>OZ016502.1:47730818-48135818 GCA_963966595.1 Physocephala rufipes | reverse complement strand
CAGTCTGAACACAAGATATCATCATTCCACGGCTACACCTAAAATCACGTCAGGGAGAGTGTTACAATTTCGTGCTAAATAAACTTTAGTGGATTGTATTTGAATTCTATATTAAGAACGGTCGAAATCAAAAGAGAACATCATTTGTCCATTGCATTTAAGATTATTTGCTCGTATATAATAGTTATCTATATTGTCATAAATAAATTATTAAATTAAGATTAAGGTATAGATACCATCAAGTAAAAATCAAAGAATATTACTTGATTGGGTTGCAGGTGATCATACTTTAACAACATGAAACATACTTATCATACCTTATTTATAATAAATTATAGTTTCAGGTTAAGGTCTTAATTTAATTAAGATCTAATGAACATTGCATCGGCGATGAAGTAAATGAAAAACTATTTTTTGGAAGAGCTATTCATTAATGATTTGAACTGCAAACTTATTTGAATTATACTTATTTGAACATACGACGCCTACGTAGCTTTGAACTGCAAACTTATTTGAATTATACTTATTTGAACATACGACGCCTACCTAGCTCCCGCAAAAGTTCCACCCACTCCCTATTTTTATATTTATGTATTGTAGCTTTCTAGATATCGACACCATTTTAAAAACAATTCGCCGCCAACGTACACATCGTCGTTTTGGAACAAAAGAGTAAACCTTTGGGGCAGGTCATCTTGTGGCCTCTCATATGACCTTGTTCATTTTTATAGCATACAAAGTAATTATATATCGAGTTTTGGTCTGCTATTTTATCTCCCTCTTTACAATAATATTTGCGCTTTTTTGCAGATTTGGGCGTGGTACTTGCTGTAGCAGAAGTCATTAGCCCGACTTGCTGCACATACGTACTCAGTATGTCCTTCTCTTGACTGTTGGCCATCACCAAATCGGGTGAAGACGGTGGTGAATTGATTTTAAGGTCATGTTTTTGTATGAAATTCGATACTTGCTGTATTTTAAGAGCCTCTTCCTGCCTCCTTTTGGTATCCTGAATACGTTGAAAGAAGCCAGGAGAGGAGTGACTCAGGTGTTTGTGATGTTTATTTTGATCATAGTAATTGCTCACAGGCACCCCAGCGACGTTGCATATAGAATAAATATTAGCATCACAAATACGCGTCTGTGGGTTGAAGGCTGTAAAAGGTGGGCAGGAATAGGAAATAACTTTTTCACTCGTTTTACTGCAAACGTAGTATCGGGTACAATCCGTAGTATTAGGTTGACGGATACCAGTGGCACAGGTTATAATTTCAATATTGCTCATTTCAAAATGGGGCGAATTCAAGAGTAGTGGAAGAATATTTTCTTGGAAGGCATCATAGCGTATAAAATTTCCAGCCAAATGTACGAGCAACCCATCAGTTCCATGGGACTCAGATGGAATATTTTTAAAAGGGTATTTTGATTTGCTGTGGTTGATGTTGATTTTGTTGTTGTTGTTCTTGTTACTGTAGGTAGGAGCTGTCCTAATGGGATAATTGAAGGATTGTGGCCCTAACATAAAGTCCTGACTAGTATAATGTAAGCGATCATTGTTCCCTGGACTAAAAGGCGATGAATATTGATTTGAAAACACACTACCGAGTTGGGAGCCCTTTTCATTATAGGAGAACGCCTGATTTTTATCATAATTAAATATTTCATCTGAAGCGTTCTCTTCCATTGCTTCTAACACTGGACGACCACCGGGACGCTTTTTAAAATTGTTTAAAACTACTTGCGATAACGGACTCGCAGTATTAACCTGATTCAAATTATGTTGTTGTACTTGTTGTTGTTGTTGGTTGAAGAGATCTATTTGCAACAAGGACTGATTTTTATGCGGCTGCATTCTGTCGACAGGCCCCTGATTGCTATTGTATTGGACTGCACCAAATCGATCTGAAGTTTCGTAGAGATGGTGCACATTGTTATCATTTAGATGAGGGCTAGGTGTAAAAATATCCTCTCCTATTGCTGATGCTACTTGGTAATCAAACGGTTGTATTGTAGTGACGGATATTTCGAGAGGATTGGGTGAGGGATACTGGTCAGAGTAATGATTAATTGGCGCAGTTGTTACCAAGGGACGCCTAGTTGCCGATTTAACAGGAAATATGCCGTTTGAACAATAACCGGGAATATGATGGTGATGATGTTTATGCTCGCTAATGCCGTTGCAGCCGCTGTCCAAATTGAGAGAGGGATAACGTCCCATACTCTGGCCATAGTTATCCACAATTTCTTTCTCGCCGGAACTGGTCGCGGTGACATGAAGAGGGATAAGATTGTTATGTATTACCGTAGTACTCCCTGGCTTAGAATAAATGTTGCTTTGACTTTGTGAATCCTGTTTATACTTGGAAGTGATCGCAGCAGATGAGAAAGGACTTTCACTGTCATATTGAGTTAAGTTACCCGCTGTTGGACTGTTCGAATCTGAGAATATATCCGCCGATATATAGAATGGTAAAATGCGCTGTGAATATAATGCCGAATGAGGTATAATTTTTGGAATATTCTGAGTGGCAACCATTTGCTGCGATAATTCGAGGAGAGTTTTCAGAGTTTCTTCTGGTATTTTTGGAGACTTGTGATATTCTAAGATGTCAGGCTCTTCCAAATGATAGTGATCATCGGTCTGAGTTTCTAAATTCAAAGATAGATAGCCATCCGGTCGTTTTTGTATTACATTTGAGCTGGAATAACCAAGATTATTGTGCCGTTTCGGAGAATCGCTTGAAAGTAATACTTTTGTTTGCGGACTGGTCTCACGTTTTCCTTCCAGCTCTATTTTATTAGTCCAGGAATTTTGAAGGTTGGATGATCCGTCAGTGAATTTCGATGATGCGTCATTGTCCTTTATTGAATCGACATGTTCTTCTTCGTTTGGATTTAATTTATCGATTTTATTTTTTATATTAAAATGAGCTAAAAAGGCGTTTAATTGATCTGGCCTGAGTTCGGCTTGATCTTTTCCCTGATTCTGGTAGGTTTGTTGCAATCCGTCAATAAGTTGCGAGATCCTTTGTAGATGAGCGATTAATTGAGGATCAATACGAGATGATGTTCCTTCAGTGACAAGTCCATCATTCCCAATGAGGAAATCACTGGAACTTTTGGATTCTGTTTGCAATGGGCTTTCTTGCATTGAAACTACTAACTCACCATTTCCGCTGGACTCGTATTCACCATTGCCCATAAACTCACCATCTTCATTATTCATAACAGAATTTGAAATATTTGATTTCAATTTAATGGTTTCTGACTTTATCTTGAATTCGTTTATTCGGGGACTCAGGCTGTTGTCTATTACTTCGACGCCTTGATCAATTCTTATTCTTGAATTAATTGGGACATTGCTTACATTTATAGAATGAGGAATCGTAAATTCATTATTATACTCATTACTAGTCAGTCCTCCGCTCCCGACACCTAAAATACATTCCCAATCATCCCCTGGTAAGACGCATAACCTTAAATTATGTTCATAAATAAGTCCTTTTTTGCACACCGAGGGTATCCAAACATGAGATTTTGCTGGCAAATCATGACATTTGAAATAAGCATCGCAGCGACTTTTATGTGGTCGCGTTTTTTCCGGACAGGGCTTTCCTAGAACAAAAAAATGGAGGATTATTTGTAGTATTCTAACAATTTGTAATACATATTATAACCATTTATTTAAAGTCTTGTACAACATACACCATTACACAATCTCCATAATTTATATCCTTTGATTTAACTGGAGTTTAAGTTTTTCAAATTTTGTCTGCATGAACTTTAAAAATTATACTTATTTTTTACTGATTTTTTACCGATTTTTATATAATGTATGCCAAAAAATCTATTATTTCATCTTTTTAAGCTATTCGTACCTTCTGAAAAGTAATATAATCCAATAAGAAATAATATATAAATAATTCCGAACAGTTTCATTCCTCGTACACTCAAGAAGACGCACATAAATTGGAGAAAGACAGAGAAAATAATGTCAATGGAAGGCTGCTTCAAGTGTTGACGCTCGTAACGGTCCGGGGTTTCAAACTGAAAAAATTGCTAACTAAATGTTGAGCGTTTGTTGAGCGATTGTTGACCGATTGTTGACTGATTGTTGACTGATTGTACTTTTCTGCATCACCGGATAAGAAGCGGCAGACAGTCATCAATTCGAGTGTTTTATACAATGTAATCGTAAGTTGCAGCATATTCACGATCCATAGCACGAAGTGACTTGAAAATTACATGAAATTACCGCTTGTATCGCAAAATTAAATCAAAACAATTAAAGCGGGTTAACTAAACTCAACACGAGCAACTTATCGCATTATTTGTTTTCAGTCAAACATTTGTACCGGGCTTTGTGCGACCAATTATTCAACTCTCGGCAAGAGCTAAAGAAAACCAAAATCAAGCCAACCAATGTTCGTGGTTCGTGGATTGATGGAAGAAATCGGAGCGGACTAACAACCAACACCATGTGCCGATTTTATCTATTTACACTAAATAATTAAAATGTGTTAATAATTTCAAATGTTTTAAGCAAAGCTTGTGAGACGCTATTCGCTCGAAATCTGTCGCTCTCAGTAACAAATTACGTCGTGACGTCGCTCCGTGTTGTCACAACTTATTAATAAAATAATTTAATTGTATTAATAATAACAATTTCACTTTTTCAAAAAATTTAAAAATTTTATTTTCTCATTTATTTCCTAATCTTATATAATTCCAAACATTTTTTAATTACGCAATTTAATTCCAATTCTTTTCTTAATATAAATATCTAAGTAAAATTTATCAATTAAAAATCAATTAAAAATATTGACTGAATTATTTGGATTTTATTATTAATTCATATTAGTTACTTTTCAATATATATTAATAATCATCAACCCATAGTAAACAGTTATTTAGATGGGAAGGGGAAAAGACTACACTTTAGGACCTGTTTTTGGGTGTTCCTTAACAAATATTTATTACAGAATTTAACAAAGCAGAGATAGTGATACACAGAAAGAGAGAGATAAATTAGCTTCTTGCGATGTTTTACTGGAACAAAATGGTAATGCAAATCTCAAATAGAATCCACTTTTAAGGTTGGAAGACATTCAAAGGCATTGGTTGAATATTATTTAAACCCTATTAAGCCTATTAAGAATATTATTTGAACCCTATAAATGAATAGATTATACGCCTTCCGGCATCAGAAATTAGTTTCTAAAAGTATACTAATAAAAAATCAAAATAAGACACCAATAAAATACTTTTAGCTTGTATTTACATTATCGTAGTAGCTTCAAAATTGCGTAGCTTTTTTGGTTGTTTTTGTCCCACTTCTCTGACCTCAACAAACATGAAATAAATTTCCTCTATCTTTTAGGCTTGAGATTTTAAAAATTAGAGCTTGATCTCTTTGAAATTTTAAAAATTAACACCGATATCTCCTAAACTGCCACTGATATTCACGAAATTAATAGCGCTAGAAAGTCTTATGTATGTAGGAAGACACATCTTCGATATGTTAATAGTTTTTTAAATAAACGAAACTTAAACCTTTCATCTCCTTAAATTTTTTTCGAAATAAAATACGTAATTAGTGTACGCAGTTACAAACTAATAAACTAGATTATTTAAGCATCCTTAAAATTATTTTTTATTCAGATTGGAGATCTACTTCCAGGAGAAAAGCCAGTTTTAAATTTTAAGTGCGCCAGTTGTTTTAAGTGCGGCTACAACACCATTCTGAAACAGAAAAAATTTCAAGAGCACTCGCGCTATTCTGAAATAGAAACTAGTGAGAACGTTATATTCGCCCCGGCTGAAGCTTTTATATCCTGTTCCATAATCCTTTGATAACAATGTTCAAATAAAATGTCGGCGGGATATATAAATATATTATATATTTATATTTAAGTTATTATATTTACATTTATAACTAGCCTGTGATAACAGAGAACTTTCCTGCCAAATTTAATGGTGATAACTTCTTTGTTCTTTTGTAATCCGCGCCCTTTTTTTGCGAAACAGTTATAATTGAGGCGTGGACGTATATTTGGTTGTCGATATTAATTTAGCTATATCTCTTCAACTATAAATGGAAGACATATAAGGAATACATCAATTCAGATATAATAGTATCTTTTTTTATTGCAATAGGCTTTTTATTGAAAAACCAGCATTTTAAGAAATCTTCACATATGTATTTTAGTACCTTTTTTCTTTATAACTCTTTTCTCTGTAAGATATATAATTAGCCTACAGAAATACGTTAATATTAATAATGAATATCTCCTTAGATTTCTGCACATAATTTCATTAAAGCCGATGCGGAAACGAAGAAGATATCGTATTTTAAAAATCTAAACATATTTAGAATAAAGAGCTATTGTGAATTTCCCTACTTTTGTGTTCTTTCTTGCTCTTGAGTTTTTGTAGTCCAGATTTTTGAAAATAAGCAGAAACTAATGGCGGTCGTTTCCGCCATTAGTACTGTTGTTGGATTAGTTAAAAGTGAATACGTTAATTTTGAATTTAAAATATCCGGTACAAATACTTTCACAGATAGTGATGATCTTTCTGATCATGAATTTGACGGCGAAATTAACGATTGTATTAACCGCCAGTTGCAGTACTGATGACAAATTTCTTTGGGTGGAACAATTAGAGGTCCAAAAGTTCACTTTTAAATTACGGCCAATAAGTAATTGTAGGGACGTGTACCACTGACAATGTATTGAATATCATAAAAATATAAATCGGAAGACAGTTCGGTGTAATGCCAGTATTTCTCTCGGAGTTTACACTTTCTCTGAGGAGCTAAATTATCGCTGTTCAAAATAGCTGCATTTTCATATTTATGGCTCCAGAATTTGAGTCTGAAATTGATCACAGAACAGATATATTTAAAAAAAATATACATTTCTTCTGTTTTAAGTGACACGTTTGAATTTTTAGAAAGGTAGTGGAAATAGACGAGAGCAAATTTGGGCGGTGGAAATATCACCAAAGCCATTTGGTGGATGTCCATTACGTGTTCGGCGGCGTCGAACGGAAGTCCAATTGTTGCATTTTAGTACCCATGAAAAAGCCGGTCGAAGGACTCCTTAAAAGACCTTCGAAGGCCTGTCCTTGAAGACCACATCAGGCCGAATACGGAAATTGTGCCCGATTGCTGGAATGTATATCATTAATTATTAATTCAACCATTATTGCGTTAATTTCTTTATATTTCAATTTTTTTCAAAAAATCACTACAGAAAAAATTCACATGGATGAAAACATTCACGAATTTCGAAGTTTCCTTGGACTCTGTACCTATTTTCGACACTTCGCAGCTGAGATTAACAACTTTGCCCGAAGCTTATATAACCTCACAAAATAGGATTGCAAATTCACGTGGAAGAAGAACGAATAGAATGCTTTTCAACAGTTGGATGAATTACTCCGCGCAGCTCGAATGTTAGCATATCCATAACCTGGCGAAAAATTTGTCTTGGATACAGATGCTAATGCACATGGAATGGAAGGTGGGCTCTCACAGATAGTCGGTGGCCAGGAAAAATTAATTGGGTACTACAGCAGATTGCTCGAAAAACCAGAAAGGAAATATTTCATAACTAGAAGAGGAGCCTTGACAATTGTGTAATGCGTCAGACACTGCCACAGATTCCGTCAGATGGCAGAAATACGACATCTGAAAGCTAGACTGCATGGCCCAAAACATTGCCCAGAGCCCAAACATTGCGATTAACAAACATGAAACCCTAAGAAGAATGGGAATCGAGCGCCATAAGAGATTACCAACTCAGAGATATAGATATCCGGAGTATTGGATGCCATCGAAATGAATTAGAGATCAACCAAAGGAGAAATGGCTCCAGGAAATCCCTTGGACAAGGCATACTGGATGCAATGGTAAAGGTTAAACCTAATAAATAAAGTACTCTATCGTACGTAGGAATGCAAGTGTAGTAAACAAACACCCAATTTGATCGTTCTGCTGATGTCCAGAGTACCAGACGTATTGATGGAATTCCACAACGGACCAAGTGAAGAACATCTCGGTGTTACAAAGACGCTAGAAAAATCAAACAGTGGTTCTATTGGGCAAATTGCCAATAATCAGTTGCAGAACGGATACGAATCGTATTTCAGGAATCTGAACACATCTCGAACAACTGCCTTACACCCATAATCAGGCGGAATGGTAGAAAAGTACCCTAGAAAAATAATGACGCAAGTTAGTGGACAAATATCAACGTAATTGGAATAAGCACATTCAAATGTTTTAATTGGCTTATCGATAGCCAGTCTACCAAACTACAGTAAACTCTCCCGCGAGGGGTATTTTCCGAACAGACTTGAGATTACCACCAGACCTAAAATTTTGCAGATGCAATGAATTTTCTGATGAGGGAGGTCATTGTTGGGAAACGCTTCAGTCGGATATGGGCGAAATACACCAATAAGTAAGACGGCATATGTAACTGCTGAGCAATAAAGTCTACGATCGCTACGATTGAGCAATAAACTGGGAGGGATTCAAAGTAGGCCTGTTATACAAAACAGCCTTAAAAAGTAGTATTAAAGCAAAGGATAAAGAAATACAAGACCTTGAACTGCAGAGTAAAGAGCTGATGAATATTTTGGAATCCTGTAGGAAGGAACAGCAAGAAAGAGTTGAGGATGATGTTAACATTACTCCAGATGAACTCAATATTGGCATGAATAATGGCAGTAACTCGTCCTTCAGTGATGGCAAACGACAAAATCAAATACTGAGCGCGGATATTTTTGAGACCGAACATGTAGGAATCGAGCCGTTGCGAAGGTTTAGGAAACCTAGAAAGAAAACGCGCAAAGAACCAGTTGATGCTGAGAATATTGAACCAAAAATGGGTTTCGTAGAAAGTACCGGAAGTAAATGGTTATAAATGGAAATGCACGATAACAGCAAAGAACAATTTTTGGGAGCGCTGGAAGGCAAAAAATTAATTTGCAATCAAGATAGTATAAAAACAATATAATGGTCAAATTCTAATTAATTTTGCATATTTTCCTTTCTAGAATAAAAATGCTATTGACGTTAACTATAACGATATATATATATATATATATATATATATATATATATATATATATATATATATATATATATATATATATATATATATATATATATATATATATATATATATATATATATATATATATATATATATATATATATATATATATATATATATATATATATATATATATATATATATATATATATATATATATATATATATATATATATATATATATATATATATATATATATATATATATATATATATATATATATATATATATATATATATATATATATATATATATATATATATATATATATATATATATATATATATATATATATATATATATATATATATATATATATATATATATATATATATATATATATATATATATATATATATATATATATATATATATATATATATATATATATATATATATATATATATATATATATATATATATATATATATATATATATATATATATATATATATATATATATATATATATCGTTATAGTTAACGTCAATAGCATTTTTATTCTAGAAAGGAAAATATGCAAAATTAATTAGAATTTGACCATTATATTGTTTTTATACTATCTTGATTGCAAATTAATTTAATTTAATATCCGAGATGATCTGCGACGGATTGATCAGGAATTCCTCGGAGTAGGGTTGCCTTTTGGTTTTGCGGTACACACTCTTGGCAATAATTTTGATCGGTGTGTGATTTTCTTCTTCTTTTGTTGAGTTGCGGTTCACGAATTTTGGTGTCTCGATGTTTACCTGCGAAGTCGCGAATTTTCTGTATTTGTGTATCATGCCAATCATGTTGCGCGGTCATCAACATTTGGCATGGCTCTGTTGCTTTCTTAACGGTGGCTCGGGTGTTCGTATTGTGGTGACGGTAGCGTTGTCTAAACCGTTTGGCGGTTGTTTCGGAAGCTCTTAACGGCATCTGGTTGATGTATCAAGCGTACATGTTGCTCTTCGTCTTCTTTCGGCAGTCTTTGAATACCTAATGTACAATTGAATTTTGTTAAGAGGTCCATTCCTATGACGAATTCGTTCTGTAGACCCGGTAGGAAATAAACGCGGTGTTTTGATTTCTGTGGACCCACTTCAATGACAACGTCATAACATTGTTGCACTGTTATTACTTTCCTATTGGCCAGTAGGACAGTCTGTGTTTCAGTAATTGGAGGAAGCTCTTGAGATAAGCAATCATTTAGACTTGGTCCGATAAATGATAATGATGCTCCAGTATCAAGTAGAGCTTCTATTGGTCGTCCGTTGCAGGAAATTGACATTTGAAATCAACCATTTTGTGGTGAGATTGTTTTCTGATATCTTTCGGAAGTCTTTCGGCATAAACAATCCCTTGATCTGTCAACATTTACGGCGGTTGTTTACATGCTCCACGCATGTGTCCAGGCTGTCGGCAGTTCCAACAATGAGTGTTTCTGGAATAGATTTGTGTCGTTATCAGGTTAGATACATGTGGGCGTTGATTGCGAGATTCTTCTCCCCGAATATGCTCGTATTCATTGGTTTGAGTCATAAGGGAGTCAACATCTTTAAAATCTGCTCGACGAATATATAGTCGATATTCTGCTCTCAAACCTTCGTATATTCGATCGAGCTGATCTTCCTGGCACAGTCTTGGATGTTGTCGTATCATGCCTATCATTACCATGATGTAATCCTTGGCCTTTTCTCTAAGCCCTTGACGTCGACGTATGAAATCTTCCTCTAATCTTTGTAGACATCTGGGCGGTAAGAAAAATTTCATAGCTGCGTCTTTAAATTCTGACCAGCTGCCAACGTCATCTTTTTTATATCGCCACCAATCTCTTGCGCGTTCACGTAGTAATTCTGTCATTGGCAATAGTAGCTGATCGTGCTGAATTTTGTAGCAATCCGCTAGGCTTTCTATATTTTCTATGAATTCGAGAATCGATCGCGTGCCGTTGAAATGTATATTCCATTTCCTGACTGTATTCATTACAGCGCACTCGACACACATCTGGCTTCTCACAAATTACATCAAATTCCTTGGTTAAGCAAATAATACCTTCAAATCTAAGTGCATAAAAAACATGTACACTCACAATTACACATTTGTCAAAAATATTTACCTGAATGTGTTTTTATGTATAAATTTTAACTAAGTTTAAATCTCAAAATAATTGCATAAATGATATGTCAATGGGGTCTAAGACCAAAATTTTCCATTGGAGGACTGACGTCATTGGGGGCACCGTAGGTGAGTTTGAGCGTATATATTACGTCATTGAGGGCACCGTAGGTGAGTTTATGAGTGAATACGTCATACATTTTTGACCGTTTCCACTAACACTATTATGCATTTCTGTGTTAAATCTACACCCAGAGTAGATTCAGAAGTTTCCTATCTCTTTTATGCACCACAACTAGAAACGTGCCAAATGATTCCAGAACCTTCGATGCCATTGGCTCTGGTGTATAAATACAACGTAGAATACGTCTGCTGTCAATCCAAATCAAGGTATTAAAGTGAACATATCGTGGGACTATAAGGCGAAGTACATTGTTAAGTTGTGAAAAGTAGAAAGTAAATTTAATTGTTTTACTGAATTCAATGATCGAATCTGAAATATTCAGGGAATTTTCAAATAACGTAACAATTGGTGTCGGAAGTGTGATCGTTAAATAATATCATACTATTGTGAAATTTGCTGAAATAAGAACTCCAGAATTAACAGAAGAGTTGGAGGCTCGAAAGTTGGAGATGACAGGTCAAAAAATTGATATGCACTTATGTATGCGTGAGACAATAGAAAGCAACTACGTTAATGGAAAAGTGGGTACTAGAAGTCCAGTGGAAATAAATAAACTCAAATTTAATTAAATTTCGAAGATAAAATACTAATCAGGGTAAAGATATAGGACACTTCGCATTAATGCACTTGCATTTGCTCTATACAATCACAGAATGGTACAAATTTAGCTGGAATTTGGTACTTAATTCCTAGGAAACGCGTACTCGCGTCAACAACAATCAAAAACATGGGCTCGAGTAGAAGGTGCAGTGTCCTTTAAGTCTCCTGAGGATTTAGATAATTTTGTTCACAAAATTTACTTCGTAATAGTTACAAAAATTTTCAACGATGAAAAGGTAGATAATTGTGTGCAAATTGTGTGGAAATACACTGAGTTCCACCCCTTTTCCTTCCCGCAGCTTGGTATTACAGGCTTTCGAGGCGCCCTTAAAGACATTCGAGACAGTGAAGTTGTTTTTTTAATGGTTAAAATATCTGCTTTCGGCTGGACAAACCTGTCGCAGCATGGTTTTGTAATTACTTTCATAAGAATGCGGCCCCTTACCCCATCAATCGCGCAATTGCTCTAATCCATTCAGCGGGACGACAGATATAAAATTCCAGTGGACCGTAAATGCGGGCTCGAGCTTTTGAATTTATTTTTAAAATAAAATTGTCCATTCCTAAAATATCTTCCGATTGCGTTTTAATATAATATATTCCTTTAGTTAAGTGTGTTAATATACATTCATTTTTTATTTTAATACTATCACATTATTCTTTTTTGTACTATATTAATTGTCAACTTTATTTAACCGGTTTAATTAAATTATAAAGTAATATAACAAATATTAAGCAACCGTTTTAATGTATTATAAAGTAATATAGTATTTCCCACGAAATGTCATACGTGACGTACCAGTGGTGAACTCGCATCATATACACAAGCTCTATAAGTGCGCTCCTTTCGTGTAGAATCCATGTTTTTTGCACAATTTTTTGTCTGAAAATAGTTTCTTGCAGAGATAACGAGATAGGAAACTTCTCTAACTACAACTCTGATTTAAAGTAGTGTTAGTGACTTTCAGACCCAAACAAACATTGGAATTCTAGGAAATCGATGTTACAGACGCAAACATTTCGCGGAATTGCATGTTACGGACCCAAACAATATTTGAGTTTCAGACCCCAATGAAATTTCGGTCTAAAATTCCCAACACCTTTGTTTAGATATTCCAACTTAGATATTGATCTATAAAATTAAATTCTATTTCATGTAAACTTTTATGCTTTAAGCTGTGTACATGCATTGTATTCATACTTTGTTTGATGACAATAATATATCTAATAATTTATCGGCAAAAACATTGCGCTTTTGTAAGCATGAGGAAATAAATGAAATGAAATTTCGTGCAATACTTTATTGACTCGCAAAAATGGAGTGACTTATTTAATGGGGCAAATAATTCCAAAGGGGGTAAAATAAATTAAACAAATGTTTAAAACAATTTACTTAAACAAATTCTGCATGTTGCTTTATTAACATTACCCTAAATCCAAGTGAAGGGCTTTGTTTCGATTTTCATGTTTACTAATCACTCGCCGAAGCATTTAAATTACAGTATATGTGTTTTAATAATCTTCACCTTAAATTAAAATATTGTTAATATTTTATGGGAATATAAACGAAATGAAATGTGGTATAACGTTTTAATTAGCATTTAATAAGCATTCAAGTCAATTTTACAATATAAGTGATGGTAAAATTAAATAAACAAATATTTAAAAGAATTTATTTAATAATGTAATTATTAATAATAATGTGAATTAATGCAATTACATTATATTTTCTATCTTCACTTTGAAGTAATATAAATAATTTAACAGTTTATTTTTCTATCCTGAATAGTATAGTTCAATTCAATATATTCAGTATTCACATTGAAAATATATAAAAAATGATTTATTTGCATTTACTTGCACACATCTTAGTTTTTCAACATAATTGTGATGAATTCTTCCTTATGAGAAACTCTTAAAAAAGAAAATGCTTATAAATACTGGCGTTGGCATTCCTTAATTATTTTTTGACCTCACAGCTAGATTTGACCATTTTAGTGTTACCTGCTTATGCGGCTCGTAGTGTTTTAAGTACATTTTTTAACATTGGTATGAAAACAGTGTTGCCTGCATTTTGTAATTTGGTATAAACTAAATTTTATCGTTAATTATTAAATAAAGAATCATTAAACCAGTATATTAAACCATTATAGCTTGCTAAATGAGCTTGAAACTACTTTTCAATTTAGAAAATTTCATTATTTTTGGTATTGAACAAGATTATGTGGGTCACATTTGTTTGTAATATCAAAGAGTTCAATAATATATATACGGAATCTTGATAGTCTTCAGTTCAAACATTTACTTACGTGTTGAATTATTGAGATTGTTACGTAAATCATACTCGCATAATTTATTTACACGCTTCAATGCGTTTCATTGGTTTCGTATTTTTGAAGTTTCTTTTTTGAATTTAATTTGCAGCGCTGGGCCTTTTTCGCTATATATTTTTTCACCACGATTTTTAAATTTGCAAAATTTAAAAAATTTTATACATTCCAAGGATTTCTAATTTTGCTAAAAAATGCCAAGTGTGCGAGTATGCAGTAAAGTTGGATGTGCAGGCGGTGGTCACTTCTTCAGATTTCCGGACGCTGCCACCTGATGTTGGTCAAGCGGCCGCAATTGTTTTCCAATTGGAATTCCAGTTGTTCCAATTGGAAAACCTACAAAGTTAGATTTAGGTAATAATATATAGCTCTGATATGGAAATTTTCAATTTGAATAACCAACATTCTAATCCAAATGAGAGTAAAAATATTTGTGATCTGCATTTGTTTAGAAGTTATAGCTCAATAAAATAAAAGAGGAATTAATAAAAATCAGTATCAAACTGTTGAAAAATTTCTAAATCAGAGTTATACACTGCATGCTGGGTACAAATAGGTATAGGTAATAGGATTGAAATTAATTTTGCACGAATTGATATAATAAAGTGAATACCTATATACAGTTACATGTAGCCAACATTTAGATGCACCCTTCATACGATGCTGCTGCACTTCTAGCACCTTTTCCCATTTTAATTTCCTTTTTTATTTTGTTTCTATCTTGTATACGCTATAAATAGAAGATTAGAATGGTGTCGGCTTCTCGGTATAGAGGGTGATAGCAAAAGATGGCTATACGCATGTGGGGAAACACTTTTCAAAGCGAATGTGTGGCGAAAAGAGCCGTAGATTAAGACGGGATGCTGTCCCTGATTTAGATTTAAAATTGTTAACCTCAGCGATTAATGTAGGAGAATTTACAGAAGAAAAGTCGCTATTCCCGGATTATCCATTGTCATCAGAAGCCAGTGGATCATCCGAGATGTATAATACGCCTTCATCCCGCAAGTCTCTTTTTCCATTACTCTTAGATTATGGAAATTCTGCTCCTGAAGACTCACTGCCTTTGCTTGACCTCACTGTAGATCAGTCAATCAATGCGGCCAGTCGCCAGGTTCAAACTCAGGAATTTAGATCGAGTAGAACTCCCAGAAAACTATGGTTACTCCAGAAAATAAATTTATTAAATGCTCAAGTTCGAAAATTAAAAAATTCTCAAAAAATCATATATATTAACGTTTGTGAAATGTTTTACATATCATTGTACAATTTTAATTTCCTAACAATTTGTTACGTACATCTAATAAGTGTGCATTGTATATTTGTAAATACATTAAATAAGTGTGCATTGTATATTTGTATATGGGTGTTATAGGCCTACTGGGGAACCGGACATCCAAAAAAAAAACCGGTAACGCGCCAATGTGCATACCTCATGGGTGGCGTGGAAGTGCACACAGCCCTCTGATGGAAAATTTATGTTTTCATTTGTTTACTATAGGAAATCCGTTTCACTACTACTGCTCTCATCAAATAAATTCCTTTCGGCTACTTCCATTTTTGATACTGTTTCCTCCGTTGTCTTTTTGCGTCTGTTTTCTCTTCACTTCTTTGCTCCTTCTTTTCTAGAAAGGAAAATATTCAAAATTAATTAGAATTCGATCATTATATTGTTTTTACTTTTTGGATTACTTCGCGCTTTCTATACGTTTTAAATTTTTTAGTCTCATTGCCATTCTTGAGGACTTCATGCAGGAGAGGCATTGATTCTTTCCTTCTAGCGCTCTCAAAAATGTTGCTCTGCTGTTTTCGTGGATTTCTTTTTGCAGCCATTTACTTCCGGTGCTTTCTACTAAACCCATTTTTGGTTCAATATTCTCAGCATCAGCTGAATTTAACGCATTTTCTTCCTAGGTTTCCTAAACAACGTTCGCAACGGCTCGATTTCTACATTTTCGGTCTCAAAAATATCCGCGCATAGTATTTGATTTTGCTGTTTGCCATCACCGAAGGAAGAGTTATGGCAATATTGAGTTCATCCGGAGTAATGTCAACATCGTCCTCAACTCTTTCTTCTTGTTCCTTGCTACGGGATTCCACAATATTCATCAGCTCTTTATTCTATTTTGGGATGTTTTTGGGATTTGTGGTGACATGAAAATAAGAGACGAGTGGTGTTGGCCAGCTCAATGGTGTTGGCCAACCCATTCGAATTCTAGCTGAAGCCCATGTTCTGTTCTACTTTTACATATTAATATTTTCTTTCACTTAAACTTTATAGAACTTATTGAATTTAAATTCTTTTTCGTGACTCATTTTCTTATTATTTTCACTTCAAAATGTGCTTTCAAATCAAGCCGCCGAAGCAAACTGTTGTTTACATATTTTCATGAAATGATATACGTGACATTTAATTTGGTGAATTACGCATCCATATACATAACCCCTGTACGTGAGTTTCGGTCGTGTAAAATTTTGTAATTTTTTTGACACATTTTTTTCGGGAAAAGAGTTTCCTATCTCGCTGTCTCTGGTTTCTTGTAACGTTGGCTCTGGTCTTGGTCGCTTTGAAATTGATTGATAGGTTTTAGTTAATTACGCGGTCTCTGTGGAATTTTTTTACCGATATTGGTAGGGTATCGCAATTTGGATTCCATAACTTAGCAAATAAAACTATGGTCATCCAGCATAATGTCAAGGGCTACGATGAATTTCTGCAGCTGGTAGAAAAGCTGGAAAGTTCCGGTAAGCCCATACATGTTCTCTTTAGCGGTGGAAAAGATGAGAATGGCCACAGTTGGTGCCCCTACTGTGTAAAGGGTTTGACGAAGATATACATTCATATAATTCATTAATTTAAATGAAAATTTTGTAGCTGAGCCTGTGATCCATGCCGCCTTAAGCAAAGCACCGGAGAAATCTCACTTTATTCACGTCGACGTTGGTGAACGAATGTAGTGAGTATAAATATGCTCAAGCCATTAGCAAGCGTTTGGTGTTTTTAGAAATTAATCAAGTTAAACCACATGACTTACCGATACATATTGTCAGTTTACAAATATGAAAATAATTCGATAATGCAGGAACTTATACGAGGAGACAGATTGGTCGCAAAGAAGTCCTTTACAAATGTTATTTACGGGGGTAGATTAGATCATCGAAACAAAAAGCGTTCCCGTATTATGCATGTTATTTTATGATACTAACTACTGCAAACTCCAGAGTTGCAGAAAAGTTACATATACACAGATTTACTATCAATAGTTAAATTTTGTGCCGAAACAAATATATTCATTTCTAAATAACGTGTCATTATTTACTTAGGATAATGGTTTGTATTTTTCAGTTGGAAGGATTTGAATTGCCCTTTTCGTAAAGATCCCAATACGCATCTCGTATTCCTACCCACTCTGCTACGTTGGAAGTCACCACAACGCTTAGATGGCGAGCGCTGCTCGAACAAGGATCTGGTTGAAATGTTATTTGATGATGAAGATTGAGTATACTTCACAGCGATGACGTTTTAAAAGGAGAACTTAAATTAAAATATACGATCTTAAAAGTTCAATAATTATTTTTATATTTCTTTATTTCCATCATTATCAAGTGTATGTTGGTCAGTTGTACTCGTGCATTTGGTGTAAGCAACTTGTGAAACCGATTATAGTAATGCACTAAACTAGTGAGGGCCAGCTGCAACAACTGTGAGCCTGTCAAAAGCGAAGGAAACGAATGTAGGACTTCTCGATTTAGATCTTCTAGCGATTTCTTCCAATTGGCAGAAAAGTTGGCAATCAGAGTAAGGCTACGATGTTCCTGCTTTTTTAATTCATCAATTTGATCCTTTTCGAAGAAAGGTTCGCAATCTTTAACGAATTGTATAATGCCACCGAAATGAGGTGCCAGTATTTCGTCAACATACTCAGAACTGCGTGCATTTAGTTGCTCTCGAAATGCTTCAGCCTCTTTAGAGTTGTCACGAGTATGCTCCATAAGTACTCCTAAAATCAGGTCGTAATTATTAATGAGAAAAATTAATTGCTCACGACGTGTTGGGAAGATTGCAGCCATTCGTAGCATGAAACACTCGACTTCGTTTTGTAACTCCAATAATAAACGAGTGACCAGCTCATTAGGGAAATGTTCAGAGATTCCTACAATGGCAGCAGAGAATTCAGCGTATCGACGAGTAATCTGATCGAAGAAAGGAAATACGAAACATCGAATGGCCAAAAATCTAGGTTTACTTACGCAATGTGGTCCCATTTCCTTGTTAAACTTTGTAGGATCACAGTCGTGAATGCTTTGAATATTAACACGGAAAACGTATTCGAAACGCGGCCAAATCGTTTCTTGAAGTGAGTCCCAATATCTGCAGAGACAAAAAGTATACTGCAGTGACAGAATGAATGTGTAACCCCTTGAAACTTACTTGTCCAGCGCTGGAACACATCGTTTGTGGCACATGAGCTGATATCGGTAGATGAGCTGAATGCAGAGAAACATGGCTATGGTATCATAGCAATCCTGAATACTGAGTTCTAAATTTTTCTAAGATATATATATATAAATTTGATTTATTAATTAATTTTATAAAATGTGAATGCATTAATGGTCTTTTACAAGCATTAACGTAAGCGTCTTTCCCATAATTTGGTTGAAGAGGTCCTGAGCTTGCGTGGCGCGCACCATAAAAAATTCGGTTATAAAGAGATATTCTCTACAAGCGTTGTCAACTAAGGCATACTGCTCGGAACGGAAGAGAGCCTCGTAAGTGTACTACCAATAGGATGAAAATGAATAATTCCTTCTCAAAAAACATAGTTAAAGGACTAACCAGCTAATTTCTATCTTCTCTTCCTATTACTCACCCTATTTTTAAGTTGAGCATGTGGAACTATAATTGGGGCTTCTAACTGTTGATTAAGCACCTCACCACGATTTCCGATAGTGAATATTGTGCTCTTGTTTTTGAGATTTGTAGCTTTTGCAAAAATCCCCTTCGATATGTTGTCATCAATGCCCATTAAATCCTCTTTAGTACATGCCTCCTCAAATTTTAAGCCAGCCAAACGGGAGGAATAGCTCTAATAATAGATGTATACTTAACTATTGTATAAATAACCCTTCTTTAAAATTTATCACCTTGAAGTAGCTATAATATATCTTGCTAATGGTATCGACATATTCGTTACAAATTTCCTGAGCCACTTGTCTCTCATTAGACAAGATAAATTCGAAAAAAAATTTGTGCTTGAGCATTGAATTTTGCGGTACATGATAATTGGTCATGGGTTTGCGAAATTTATATATTTGTTCAAGTAAGTATGCGCGTATTTTCGACATTGCTTTTAATTTCAATTTGTGAAGAACATCGCTGACATCTCCGGTGGACTTCGATTCCTTGAAGCTAAGTTCTTTTACTAGAGACAATTTGTGATTGAGAACACTCAGCTGAGCACTGAATTCCTTTTCTGTCACTGCGCCATTCATTATTACTCCAATCATCTCCCGAGACACGACCATGTCTTCGATAAATTGTGATAGCTGCGCTTTCACCGATTGTCGATTAGTCAACTGAACAGACATGGCGACAGATTTTCTCTGAAGAGTTGTAATTTCCGAGCTGATATTGCTCAAAACTCCCTGGAAATTTATTAGCATTAATTCCATCCTTTCGAGGATGTCATCGCATTCGCCAATTTGATTATGTAGACTCGCGATATTTTGTGACTCAGCGATATAGTCTTCAACGGATTTATTCTCAACTTCTTTGAACTCTTTTTCAATTTGTTGAGAGTACTGCCGTAAGTCTGTCGTATTTTTAAGAATTTCACGCACTTCACTTTTATCCAACTGCTCCGTAATATCCACAACTGGCTCATCCATTTTTCAAGCAGCAATAATAAGCAATTGCACTTGTAAACAGAGGCAATTTACGACGTTTTCTTTATAAGGAATAGCAGAGAAATGAGGGGAACATCATTACCGACACGCAAAATCACCACTATTTTTGACGTTTGTTGTTGTTGTTGTTGGTGTTGTTGCAAACGAAAACAACAACAAATTTTTTGTCGAGCTCGCTTAATTTCCGAGAAAAAGGTCCTTGAAGAATAAAGGGAACAACTTACCATCTGACATGCCTCACGGATGTTGTTGTTGTTGTTGCTGTTAAAGCTATTGTTGCTGATGCCGAAAACAAAAACCATTTTCGTCGACAACGCTTGCGAGCGTGGCTACAGCCTCTTAAAGTTTGAAATATAATCGTCGATTTCTCCTTCCCTTCAATTCATAACGGCTTGATATTGGCACCGTTGGAAAGCTTATTAAAAGGAAATTTTTTTATGTTAAATGACATTTTCTCGAAATATACATAGTTTTTGAAAAAAATTCCATTTTGTGTTTTACTACCTTTTTTAGAATTCTAAACCTTTTTACACAGTGATATGCTATTTATTTATTGTAATATACCGAATAGAAGAGACAACATTAACAGCGATCGTATACAATTTATTTCATTCAAATCGGTTAAGCGATTTTTCAGAAATCTTCTTTTTTAATGAATTACACACTACACTTTTTCTGTAACTGGAAACTTGTATATACTTCATGACAACACCTACAAATTTTGCAACCATGGGCATTTCTCTACTGTCAGAGATAACGAGATAGGAAACTTCTCCAACTACAACCCTGATTTAAGGTAGTGTTCGTGAGTTTAAGACCCTGACTCATGATTTCTTCCGTGGAAATTTTATGTTTAAGACCCTGACTAATGTTGTTTTCTTAGAAATTCAAGCATAAGACCCTGCCATTACACCTCTTTCAGACCCCGAATGACAATCCATTTTATAAGTTCACCAGCTATGTTTTGATATGCTAACGTAGTTATTGGTTTAAAGAATTCAATTATTTTTCATGTACACTTTTTTGATTTAAGATGCGCAGGCCACATGTGCATGATTTATTTGATAACTAAAATATTTGTATAAATTGTTATAACTAATATTTGTATATATAAAATTTGTATATATAAAATAACTAATTATTATAATAACTAATTATGGTAACTAATTATTTGTATAAAATATTTATATAAAACTAATAAATGTATTTATTTCTTATGCATAAAAACATAAATGAAACTCAATTTTATGATATATTTTAATGTATAACAAATTCGATTGACTTCGTTAATAGAATACTGAAATCATTTAAGCCCATTTTTGGACCCCAGAATCTAAAAATAACCTAAAAATAAAATTACATCAAATAATTTATTTGAAGAAATTCTTCACATTGATTTATTAAGGACTATGCAACCATTATTTTGAAGCCAAGTGTTAGCCGCACTAGTGCATTTAAAATATAAAAGATTTTACTTGAATATATCAATACACAAATATGACTATTTTCAGTTTCAAATAAAATTGTATTGTTATTAATAAGTTCCTTTCTTCGTCGTAATTCATTTAATATAACTTTTGAGCTTCTGGTGCTGACATTAATAACCACACCTACACGGAATTATTTATTTATTATCATCAAGAGAAACCCTTGAAAAATCAAATGTGTAAAACATTTTGGCATTGGCATACCCTAATTATTTCTTCATCTCTCCCATAAATTCGATGATTTTAGTGTTGCCATCACTTGCGGCGCTTACTACTTAATGGGCCATTTTGGGTATTCGCATTAAAGCAGTGTTGCCAGTATTCGGTAATAAGCATTATATTCACGTTTTTTGTTAATTATTAAAAATATTAATAAAATAATATATTAGTATTGCTGGCATATGTATCGAACAACTATAAAATTTACCAAATTTCATAATTTTACTGCATACAAAAATTTGAACCCATTTTGGATTGAAATTTCAAACGCTTAGATAATTTCTATGCTATATTAACATGGTTTTTAGCTAAACCATGTATTTTCAGATTAGATTATTTCAATTGGGACATTAAGGATGCTCATAAAATGTTTGCATTTACTTAAGTGCATTTTGCCCATTACATTCTGTTTTAGTTCTATTTATGAATTTATTTTGCACCGCTGTGATAATTTCTCAACAAATTTTTTCAACACACTATAAAATATTTGTTGTTTTACAAAAAATTTAAAATTCAATAAATTTAAGTAAATAAATAGAAATGCCGGACTTGCGGACATGTTGCCAGGATGGGTGTTCCGGGGATCTGCACTTACACAAGTTTCCAGACGCAGCCACTGATGGAAAACGGTAGGAATAGTGGTCTTTGGTTTTATCTAGTTGTAAGATTCCAACCCCTCCAATTGGAAACCGCTCCAATTGGAAACATGAAATAAAGCGAGAATATGTGCCTATCTAGTTTTAAAAAAATGTTGTCCGCGCTATTTTTGCGAAAATTACAAGGTGGTCGGGTCGGTTTCGGTTTATAAGATATAGTCAACTGCATGCTCGAGAAATATAAGATCTATAGTTAAAAACAAGGGAAACCGTCGTTTTTCGTTCAAAACAGAATAGAGGAACATATTCTTTCTTTATTTGGAAATACATACTAAGTATATAAATAACGCGTAAATTAAAATTATTGAGTTTCAATAAAAGTAACAAGGGTTTTGGAGGTATTGGCTTCTAATTAATCTAACAAAATTAATAATTTTTAAATTTATCTGCTTATTTTTAGTATTTGTAGTCAGTATTTCAAAATATATATATACGTTTCATTTCTCGTGTATGTTGGCACGCTTTTGACTTGTAATTTTGTCTTTTCTACTTTTGTATATATACCAAAATGAAAATAGAAGATTAGAAGGGTGTCGGCTTTTGGGTGTGAAGGATGACCATAAAAGATGGTTATATGCATGTACGAAGCACTTTTCAGAAACCAAATGTGGACAAAAACGAACAAGACTAAGACGGGATGCAGTCCCCGATTTAAATTTAAATTTGTTAACCCCAGCGATTGATGCAGATGTTAAAGAAAATTTAATATTCTCAAATTATCCATCGCCATCTGAAAGCGGTGGATCATCTGAGCTGTATAATACGCCTTCTTCCTCTCGCAAGCTTCTTTTTCCATTATTTTTAGACTATGGAGAGTCTGTTCCTAAAGACTCACTGCCTTTGCTTGACCTCACTGTAGATCAGTCAATCAATGCGGCCAGTCGCCAGGTTCAAACTCAGGAATTTAGTTTGAGTAGTACTCCCAGAAAACTACGGTTGCTCCAGAAAATAAATTTATTAAATGCTCAAGTTCGAAAATTAAAAAGGGAGATAATTAAAAAGAACCGCGACATAAAAATGAAAGATAAAAAAATTAATAGATTAAGAATGGAAAAAGAGAAGCTGCAAATTATCACAAACATCCATTAACATTCATAAAATGTAACATCGTAACAATCATTTTAAATTTCATATATATTAACGTTTGTGAAATGTTTTACATATCATTGTACAATTTCAATTTCCTAACAATTTGTTACGTATATCTAATAAGTGTGCATTGTATATTTGTAAATACATTAAATAAGTGTGCATTGTATATTTGTATATGGGTGTTATACTGGGCCTACTGGGGAACTGGACATCCAAAAAACCGGTAACGCGCCAATGTGAATACATCTTGGGTGGCGTGGAAGTGCAGACAGCCCTCTGATGGAAATTTTATGTTTCCATTTATTTACTATAGGAAATAAAGGAATAATTTGTATTGTATTTACGTAAAATAAAAAATGAACACTGTTTTTATTAAAATATTAACTAATATAATTATAATAAATTAACAATTTAATTATCAAGAATTACAAATTTCAAATATATAAACATTTTCAAAGCGATCAAGTTTTGCAAATATAAACCAATACTTCAGTAAAAATTGCCAATTCAAAAGATCTTATGAGGGCATCCCAAAAGCCCTCAGGAGTATATTATGAGGGGAAGTATATCGAATTCTGGTGATTTATTAAATAAACCTCTCTTTAAGCCCGCATTACTTCCTTTGTCATCTTGAGGTTTTAACCTTTCTCGTCTAACTCCCTTTTATTTTTTAACTAAAATTGGTTGTGGCATAAAATCTTCCGTTTCACTACTACTAGTCTCAACAAATAAATTCCTTTCGGCTACTTCCATTTTTAATACTGTTTCCTTCGTTGTCTTTTTTCTTCTGTTTTCTCTTCACTTCTTTGCCCTCCTTTATCTCACTAGTAGGATTTCCATGAACAATGAATTGGTGGATTCCGGCATATTTCTGGTATCTGGTATCCTGGTATCTGGTAACGCGCATATTTGCAGTTGTCTGATTTTAGAACGGAAAATATTCAAGATTAATTAGAATTCGACCATTATATTATTTTTACTTTTTGTATTACTTCGCGCTTTCTATACTTTTTAAATTATTTAAAGTCTCGTTGCCATTCTTGAGGACTTCATGCAGGAGAGGCATTGATTCTATGCAGGTGCTATCTTGATAACTTTCTTCTATGAACACTGTTTCCGGTTTGGGAGGTGACATTATTATAATGCTTGGTGAGTTACTATAAATTGTTTAGCGTTCTGGTTTGGTTAGAACTAGAGGAAAGTTTAGCTCATTCGCGCATTAAAATCAATGAATATCTGAAAATTCTGAAAATTGAATATAATAATCGATTCGAAACGACAAAAAATGAAATATATAATAGAATTACCGTAAATTTTAAAAAAGTTTGGAGCCTGATTTTACTTCCATGGCTAAGTTCTTGTGAATTGAATAATTTGTTAGGCGCGCCTGTTTCAATTTCCTTTTCGAATTAAGTGGCGAGTCTTTCATTTGATTATTTCTATTCTGTGTGGGCTGCTTTATAGTATCTTGATTGCAAATTAATTTTTTGCCTTCCAGCGCTCCCAAAAATGTTTCTCTGCTGTCTTCGTGGATTTATTTTTGCAGCTATTTACTTCCGGTGCTTTTTACTAAACCCATTTTTGGTTCAATATTTTAGCATGAGTTGATTCTTTACGCGTTTTCTTCCTAGGTTTCCTAAACAACGTTCGCAACGGCTCGATTTCTACATTTCCGGTCTCAAAAATATCCGCGCATAGTATTTGATTTTGCTGTTTGCCACCACCGAAGGACGAGTTACAGCCATTATTCATGGCAATATTGAGTTCATCCGGAGTAATATCAACATCGTCCTCAACTCTTTCTTGCTGTTCCTTCCTACGGGATTCCAAATTATTCATCAGCTCTTTATTCTATTTTGGGATTTGTGGTGACATGAAAATGAGACACGTAGTGTTGGCCAGCCCATCCGAATTCTGACTGAAGCCCGTGTTATGTTCTACTTTTACGTATTAATATTTTCTTTTACTTCAACTTTATCTATAGAACTTATTGAATTTAAATTCTTGTTCGTGACTCTTTTTCTTATTATTTTCACTTCAAAATAGAGCACAAAACGTGCTTTCAAATCAAGCCGCGGAACGAACTGTTGTTTACATATAATCATGAAAAGTCATACGTGACATTTAATTTGGTGAATAACGCATACATATACATAACCCCTGTACGTGAGTTTCGGTCGTGTAAAATTTTGTCATTTTTTGACACATTTTTTTTCGGGAAAAGAGTTTCCTATCTCGTTGTCTCTGTCTACTGTGACGGATGTTGCTAACTGTGTGGTGATGATAGTTATGCTGATAGCGCACTTCTTGTTTTGTTTGGTTCCCTATTTAAACCTAAAATTGTTTCAGAAAAATCGCGCGATTTTTCTGAAACAATTTTAGGTTTAAATAGGGAACCAAACAAAACAAGAAGTGCGCTATCAGCATAACTATCATCACCACACAGTTAGCAACATCCGTCACAGTAGAGAAATGCCCATGGTTGCAAAATTTGTAGGTGTTGTCATGAAGTATATACAAGTTTCCAGTTACAGAAAAAGTGTAGTGTGTAATTCATTAAAAAAGAAGATTTCTCAAAAATCGCTTAACCGATTTGAATGAAATAAATTGTATACGATCGCTGTTAATGTTGTCTTTTCTATTCGGTATATTACAATAAATAAATAGCATATCACTGTGTGTAAAAAGGTTTAGAATTCTAAAAAAGGTAGTAAAACACAAAATGGAATTTTCTTCAAAAACTATGTATATTTCGAGAAAATGTCATTTAACATAAAAAATTTCCTTTTAATAAGCTTTCCAACGGTGCCAATATCAAGCCGTTATGAATTGAAGGGAAGGAGAAATCGACGATTATATTTCAAACTTTAAGAGGCTGTAGCCACGCTCGCAAGCGTTGTCGACGAAAATGGTTTTTGTTTTCGGCATCAGCAACAATAGCTTTAACAGCAACGACAACAACAACAACATCCGTGAGGCATATCAGATGGTAAGTTGTTCCTGGAATTTTGAGAATTTCAATGATTTTTCAACAAAACTTGACGAAAGAATAAAGCATGGCCAATCTTTCTAAATGATTCTTAGGCTTCTAGATGGATTTTTGAGAATTTCAATGATTTTTCAAAAAACTAAATTTTTGTTGTTTGTTTGACACTTTTTTTGGGAGAGAGTTTTCTATCTCGTTATCTCTAGTTTCGGTCGAGTAACATTTTGTCGTTTGTTTGACACATTTTTTTGGGAAAGGAGTTTGTTTTTCAGAAAAAAATGTGTCAAAAAATGACAAAATGTTACACGACCGAAACCAGAGATAACGAGACAGGAAAATCTTTTCCCAAAAAAAAGTGCCAAACAAACGACAAAATTGTACACGACGGAAACTCCATGCAGGGGTTATTTATATGGTTGCGTATTTCACCAAAATAATGTCACGTATGACATTTCATTAAAATATTATAGAAACAATTTATTGTGTTTACATTTTTTCATAGCTACCAGTTCTCAAAACTGAATTGAATTGAATTGAATTGAATTGAATGATTCTTAGGCTTCTAGATGGATTTTTGAGAATTTCAATGATTTTTCAACAAAACTAAAATTTTGATAATAAATCTCCATTAGAGGCTGATGATCCTCAATTAAAAAGAGAATTCCCTCGAGGGGATCAACAATATCGAAATCATGATTGTTCGTGCCTTAATTGGCAGAGAAGATTTGAAATTTTGCACTAGTTTTAGGATCAATTTCCATCATTGATGTACTGCATGTTCTTTTAAATCTATTTTATAATTATTTTTTATTTTTATTAATGTTATTATATTACGACGTGTTTATTGAAACGTTATGGAACTTGATGAGATATAATTTTGTTTACTAATTATTTCATAAAGGGGCGACTTCAAAACAATATTTTCAAAACCAAAATTTAAAATCTTTGCAGAAAAGAAAGATATGAAAAGAAAAACAAGGATTTCGATGTACTCTGACCTAATTCTGGACTTGATATTTCACTAGAGCATCTTTCGAAAACTTTGACATAGTCGCAACAAAATGAAAATCAATTCGGATTCAAAAATTCGGAATTTTTTAACTGCGAGTTCATGAATTTAAAAAAGAATACATTTTGCAAAACGTTAGGATTAAGAAAAATCCACAATTTGTGCACAACAATTTTTGAGTTGTGACCAACAGCAGCGCATTGCCGGATAATTTCTTCCACAAAAATTAATATTTTTTATAAAAACCAACCGGAACACAAAAATCTAAAGATGTGAAAGTTATAACGTTAGAAATAAAATGTATAAAACGTTAGAAAGTAAATACCGAAACAACACCACAGTTTTTTTACTTGCGACCAAATGCAGCGCGCAGTCGGCAAATATTTATAAAATGCCACTAAATATTTTACCTATTTATTTATGACCATGATTGATGTGGTATGATATCCGGAGATTGTTTTTGCTTTCCCCCGAACTTTCGAAAATTGTCTTAAGCGCTTTCGAACATATTTATTTAAATATGAGAGCTTTTGCTACAGTCAGGTTCAACACCCGTGTACTTTGAGAGGTTGATATATGCTGTTTCTTCGCTGGAGATTCTTAATAGTTTTTACTGTGCGTTTAAACACTACTCATTCCTTAAATAAGCCACTACTCTTTTGTTCGCATCTATTTCAACGATCTCCCCGGATCTTTCTTCCCGGATATGTTTTCAAATTTTCATATGATCATTTAACTATTGTTGTCCTCTTCTATTTATGTTGTCGATGTTGTTGTACTTTGTTGGCTTTAGTTACGTACAATTTACGTGATGCACTCAATTAATAACAAAAAAGAGGCAAATTCGAATGTACTCGTTACGCATTATCCTACAACGGTCGGGAAATACCGGAGCAGGTTTACGATTGAGGGATGAGGAGAGACCCAGACCAGAACGCGTCCGAAATAGCCATAAATTCATTTGCATATTCATGCGTGAATATGACAAGTGTATTATATTTGTTGGTAAAAATTATGACGTGCCAATGACAACAACAATAACAACAACATCGGTATAAAATCGAGCGATGTTTCCTTAATTGAATAACGTCGTTTACGGGATGTCATTCTTGTTTGTTTATTTGATGTTTTTATGAAATTTACTATTATTATAATTATTATATTTGCTATTATTATTATTGTTGCTACCGATAATTTATTATTCTCGATGCAGATAAGTTTCGCTTCTAATCAAATCGTTGACAGGAATGATTACACGTGATTATTGCTTTTATAATTAAACGGTTTTGATTCATACGAGAGCATGGCCAGTGATTCAGGTTCACTAGATGCTTTGTTTCTTTATTATCGTGACGTCATTCCGAGTGATTGCCTTTATCATCGTTCATTTAAATGAATCAACAAGTATGATCGACAAATTCGAATAAATTGAGTCAATGACTAAAAAACTAGTCAACGAGCTGATATGAAATACAATCGTACAATATATCGTGTAACAAAATTGAGTGATATTTATGACCAGAATGAAACTCTCGAATTAGATTGATTTTCTTTAAATTGTCAAATATAGAAGCAAAGAAAGCAAAATATTTTTTATTAGAGAAGGGATAATTCCTATGTCCTTTCCTTCCTTCTCGCTCCCTTTTTTAATTTTAAAAGAGTAAAATTTTTTTTCATCTCTTTTTGCCGCGGCAATAGTGAAATGTGGATGAATTGCAATAGAGGGTGGGTGAATTGCAATAAAGAAATCAATTTACACTTTTTAATATTTATTGTTCTGCTTCTACGTGAGACAAATGTTTTTGTGAAAAGTTTGTTTTTGCAGCAAGTTTGCCAACAATTCAGAGTCACTGTCATCGCCGCCACCGTCACCATTTTGTAACCGTCACCATTTTGTCACCGCTATCGAATTCTGTTGTTGTTGCTGTTTTTAGACGTATAATTTGTTTCACGTGACAGCATTATTAAGGCACTATTAAGGGTTTATTAATGCAATAATGGCAAGTAGTATTTCATTGAATGATTGAAGTCAGAGTTCACGCTTTCGTTTTTATTGAATTATTGTTTTTTATTTTAAATATGTTTAATAATTTGTGATATGCAATATAATCACAATGGCTGTTTTAACCAATATTTTGACAATTTTTATTGTTGGCGCAAATGATCGAACCAAACACTAAATGAAATTATGCAAATTTGTTGTATATTTAATAAAGTCCTCTTCTCCGTTTACTGACTGTCAGCATATAATTACATTACGTCAGATCAGAAGAGTTGCAACAATTGACAATTTCACATAGAACTCACTTAAATCAACAATGAGTATTGAGTGATAATAAAGTTAATTTTTAATATTATTTTTTAATCAATCTGAAATAAAAATCCTTAAAAAGCAATGAACGACGATGTCACAGAGAACTTTTGTAAACATTGTGTAATAATATGTAAAAATTTAAAAATGTTCTCTGCGACTTTAAATAGAGAGTGTTGTGTGGGCTTCTTTTGTTTAAATGCATTCTTTCATGCGCGTTGCCGAACATGTTTCTGCAATAATGCCTCCAATAGGTTCTAACTTGTGACTAAATAACTTCTCTCTTCTCGCTCTCGTATCGATTTGCGTTTGCTGCTGTTCTGAAACTTTGACGTTAGCTTTTGTCGCGGGCTTTTACTTCTGCCGCTAATGCTTCTGCTTCTGTATTTGACGTTAGTGCTGTTGTGTTGCGTGTGGTCATGGTTGGCGAGGGAAAAAACATTCGCATGAGTATTCTCATCGGTGTTTAGGAGCGAGCGAGCAGATTTGCCGAATGCTGTAAATGGCTGCTAACTTTTCAAAAGTAATTTTCAACTGTTGCAGCCGTGCAAGAGTAAATAAATGCGATGGATCTGTATTTATGTATGCGATATAAATGTATGCGATGGATAAAGTATTTGTCGATGGATCTGTTTATCTTAAACTTATTCTACAACACTCGACAGAATGTATGACAGTTTATCGAATGTTGTCCAAAGCTAAAGAAGGAATTATTTGTAATCTAAAAACAAAACATTAAGGAAGACTGATTGAAGAGGAAAACGAGAAGTAAGAAATAAAGAGTGGAAAAGTGTATTGTGAAGAGTGGCGTCACGTTTGAGTAATCTTGAGCTTAATTCCACTTGATGCTTTGTTTGACGTAAAGTAATCGAGACGCAGTTATCGTGGAAAAGATGTTAATTAAACTCAAGTATTGCAATAAATTATATTGCACCCATTTAATATATTCAAAAATAGTATCAGAGGAAAAACATTTTCAATTCAATGGAATTTAATTTTTAAGGCATTTTTTATACAAACAATACACATCAATAAAAAATGAACCGAAACGAAGGGCATGCTAGGCACCAACAAAAGCAGCATCAAAAAATAACATTATTATTAATGTTGCAGGAGCAATATAATCAAAATATTACTCTAGCAACAATAATAATGGAATCGCATTACGAAAAAAAGAAAAAATAATTGTGGAGGCAGAAAAATATGTTGATGAAGGATATTTTGCGTATAATGATAGGTTTTCATAGGATTTTCACGATATAACGTTGTCACAGCCGATTCTCGCAGAAATCGGTGGCACTTCCGCCAAAGCCAAAGCTACATTGAATCAATAATTGTCAACGAGTCTCATAGAAATCGTTGCAGATATGAAGACAATGACAGTGGTCGTTGTCGCTGACTTATCGTCGTTTCTGCGAGCCCGGAATGACTGCTCCCGCCATATATATGAAGTGTTTCCTAAATCTTCAGTAAAATGGCTGAGATGCTCAAGTAAAAAGATATAAAAGATATAAAAAGATATATATGCTCTGGGAAATATATAAATTAAATGGGATTATTTTTTCAACCCCCAAAATTTTACGAAATGAATATCATTCATCATGACTAAGTGCAGAAATCGGGACTATAAGCATGATTTATTATATATATATTACAATAACTTGCCTCAAAGAATGAATTTCAGACAGTCGGAGAGCATTAAATAGACGATTTCTACTTCATTTCATCAATTATCTACTAAAATATAAAACCCAGAACGTTCCTGTTTGTCATCAATATAAATCATCACAAAGCTAAGAACGAACGACAACAGGTCAACAACAACAAGACAATAATTAAGGCCAATAGATGAAAAAAAAAACGATGACATCATCTACAAAACCAACAGTAGTTGTAGAAGCAAACTCATGCAATAAAACATTTTGAGTAACAAATCGTTTTTATTTGAATACATTTTCGTTCATTGGTGTTGTTGTCGTTGCGGTTTTTGTTTCTATTGGAAAAATCATACGCTCTCCTCTAACTAAAATCAAAACGGGTCAGATCATTGTCAATTTTTATGTCACTGCAACAACAACACATGTACATTTTAATCAGAAATATTGGAGTATTTTCTTTTAACTTCCTTTTTATTTCTTCATGTTTTTCTATTTATACACTCTATAGATCTTGTATTTGTTTCTATTTTTAGTTTAACGAACTTTGCGGTCTTTGCATCGTTAGTTTACAGTTGCTAATATTTGTTTGTTGTTGTTTCATAATACTGTCTGTTGTGCAGCTTTTGCCGTGTGTAAGAAAATTTATGCAAAAAAGCTTCTACTAATTTCCTGGAAGGGACAGAATATAAGAGGAATATAAAAATTACCAACCCCAACGATTTTAAAGACCCATCCATTGAAACCAACTCGCTACGGTCAAAAGAATTTCCTTTGCGAAAGCTTTTCAAGGATAGGCACAAGTTAAAATTGCCGTCACAAAGGCCCATAGATTTATGAAATAAAGTAGTGAGCCTAAAAGTATGTAACGTCTTTCACAAATACCTGAAAACAACATCAAAAAAGTTATTAGAAAAATGAAGAGGGTTGTTGTCGAATTCCCAAAACTGTTTAACGGAACCGACATTTAACGAGAGCTCAGTGTCACGAAAAATGTAATTGGTCTCCTCTTGTAAACATAGGCTCCCTCTGCAACATAGACAGGAGTGGGAAGTTTGCGTTTCAGCAGTGATTTCTTGCCCTCATGTTCTCGTCCGTAATAATTTATGTTAATATCCCGGATTACCTAACTTCGACATTACGTGGTTTCGTCGGAAGTTTCCCGTTTCAGAAGACTCTGTTGTTACGCTACGTTGAAGTTGTTTCGCTCGCTTTTGATCTTAAGTGCATGATGGTAATTAACGCAAGGTTAATTTCTCTTGGTTGAAATTGTTCGTTCCTATTTATTTCGTTGGCAGAGAAGGAACCAAGGAAAAAAGAAAAAATGGGAAGAAGAAAGCAAATTTCCTCCGGATACTCTATCCAAAAGTCAGTAAAACGTTTGAATAAAATTTCTTATTGTCGAAGGGTTGTTTGGTCCATCTTTGTTTCGTATTACAGTTAGATGCATTTAAAGGAAATTTTATTTTCTTTATTTCTTTGTACAATTTTTTACTCAAAACATTCTTTCTCGAAACTCGTAAAAAGTGAAAACTAATGTGCTCACACCGAGGCGCATTGTCCGAGATGTGGCTTAGGAAAAATCTGTTCGCTAGGACAATCCCACCAAAGTTTTGCTTATTCTTGAAATATAATTCTGCTTTTTTGAAATTTGTTTTAGCAACTGGGTACCCATCGTTTTTCTACGATATAAGACGGAAAAAGGAAAAGCAGGAAAAGTCTAGTAAAAATAATACGTCTAGTAAAGTACTTCCAGAAATTATTTAGTAAGAATAATAATTCTTCAAAATTTTACTTTTCTAGTGCTACTACTCAATTCTACTATTATTTCTACTAATAGTACTACTAACACTACTACTACTACTACCACTACTTATAATAATTATACCCCTACTACCGCAAAAAAATTCAACTGAAAATACTTGGTATTTCCTTTGCTGTTTATTGACTTGTGTTAACTGTAAAATTTCCAAATTGCATAATGATGAATAAACATCATTTGTATTTTCATTCATTTATTCATCTGGTTAGCGTGGGAGGAAGGATTTTTTAATGGACGACTTAAGTTTTCCCTGCGGTTTCCCTCAAATCAAAATCATACAACTGCTGACTAAAGTGAGGAAAAAGAATTCCATGAGAGAAAAAAGTAATGCAACAGATGGAGTCTGGTAAACAAATAAATTTCCTAGATTCTACTGAAGAAAATGATAGCTTCTTTATAGAACGCCAGCAACAACAACAATGTAATAACTCCGCTCTGCCGTTGCGTAAAAAAGTGGCAACGCCTCATGTAACTTGAAAAGGAAATAAAAGTCAATGGACTGAATTAAATAGAAGATAAATTTACAAGATGTAATTGTCTGGATATGGTGTGTGATATGCGTGTGTGTGCGTGTTTGTGTGTTGTAGGAAGCCTTAGTTAAATACTGTACGAGCAAACACAAGCGAGTAAATACAGTAGATGTCTCACATGATGAATGGCTTTCGGTAAGCCGAAGTCTTCTACGCCGTTACCCTACCTGATATCTCAATTCTCCAACACACTGACGCAACACTGTCTGTCTTTTGTCGATTTGACCATGGATTGATTCTGCGTGCTCATTTCAAGATAAATGCAGTTTTGTTTAATGTCATGGACGCGATCATTTCTGGATTTGTTTGCGTTCCTGATATTACTACTGCTGTTGCCAATTTTTGCTACAATTTTGAGAACATTTAATAGCAGCATATTAATATAGCAATGTTCAGCAATTTAATAGCATATTAATTTAATATAAAAAAGCGGAATGAGTTTACGCCAGAGACAGGAAAAATGACATTAACACAAAGGAAAGAGATAAAAACTAGCTAATTGAATATAATAATGAATATTATAAACAAGTAAAGAATACGTTACTGTGGGTGGCAGGTTTTGCCATTAAAAATACAATTTTGCGTGTAAACAAAATCTTGTCGCGAAAAAGTTAGATTTAGCCCAAAAAGTTTTGACGATTCATGAAATTTACTACAAATTACGGGAGATTTATTATTGAATTTATTATGCGTTTAGATTATTATCAGCTTTATTGTGTGGTTAATATTGATTATGCTGACCTCTCCTCCCACCCTCGTAAACATTTTTAAATTGTTAATTTTTCGACAAAATTGTCATTCTGGAACACAGAAATCAAGTCGAATCAAGTCAAGGAGTCCTTGACAGGCTGAAAATTACCCTGCGATAAATAAAATAAAAACTTGAGCCACCTCATCCAACGTTAATAACAATCCGGCACCTCATATGTATCAGCCAATTTATTTCATTCAACTATTACAGCCAGGACTTAAGTTCATTGAGCGATTACTCATTACTCAAGGTTTGATCTGCTTTCATTCGTTTTTTCATTCATTCATTTCATTCGCTGTTTGTTTGCGTGCGTGTGCGTGGTTTTTTAAGCTTTCTTAATTTTTTTCGCACTGCGTTTTTTCATTATTTGGTTGAGTATCTTATTTTAATTTTTTAAAATATTTTTAAGGTTAATCGCTTTAGATTTATCATAAATTTTAATAAAATCTCGAATAATTAAAGACGTGAGTTTGGGGCACTTTTAGAGATTTATTGCTTTCTATTAGTAAAACTTGACAAAAAAAATTGCGATATAAAATATTAAACTGTTTAGAGAATAATTTCGCGTTTGCATTTGCTACGTGCTGAATTGCTTAATAGCGCAACTGATCACACATTTATTTAAATCTACCATAGTCCTGCTATCTTGCCATCCATTCTCCGTTCTTCCCCACATTAGCAAGGTTTATTAATTTTTCATTGTTATTTATTATATTGTTTTTTTATATTGTTATTTATATTTCTTTCTTTCCACGAAAACTGTTCAAGTTCAAGTTCAAGTTTCCGATGCTGGTTTTCTTATTGTTCTTGTTCTATCGTATTCATATCTTGAGTCAACAGACCGGACAAAATTTTCTTTTTCTTTTTCACGGAATGTTTCTGTCTTTTTGAGACTACTCCGACAATTATCTGATTTTGTAGTCTCTGAAGTCATTGCTTTAGATCTTAAAACAAGAGACACTTGAGATTCAAAGAGAGAAATAAGAATGTTAATTTCGGCCTGATTGAAGCTCATGCACCCTACACCCGTAACATAAATCTCTGACTAAGATCCAATAACTAGTGGTATAGCTTAAATTGCCTCCGTTTACACTCAGCGTCAATAAAAAGCAGCTTAAGGGGGTAGTTCTTGCACGGCAATAATTAAATAATTCTTGCCAGATTGCATAGCAATACCTTCATCCGTTTTGTAATCATATCAATCTATTGCGGGCGGAATAAAACTGGGTATAATTTTAAAATACTTTAACAATTTTTCTGTTAAATATTTCATTTCGTAGTAGATACTAACCAACTGATATTCTAAGTGAATTGAAATAAATAAAAAATTGTATTCTTAGGAAAAACTGGCTGGTGGTTATCACATTATGATATTATTATTATTGCGATATAGTTGCAGAATTTAATATCGGAAAACTGTTATTTGGTCATAAAATCAGAAACGGCTTTTAAATGTAAAGCAATAAAAAGAATATTAGAAATCAATAACAATAAATCGTTTAATGGCATCGTATAAAATTAATTAAAATACTTTATTTTGGCTTGAATTTTTACGGCATTTTGTGAAATCGAGTAATGATCAGTTTTTATTCCAACTTCTTTTATTTAACGTTGTGAATTATAGACACTATAATTCAGTTTATACATATTTTACAACAAACTCTATAGGAGCGGCTTTGAAATTAATTATAAAATTATTTTTTATTAATTTCAATACAAAATATCAATAAAAAACTGTTTCTTTAACGGATAAGATCGAGTTCAGTAATATCATTGATACACGATTAAACCGAATTGAAAGTTGCGCAAATTGAATTAACTTCAAGGACATAGATTATTAAGCCAAATTAAAGTAAATCAATAAATATTATATCAATAAATATTTAAAGATTATTAAACTTATTTTTCTGCCCGTTAAACTAAATAAAATACAGCATTTTAATACAAGGTCATTTATACACTTCTCCAGTTTAAGAATTTTATCAATTTAGTTCTTAAATAAATGTAATGATATTTCAATATGAACGAGTTATCTCGATTAAGGCTCTTCTTATTCCTCGAATCACAACAAATTTTTGAATAAAATTATCAGTTTTAACAAACATTTAAAAGAAATTCATTAAAAAAAATTTGTAAAGCATATTGGAAATATTCTAGAGACGAGCGACAACTAAATGAAGGAAGGAATCAGAACCCGGAATGTTTGGAACGAGCAATAATGGGGGCGGGAATAGGGATAAAGGGCATATAAAATTCTACTGACAACGGTAATAACAAATGTGACATAACAGCAGTAGTTATGAATACTGATGCTAACGGTGGTTTGTGAGGGGAGCAGATACAAATTGTTTTAAACACAAATATATGTCAAAATAGCACACGCTTAAATCATTGGTTTTAGTACGTAAATGCACCGCAATTGAGATCAGTTCTTCTCTAGCTGTTTTCTTCTCTTTTCCCATTACTTTACGTTTATCGTTGTATGGTCTATGATTTTTAAGAGTATTTTTTTAGCTTAGATTGAACTTTCAATAGGGACAACTGTCAATACAGGCTGTCTTTCTGACTGCTCTTGTTGACATTTACGTTCATCACTAGATCCACTAGAGACTCTATGGGCTCCATCGCATCTAGAAAAATGCACCGTTTGATGCAGTTGATATGCTGGTGGATTTATGGCGTTTATGGCGTCGATCAAAAGACGGAGTGTGGTGGAATAAATCGGCTAATTGTTTACAATAAAAGATATAAATAACGGACCTAATTAAATCGGGCATACATGTTAGGTAATGGCTCTTCAATAGACAATTGGCAAATCAGAGTTCGTTGATGTAGAAGAAACGTAAAAAATATGTTATTGTAAGTGGAATATGTTATTGAAACATGTGATATGTATAAAAATTAAGTTTATGTCTCCAATTAGTAAACTGTGAAAATTTTACGATATGATAGCTTTCTACAAGGACAACGGACCGACAGAATGGTATGAACTTATGTTGACGCTGGGTAAAAACAAGGCCAATAAATAACGTATTCCTTCTGCTGAGTTGAAACTTTTTTGTGGCGAGACGTTGATGCATGTTGGGCTGGGTCCATCCTAGATTTGCCAATCCTCTGCCTCTATCACATATTCTTTTCCATTCTATGTGTCTTTTCTATCTCTCTCTCTTTAGGTAATTGTACCGTATTCATTTTCTAAAGGCCGCCAACGAAACTACCAACGACGAACGTGGTGCACGGAGCGTAATTCTGGTAACGGAAGTGGAAAACGGATTTACGGATTGTTAAAAACAGGAATCGCAGTGCGGGGTAAGTGGACAGAAAACATTATAAATTATGTCCTTACATTAATTCGGAGAATCATTTATATGATGCGTCAATATTCACACATTCCAGTGCCCAAGACCATTCCTCGATTTGAATGACCGCCGCTCCGCGCACTGTGTTATATGAGGTAAAATTTGCGCTTCTGGTGCGAACATTTGTTATTTACTTTTTGTCTATTTATCATTTTTGGGCTTCGTTATTAAACTTTTGTAAATAATTCCATTCTCGTGTAACTTCCGGCCAACTGCATGAGGTCACTCGCGGCGTGACTTCCGCTTCAGGCGCTGGATTTTAAACGGAATTGTTAACATTAAAATTTTCCATCTTTTCCAATGAAAACTTTCATCTGATTGATAGTTTCAGCGGCTCAAGGAGAAGATAATTTGATGGTTAAATAATCACAGAATATATTATAACAAAAGAATGAATATACAATGACAAATTTCGAAATTAAAAACTTCAGAAATAATTGAAAATACGAAGAAATTAGCATTGTTCTTTCTTCATTATATCCCCCTATCATTTGAGCTATTGTCAAGTCTTTTGTACTCAAGGCATTTTTTTAATGGGGAGGGTGTGCCCGACTGTGTGGAATGTTTGATTGATTGATTCATCAAAAATATCGTTGCATGTTATTGCAAAAATTTTTTCCTATAAATGCGTACATATGAATGAAGTCACAACCATTCAAATAAATACAAAATAAAACAACAATAATAAAACGTGAGATGATATTATTATTATTCAAATTATGGGCAACGTCATAATTGCTTTTCATAAATTATCTGATAACATCATAAAGTCCATTACGATAAATATAAATTCAACATTGAACTAATGACGAATTGAATCGCTTTCCGACTATAATGATATCGGCTGGGATAAAAGTGAATTCGAAAGAGTTATCAAAACAAATTTCGTATTTTCTGCTTTGAGTCATTTCGACAATAATTGCCAGTGAAATTCCCATTGAGAATGTGATAATAATTATTGCAATTTGTCAATAGTGCTAACAATATTGTCCATCAAACAGCTACCTTCTCTCATTATCGAATGAAATAAATAAATGAAATATATCAACAATGGCAACCATAACAAATGACAATAACAATATCATCAGTGACAATAGTACAATACACAAAATGGGATACCAAAGCAATAAAGCAATAATATTCGTGCATCACTTGATAATCTCATTACTTGAGTCAGTTTCACTGACAGTGATTTATTAAGGCGAAGGAAAAGAGTGGTCACTCAAGATTCATTTCATTTGTCATTCTTGTGTCCATAAATTCGGTTTTGATTTTCGGTTGCTTCTTGCCATTTCTATCTCACATAGTCTCTCTCACTCTAACACTCGATCGCAATCTTAATTGATCTTCTCTGAATTGGTTTCTTTAAGCAATAATTTCTCGAAACGACAAGATCTCATTTTACAAACTTTTTGCAAGTCACAATTGCATTTGGATCGCCAATTCTTCTTACTCACCTATCAACATCGTCCATTTTAACCAATATTATCGATATCGTCAGGCCACTGATTGACCCGCAGGCTTAAGTGTAGGGTGGTGTAAATAAATAATAGAAAGGAATAGAAAAATAATAAAGTAAAAACAGGTGTCATATTTTTGAAGAGGGGGCGGATGACAACAACAACAACAATGCCTTGCTACTTCGAAATGGGTCCCGTTTGGCGGATCAATTATAACGCACGAGTAAATCACTGCTTCTTCAAAACCACTGTCATTATCGCCTGTCAAAGCCCCATTTTGTTTAGTAATTTTTTACCTCCGTATTTCCTCGGCCTTTCCTCTTTAATGAAGGGGAAAGTCAAAAATAAATTAAAGACAATGTCGTTTTCATTGGGTAATATTGAGTTTTGATGGTCGAAATTTGGCAGTATTGCGTCGTCAAAGAGGGCAGTGAGATAAGTCGTCAAGCACAAATCAGACTTTGTAACGATTGCTAACCTACATTTGGCAATTGCCAGTTAGTAACCCCAACCGATTGTGATTAAATGTTATCTAGCGAATTTTAACTAACTGCAGAGAATACCAATTTTGAGCCGAGAAGAGGTGTTAAATTCGATTGGAAGCCAAGACGTAGACAAAAACCCGGACAAAAATAAGAAAAGATTCATAACTAAAAATAATAGTCCAGATAACTGAATATCCGCGAAAGAATTGGCTTAGTCTTCATAAGTTTTCTTGGTGGGCTACCACAAATAATAACAATGACCACTACGATCTAGGAAAAGTATTAGTAACCATTTCAATTCCAAGTCCACAAGTTCTATAATTTTACTACTTCCCCATGAATTCTGCATAATGGCTAAAATACCTGGCGGGCAGCGGTTACTGAAAAGGTGGATGATAACTTTGAAGGGATGGAATGCAGGAAAAGGGACAAGTGTGTAATGAAAACGATGTTGAGAACATACATTTCTGTATATTCATTTTCCGGTATTCGAAAGCATTTCATTTCACAAATTAAAGGAGGATTTTCATAGAAAGTACTTTTCTGGCCAAAAGTAAAGTCAGTCCTTTAATAATTTCTTTGTTTTGTACATCTATTGCTATAGACACAATTTTGTGTGCTTTAGAAGTAAACCTTTAAATGAGTTATGAGCATTGCAGAAGTTTTGAGTACCGGAAAATGAATCTGATTTAACTTTATAAAATAAAGCAAAGAAAGAATGATTAAATGCCCAAAAACGGCAAGGACTTAATAAACTGCTTTACAAAGTGTATACAAAAAAATTTTAAATTCGAACTCTTATTTATTATTTTTTCAGTGATCCTTGAATTTCTTTATTTTCTCAGTGATCCTTCGTGTTAACAATCGTGGAAAATTTGCTTACTGCGAGCAAATAATTTTACTGAAGACTTGGTTCAGAAGAACTTCTCCTTCCTCCCACCCTACTACTACTAGTTCTTCGAAAGGTTAATATAGAAGTGAGAAATTTTAATCTCGTTCGTTTAAAAGTGAGTGAAAAAGTTTGAGAAGAAGGTGAAGACATTTGGTTGCAAAATGACGAATCGACGTAGTGAACAGGTGTGACAGATGTATACGTTTGTCTGCCTTTGTTCACTATTGTATCACTTTGCAATAAAAGTATGATAATTTGATAGAAAGCGCGGAAACGAAGAATAGAAGAGGGGGAATGGAGAGGAAATTTACTTAAAAAGGAAAATTATAGACTAAAAGGCTTAGTTGTGAAGAGCAAGTCATTGCAGGGCTCGCAAATTTTTCTCGTTTTTCTTACTTTTGCTTCTGAAAATATTGCAATTATAACCTTTTTGTTCATATCACGATTTATCTTTATACATTTTATGTGAGAATTATCTATATTGATGTTATTCGATTCGATCAAGAAGATATCCGTGGGAAAAAATGTAGACAGCATTTCAGATGTTTCGGAGTTGATTGCGGTTTAACGTTGATTAATTATAAATTTTGTAATTAAATTAATTACAAGATTATAACCAAATAAAAGATGAAGAAGAATATTTATTAATCCGCCAAGCCCTTCAGCGTCCTCGGTATTAAATTAGTTGCATTTTGTATAACCAATTTGAATTGAAGAGGGTGGGTTTGAGAGGAGGAGTGGGGTAGTGGTCCATGGACTCTGATTAGAAGCTGATTTGCGCAATGAATTATTAGTAATTAGTAGTCATTCAGTAAAACAGTTAACACAAGAATGTCTAATAATTTGTTTTCGGGGGCGGGGTTTGTTTGGCAAAATACTGAAGATTTTATTTTATAATTAAAGCCTAAGCCGAGACCCCATTGAATGATTGAATAATCCATTGAAACAATGAGCTCGTTATTTCCTCGCTATTACGAGGAGGTCACTAGGGCCATTCTTCTTCTTTTTCAATACAATTCGCTCGGTTCTGTAATAACGAGTTGGGAAGCTGGCATGGAAATAAATTCGAGGAGGTCGTTCAGTTCCTGTCATTTCGATTAAAGATTTTCGATTAATGGATTTTCGTTAGTAGTCACATAAAAAATTTTAACGAAATCCTTTATAAGAAGTTTTTTCAAATAAAATTCATTCATGGGCACGGGATATTTTCTGTAGGGAATGGAGTGTTTAAATATTCGCCATATAATGACAGAAGGTATGTTAGTCCCCTACATTTAAAGATTACATTAAGTATTTTTCTTCGTTTGCAAAGCACTAAACGTGGTGTAGGGTGGATTACCCCATATCCATCCAACTGTCTCCTGAAATCCCCATACGGGAGAACGAAAAGAGATATTCTAATGAAATTATTATTAGCTGTTTGGTATCGTGATAAATGGCCAAAACTGGATGAAAATAACGTCAACTTCTGATACCTAATTCAAGAGGTATCTACTCCCAAATTTACCTACGAAGCACAGCCCACGAATAACAATGTTGTGATGGTTTTAATTGCTGTTACCACCAGTCGGTAGCCGGTGATGTTGGTGTGACATTTTAGTAGTGGCTTTCTCGGTAGATCTCGAAAATATTTTACATACATTTTGAGGCTAGACAAATATATACTTATATTATCTCAAGGCAATCAAACAACAACTGGTAATATACATTTAATCAAAAGGAAAGGAAAACAATAAATAAAATGAAATACACTAATGATAACAATGAGATCATTGTCGATAAGCAAAGAAAAATAATGAAATTTTAAGTTATGATGTCAACTCAATTCAAACAAACTGTTTTATCATTCTTATTTTGATAATTTTACTCACCTTCCATACTTTTCCATGCCACTCCACTCTGCTTAGCCTTCTTATCAGCCTAAATCGTCACACGAGTTTAATATATCTCCCTAAAAATTAAAAAATATTTTTTTCATAAGTTCAGGTCAGAAGGGTCAGACTCGTAATAATGTAAATGCATTTGAAAGAAAACAATGAATATCGGTAGCTTTTATCGGCCGGACTGCATGAAGGCAAATTTTAAATAAATTTTTAATATTAAATTATTGATTACTCTAAGATTACAAACTATCTAATTCTCTAATTTCTTTTCCATAATTTAATTATCTAATTGAGGAGATGGATAAAGGAATCGCTGGAATATAGCTGGATTAAACCCAATAAGTGGCAGATAATTCACTAATATTTTATAATAAATCGTATTTTAAAAAAATTCGGAACATTAGAGTGATGTTGAAAAAAAGATACAAGAATATATAACCAAAGAATATAGAGTATAACTCTATAATATAAGAGACTCTATATTCTTTGATATAACCCTTAAACCTGTTCTCTAACAATCTGAAGATCACCGTATTCGAAATGATGGCACATCTTGCAATTCTGCCTCTAAAAATATCGTAAACCGCAAAAACAATAACCATAAAAGGGAATTAAACTCTGTCGATGGAGAACGTGTTAGACCATGATGTTGATATTAAGTCTGCCTAATAAAACAAGTTTTATTATGATAATGTTTCGATAAACCATAAACGATAAATTAGCACTTTCCGACTTTACCTACATTTAATTGATTTTGTCTAATTGCTTCTCAGAGTCAAGAAACGTAACAGCGTGAGAGTAAGAATGGAATGAAGAGGCTGGTCAAGTGGTTGGCAAATATTTATAATGCCAGTGGGACAAAAAGGGCGACTCTGTCAAACGAATTTTAGCGTCCGAAATTCAACGTATACAAAATTATGAACCATGAACTAAATGAAATCAAAAGGGTAAGTTCAAAACAGAAGCAAAGGATTATGATGAAATATGAAAGGAAGTGATAAATGTGATATTATAATTATACCCCATACAACAAGAGAAAAGGGTATATTCTCTTCGTGCCTCTACTTGTAGTGCAGTGAAGCCATCATCGTCTTTATGTGTCAGACGTCATCACTGTAGGAATACGTCATTAAGTGTTATTCCCGAGAGCACACATAATTGTCTTGGGTGAAAAAAAGAACTCATCGGGTAATTGCTGACTACCGGATTCTGCCGACATTATGGTTGTTAAAAAATCGCGCAGCTCTTCCGCATCTCAATTTCGTGCTCCAAGACACGCGTTAATCGTGTTAATTCAATGGCCGCGGTCGTTTTATACAATCAAGGTACAATTTGCAACTATTTATTAAATTTCTGCACAATTTGAAAGCGCTGCTAGGGTGAATTGATCACACTAAAAACGATTCCTCGTATTATTTCTTCAAAGCTCTCGAATTTTATTTACTTCTGCTTTAAAAACAATATGTCGCTTCTTAGATTTATAAGACTACATAGGAACACAAACTCAAACACTTTTAAAGTGTAGTTGATTTTTTCCAGTGTAAATGGGCTGGTAATAAGCAATCGTGGCAACGATTATCTATCGCTTAATATTTCCAATGATCATCGGAAAACTAAACGCAAAAACGAAAACACAGAGAGGTATACCAAAGCTCAAGATGCATCGAATGGAATAATTACATTATCCATTTTACATGATCGTGATGTCTGTCGGGGTGGGTGTGCCCGTAGTCGCGCGCGTGTGGCATGATACCATATATTTTAATACTTTACAACTGTTGTTTTTGCAACATTTTTCCTATAATTATTATTAATTATTTGAAACGTCGTCGAAGGGCAAGTGAGCCGAATAAGAGCGTCACTAATACTGCGGTAAGCACTTTTCTCCTTCTTTCTTTACCAGAATTATTAGCATAGAAATTATCAATTACTAAAGTTTTTAACATTTTTAAAAAAAAATTATGCTTGTTTTGTGTGTTTCAATGCATTGGATTAAAGCAAAACCGATAAACGATGTTTCAAAAGACATTTGTTTTTACTTTTGGCGAAATTTGAGAAAAAAATGAAGTGAATTACTTTTGTAATTTAGTAAAAATTAACAATACTTCTGACACACTCGTTGAAGTTGCCAACGCAAATGTAAAATGTCATTTTAAATGTTTATTGCTTTGCTCTTGCAAAGTATTTACAGTAACAGAATGCAAGCAGCGTCGCATTCATCAATAATATGACAATGCCTTCATCATCACTGTCATCATTATTGTCTTCTATAGAGACCACTCCGACAGTAGTAGAAGAACAGCGAACTGACGGAGGCGATCGATACCTTTGACAGACTCCGGATAAGACAATACAACAAATAAGCTGATGGTGGTCGGCCATCCATTTACAATTTTTTCTGATTCTTTTCGGTACGTTCCCGTTTATTGTCATTGGCTGTGTGGTATAGCTTTTGTTGTGGCAGCAGCTGTTTTAGATCTGCATTTTATGTACATGTAGTTATTTGTTTTTGTTGTTGTTAAAAACAAGTTGTTTTTCTTTCATTGTTTTCGTTATTGTTTTATTTATAATGGGAGCCAACACCAGTTTAGGGTCACCGACATACGCGGGTATGTCTTCAGCTTCTTCGCCTTCAGCCATCTGTCGAGTTGAATCGACAGACGTCTGCAAATATTGAACTCCTCTGAAGATTATTTTGCACACTGGCTACTGCTGAATCAAGAAGCATCACAGAACATTCATTGAATTGGCTCGGATTTCGAGTATAAGCATTTTGTTTTGAAAATTTTAGCGTCGTTTTATTGTCAGAATTATAAACGAAATTCGAAAACTAAAAACGAACCAACTTATCTTAAATAAAGCTGAAGTTTTTATTGCAAAGTGGATTTGCATTTCTTTCTAGCACGTTCTTCACCTCGCATGACTGCAAAAACGGAATACTTGAGGTAACGTGAGAACTTGAGGTGCCTACGGAAATATTCATCGAAGTGATCCGGCAACTGGAATTGGGAACAATTGGCAAAATGTCAAAAGCGATCTGATCGATTGTTGGCGACAGTTCTTCTTTATTAAATATATTTGTAAATTTTATTACTCTTCTTGTCGTTTGTGGTTTTTAAGTGTATTAAGATTTGCAGTGACGAACGTAAATAAAAAAAGCGTCAATTATTTTTTAGTTATTCTTTGTTTTGACACTCGTTTTTCGAAGCATGAGTTCAAAAAGCAAAGTGGTTGGACACAATGCGTAGAAACTAATAATGGATTTATGAGTACACACTCCTAATAATTCCGGGTGCGAAAAATTACGTGATGGCTCAGCAACATGTTGAGGTTAACATTCGTCTGTTAATATTTTTTGAATCTATCAAAAGTTTCCTCCACATATAGTCACAGAGACATTCGTCTGTTAACATTTTTTGAGTCTATACAAAAGTTTCATCCACATATAGTCACAAAGCCAAAAGCAGTCATTCCGATAAGTTGGAAACCCTAGATTGCTTTTAGTCCTATGTTATTTCTTGTTGTATAATTTCTTAGTTCCATTTTGGAGGAAGTCAATGAATTGGTCCAGTTTTATCTTTCTTTAGTCCACTTTTTTTCACCTCGTTTGGTTAATTCTCATACTGTGTGGTTAATTTTTCCTGAGATCTCAGTTTTTATAATTTTTTTCAATCCTTTCAAATTGGTCCAACTAGCATCTGTATGACTTAAACATAATTTCAAAAAATTAATCGCAGCTTTCGCGAAACCACGAACACCTGTCCTTCACCTTGTGGATCGTGCAATTTTTGCTTCGACTCATCGCTGACGACTACATCTGATACAATGTTGCCAATGCAATATGTTCCAACTCGGCTCGCAATAATTTTCCTGTTGAGGTATATCTGCTGCTGCTTTTTGCCGCTGCTGCGGCTGTTACTGCCAGTGACTACTGCCTCTGCTGAGCTGTTTCGTATGACCAGAGGCCGCTAGGGAAAAAAAGCGTTCCAATCAGTCACTATATCGGCGTCTAGCAATGTGCAGTGTTTTTCCGAGTGCGGCGCGTGTTTTTTACGGAACTTTTCATTCCTCAGATTTACTTGTTCCTTTTAAGAAAAGCCGAGGGGAAGTCAAACCCGATTAGTGCTAATTCGATTATGATGTTGCGCATCACGTGAACGTTGTGCTTATTCGGTGACTGCCGGGCCTTATCAATGTAAATCAAATTTGTGAATGAGAAAACGATCAGGCTAATTGTCAAAGGAAGAAGATGGCTACAGAAGCAAAAGCACCAACAACATACGCAAAAACTATTGAGATTTTTGTAAAATCGGAACAAAGTTTAATCGCGTAGCACACACGTATTTGCCGTGGATAAATAAAGCGTGGATAAAAGTATTTATCCGATCGTTTACCAATTTGCAATAATATTAAGAATTAGTCCTCCTTCATGGAAAAAATATCTAAACAAAATCATACAAAAACTGCAGTAATCCAAAAAAATAATGATAATATCTACAATAGGTAAACTCGAGTAAACAACAACAACAACATTGCTTCCGAAATATTTAGGTTTTCGAATTTTCGAATTTTTTATTCCTCAAATTTATCCATTTTTATGGGGATGTATGAGTGTGCGTCTTTGTAGTTTGTAGTTCGTTTCTCCTTCATGTATTCTGGTTTTGTGTCGATCCAATTAGTGTGATATTAACTGAATTTTTTGATGCTGATAAACAAAAGTAGGCCTAAATCGTTGCAGTAGTATATTGGTCAGTTTAGGTGTTTGGATGTGTGCGTGAGTACTACGCGAAATTCTGATAAACTCCTGATTTGATAATTTTATGGCGCGGACGGATTGTTAGTATTCCTGATACTACCGGCGTCACGGTGACTCTATAAATACCTAGATCAATCTATTATTATTCAAAGTATTATTAATTTTCCAGAATTTGATGATTGATAAAAATCATTAAAAGCGCCAACGTCCGTTAGCACTTAAAATGATTCGAAAGTTATTTTCATTTATTTGCTCAAAAAATTTAGATAGAATAAATTAAGCGTTAATTAGCTTCGCATATAAAATTAACGACATAGAGAAAAAACCAATAGGAAAAGTTTGCAAATGTAAGGAAATTAGCAATCATAAAAATTAACACGAGGTTAGTTCGATTCCTTGGAAATCAAAATAAGGCAATATAAAAATGCAGAACAATTCAAATAAATAGAAAACAAAAACAACATTGAATATTCCTAAAGTATGAAGCTGCAGCAATAACAATATCAAATAACAAATGCCTTTCAGAATGTTCTCCAGAGTGGTCAATAATGATGTTTTGGAAGCCATTTTTATGCGAAAGGCAAATTCCAATTTGTTTCGACGTCAAAAGCATTTTTCCCACCGAATAGAGGAAGCCGTCAACAATTTTCAAAAAGCGCAACTAGAACGATAGCGACAGTTTGCAGGAGAGTAGAGTAATGCGCCGAAGCGGTTTATAGAAGAAATGAATCACAACAAAAACAGCAAGTTTAATGGAAGCAGAGATGGCGAAAGGAGCGGCTAACAGAAATCATTGCAAAGCAGAACAACATTACTGACGGCACGAGCAACGCCTCGAGCAACGCCAGCATCATCAGCATCATCACCATCAACGCCATCATCGTGAGTAACATTAAGCAGTAGCATTTTACTTACATTTTACTTACGGCAACGAAGTCGGTATCATCCGAATTCGGACTAAACATTACATTTTCCGGAGCAGAATCATCTGGAGAACAATCCCAGAGGCAGCAAAGCAACAGGGCGTTTCTGATGGTGACGTTGATGGTCTTTATGGTACCCACAACGAACCCAACGTTTCATCGTATACAAGCCTGGAAAATGCATTTGTTCAATCGCGCAGTACGTAGGTGGGCGGGACAAACGTTGTCACCACCCGCCCGTGGCCCACCTATACCATATCATCATCAAAATTCCATTATGCATTCGAAGCCGATACACACATTGACCAAGAATTTATCGCTGAAGTATTCGAACAAACAATAGGAGAAAACGAAGAAGAATCACACGAAGATGGTGAAAAAGAAAGCGATGGTGAAAGAGATACGACAACAGCAACGATGCGGCGAAGGAGTTGACCGCCGACGAGATTCTCTTTAAATCTAGCTTACCACGAAATGAAGCTTAGACTTGAAATGATGGCAATGATCTCGGTGCGCTAATGCAAATGAAGTGGGAAAAAGTCATACCAACACAACACACAAGCAACATCAACATCAACACTAAAAACAATAATGAAAGCTGCAACAACAACAGCCACCAAAACTAATGCAAATGGAGCAACTTCTTTAGCGTCGAAAGATTTGTTTTCCATGTCGTTATTGCACAGTTATTGCATTGCTGTTGCCGTTGATTTTTCCTGCCGACTTTTATCGCAGCGATCGTTCGAAATGCGTCGCTCTTACTTCAGCCGCGTTCCTCACGTTGAACCCCGACACTGAAATTAATTTTAAAACGTGCTTTGTCGACCTTTTTCTGCCAACCTTTCTGGCCGACCTTTTTCTACTTTATATTCTTTGGTCGAACACTTAGAAGCAATTATTGCTTATATATTTTATATATTTTAATGTTTCCTAAAGTTATAAAAGTATATTTTTACAATCGGGATTATTTATGAAACTCATCAAATTGTAAAATCATAATGTGGACGAAATGGAGCAGGAGTGTGCGAAGAAGTGGCCCTCTAAAGACAATTCGAAAGACACAATTTTTGAATGAATTGAGTTGAATTCGTAGAATATTTGTGTCTGCGATGAAGACCGAAGGCACCAACAATTGAACATTTACAGGAACAATACCAGACTTGATAACGACAACGTTACCAACAACAACATGAGCAACAACAAAACGATAACTATTTTAACCGAGTTAATATTAAAATAAAGACAAAAACAAAAACCGTCTCGTTAGTATTGAAGCAAAAAGAGCAACAATAATTGGTAGCAGAAACAGCAATTTTATACTTGATAGTCAATTAAGTGGACAACATTTTACAATATCGTAGCAACAAATATCATTAAAAAGACCCACAACAGTAATCCATCTAACTGACCAAATTTTAAACGCTGAGTCGGTAAAATGAATTAATTGGACGCAAGTGATCAATGTTGTTGTCGTTCTTGATTTTTTGATTTGATTTATAATTATTATCAACCGTTTAGGTTGTTGTTGTTTTTGTTGATAATAATTGGATGTAATGGCCGTGAATACTTACAATTTGGAATACTTGGGACGGCATCGACACGTTGTTCTGATCGTAATATTAGCTCTCTGTAATAGAAAAATAAAAACAAATTAAATTCAGAAATAATTTCGACACAGTGGGGCAACATCATCAAGCACCCAAGAGCTTATGAACTACCCCAGATTCGTGACCTGCCATTATTTTCTAGGTCTCGTAACTTTCAATCATCATAAAAATTTATTACATTATTTAGAGTACAAAATTATACGGGCTAAACATTTAGGCTAAATTAAAAAAAAATGAGAGAAAAAAGCGCCGACCTAAAATTTATTTAATCATTTGGTTTATTTGTAACAAATAGATTTCAGAGTTATCAACAAGAAAACTCGTTCTTTCTCTTTAAAATTCGGCTGATGTTCGTTTCTTAGGTTAAAAAGCTTAGGTTGAAACTAGTTTCGGTAGTGGTGGAATCTTCATCATCGTAAATTGATTACAATCGAGTTTTGGAGAAAGTATTGAAACGAAAATAACCAACGGGATTGTAAAAATAACACAAAACCAAGTGCTATCTGTGAATCCTAATTTCTGATTGGTAAAATTTTAGCAACCGAAGAAGCGAGAATTTTGTAGAGGTTTTTGCAGTTACTGCGAAGGAGAACTGAGTACTCGTACCCTTGCTAATTAAACGCAAGGGGCGTCACGAAAAACAAGTAGCCACGTTATCGCAATGAGCGTAATCGGAACTTCCATTCCATTTGCATTCGAAAAGGCAACATGTTTTCTCTCATAACCAAAAGCGGGGTAAACGAACAAATTTGAGATTTAGAAATTACTCTTAATCTTCGAACTTTTAAATGCGTCACGGTACTAAAAGGTTCACTCCTTTTATAACCATACACCATTACTTACTTCTTCTACTTCTTATTTTTCTTTTCATTTTCCACTCTCTAAAACCTCGTTAATCACAGATTATTACGCTCAAAAAAAAAAGAAGAAACATGATAATGATGTCGATCGTGTTGCATCCCATGATGAATATAAATCTCGTAAAAGATTTTCAAATTTTCTTTTTATGATCGTCCCCACATATTTCGATGACATCCACTCTTTCTTGCTTCGTTTTTCATTTTAATTATAAATCAAGCTTTTTTACGTCATCCTTTTAATTGAAAAAGGAATATACGATGAACGTCAATGATCGTGTTCTCTGAAAACTCTGACATATTAAACCAACACGTTCGTGGAGACTCATAATTAAATGATAGAGAATTGAGAAGGAAGCCATGGTATGACGATGACAATGATGGCAATGATGATGACTGTGTGATGTCATGAATGTGGTTTGAATGATGAACTATACGATCTTTTGATCTACACGTTCTGCAGTTTGTCGTGTTTCGTTCGAACTAAAACGACTGCCATAAAAAATTGATGACTGAGCCGGTTGGTTTAGTAAGAAGTAGTAGTAGAAGAAGAAGAAGATCAAGAAGAAGATTAATAATAATTTGACAAGAGAAAAAAAACTGAAGTAGGGAGATTATTTCAAAATCGAAACCCTTGCAACACAGAATTGCTCCTGACAATATTATCGTTTGCTGCAAAAGGACTGTTTCGACGACAGTACTGCCTGACTAGATAATTATAGGCTACCATCGTGCTGGTTCTTCATGAAAATTACTGTGATGACAACTCATACGTTTGGCACAGTCGTAAAATATTGTTCGTTGTTCCCGTGGATCAAATGGCGCCATCCTATAAAACCAAAACAACAAAGAGGTAACGAAGTCAATGGCTCGTTTTCCTGAAATCTTTAGAAAAGACTACGTAGAATTTGATTGTAAACAGGACAGCAAAAGTACGAGTAGTAAGAGCTCCTTGTGGACACATTTTCCTATGAAATCTTTTTTGGTAAATACGAATAATGTGCTCTTCCCGCAAAGAGTTTCTACAACGATAAATATGAACGATTTTAAATGAATTTCATAACGGAAACGTTATGGATATAAAATCTCAAGTATATTCTTAATTTTAATATGAATTTTAATATGAAATTTAATTTGTTTCCAGGATTTAATACATCTAATGAATACAAGGAGAAAATCATAGTTATCTCTTTAAAAAATCATTATATATTATTAAATATATATAAGAGAAATTTATAAATTCATACATATTAAATTTGTATTTTGGCCTGATTAAAAATGTTCAAGTTTTATAAAGAAAATAGTTACAAAAACTATATAATCCTTCCCGAAGAGAAAAATGCTACAGCAAGATCAGGATGCCTTTAATTTTTTTAAGTATATAAAATTCTTCACTTTGTATTAAAGGCCAGATGGGTAATTTGGGGTCTATTTGGGGTATATTCTAGGTTTTATTAGATTCCAATTTAAATCTGTGAAAATTTTAAATTTTTTTGGCAATTGACTTTAAGCAATTTTGATTCTAACGATAATTTGAACGACATACAAAAATAAATAAAGATTAAAAAGTTGATTTTTTTCGAAGATTTCAATAAATCTAGAGCTGATTAATTCCAATACTCATTAGTAGTTATTACCTTCTAGGTGACTTATTCATATTATTTCCTGATATTTCTTTCTTCTTTTAATCTCTACAGGCTCGTAATTTGTTTTTAGCGAAGATTTCCGCAACAAATAACTCCTCAAACACGCAAGAACAACGAAAACCATAATAGATGGTAATGCCTCACTCTCAAAATGTATGCTTAATACATTCCTTATATATGCTTTCTATTGCATACCAGTTTACGTCATTATTTATTCATGGTAACATTTTCGTAAATAATTCACAAATACTCAAGAGGTTTTGTGGTATCGAATTTTCGTTGTTTTTGTTGCTCATTTTATGGGAAACAGACATACGTATGGTCGACTGACATATGGTGTGCCTAAAAAATGAGAAGAACAAACACAAATAAAAAAGCACAAACAGAAATGAAATGAGAAACGAAATCTCGCTCACAACCACAAAAAAGTTGGAAAACCCATACGGACTGAAGAAAAAAGTACATCCATCCAATAGACATACAATCAGGAGGAAGGATTTATTTGCAGAAGGGGACTTATAAGACTCAGCAGCAATGTTATGGGATGCAGTCCATGAGACGAATGAATCACCAGACGTGGTTGATGTGTGCAAAAAAAAAAACAGTGACGTGTGGCCAAAAAAAAAAAAACCACGTTTATTTACAACCTTCTGGATAGCAAGAGTGTGTGAGCAAACATGGGTAGGTCTCGAAGGATATTTGCTACGGACATATATATTTGCAGAAGTTCTGACTTCGTTTGCGAAATAGGAATCGACTACGGCATGCAAGACTGATGCAAAAGAAGGCCAAATCTAGGTATTCTGTTGTTTACTTTGCGCATCAAAAGCAACAGGAAAACACATTGATCATTGAATAAGACACATAAAATAAAGAAGCTTGTGGTTTGGAAGCTGGAGCCATTTGAGGAAATGACAATAAAGGAAATCTGCTTATCAGCAGAATTAAAACTTCATCAAAAATAAGGGCGAAGGGTTCTCTGTGTGAAAGTCCAATAAGAATTTGTAATTTTGTTTTTCATAGCCAATGGTTACCATTGTGACCCTTCGTTAGCGTCGAATGGTTTTTTGAAAGAATGTTTATAAGAACAAACGTTGATGAAAAGAAGATGCCAGAAAAATTCTGATTTAGAGACACAAATAGATTTCAGCTAGAACCAAGCGATGCCGTTTTCATCACGGGATAGCGAACAGTCATTGTAGTTGTGTGGGAGAAAGAGATTGTTGGCTGGTCGTTAGTCCTCAAAATTTCGTTGACTTTAGGATGCATCATACTAATCAGAGTAAGAGAACAAAAGCATTTCATGCAAATGGCATGGCAATCCCGAACTATATATTGTCTGGATAATGCCGCTCATAGGCAGCAAGGATTAAGTATTATCTGTCCTTCCTTCCAACGAATTTATGCCAATATCGTGATCAATTTTCATGAATAAAAAATTGTTCATTTGCTTTAAAAGGAAAAAATCGATAATAATCATAAAATATGTTTTTTTCTTAATAATTGATGCTTTTCAAAAACTTGTGGCTAACTTAAATATTTTGCAAAATTTCTTTACACAAACTTTTCAAATGGCGGTTGGTGAGTGTCAAGCGAGTGTATTTCCGTCGCAGAATTTATGTGCATTTATTTGCTCATTTGCCTCAATCTTTATGATAAATACTCGTATAGAACTTTCTTTGGAGAAACTTTGACTTCGCCGACAGAAATCGAAATATAATAAATGGTTTAAAAGTTTTGTTCATTTGAAATTAATTTTATAAAATTTGAAAGGATAATGCTAACAAAAAAGTTTCTCTACTGCCAACCACATTCTTGCCAAACTCATTTGTTGGCTCAAAGTTTGTTGAAAGAGATGAATGTATTTTGTAGAAAGCCAGAATAATATATTAATAATGCCTTCATAAAGGATAATAAATGCTCGCAGAATGGAAATAATAAGAAGAATAAGGAAGCAGGATTGAGAGTAATAGAAATATATTATGAAAAGAAATTTATAGAAATAACTTTATTACTAAGTACTTTATTATTCAGAATTAAGAAATTGAGGATCACAAAAGACTGAAAATAGAAGAATATATGTGCGCGTCTCTCTTAAGGCACAAAACCGATCATAGCCACCCCCTTTACCCCACAAAGGTGATCGTATTTCTATTTCGTAGCCATGGGATTCTCGATTATGAGAATAGCTGTCAAGCACTCTCTCTCTCTCCCTCTCTCTTTATTAAATAGAGAAATAGTATAAATTTTAAAATTACGCAACTACAAAAAATTAGTTCACAGCAGTAACGATTTGTTGTGCCCTCGTCTAGTGCCCTCTATTTGTGACTGACATCAGCGTTAAATTTTTGGAGCACTTCCAGACTCTTTTTTATTAATTATAAAATCTGGGTGTACCTAGTGACACCGAGAGAGCGGTTGTGACTGTAATTGTACGTTAGATATAATAAACAACAACGAATATATCGCTTCATTGCGAGTGACGAAATAAATGCCAACCCATTATAATTTTCTATTAATCATTCTGTTTGCGCATTTGGGAACTTTGGAACGGCAACCCTTTATGCCTTCAAATTATTTATTTTAAAATTGAGTAATAGAAATTTTCGTCTTTTCTCCTCCCTTCCAAAACTGATTCGTTTAATCTTGTGCTTTCGTCTTGGAAAGTGATAAGTTTGCGTTTAGGTGGCAACACCAATCTAAAGAGAATGAGGGTGGATTCATTTTGTCTGAATGATAATAAAAAATCTGTCATAGGCAAGAAATGCTTCAAGCATCGCAACGAAAAATTTACGACATATGAACTACTTGTACCGTAACGACTTCCAACACCGTTATGAATGACTGCATGGCAGAAAGATAAACGCCCTTAACTTCAGCGTGCAAGAGCTGATAAAAAGAAAAATCATTGCAAAAGAAATTGTCTATAGGGATGCATGAAATCATATGTTATAAGCACCATAAATTCTATTTGTAACCTAAGAATTTCCAGAGGACTTCCTAGCTTTATTTACGTTTAACCGACCTATTCTCTTTATATTCATTTTTCCCTTTTTATAAATTAGAAATTACAACTTCCACAACTTAATTGTCAACGATTTTTTGAAATTACAAAGCCATTCACCGTTTGCTTTTATTTCAGAAATTTAGACAAAGGATTATCGGTCTTGAATGGTGGTGATTATACGGAGTAATTGCATTTCCTCAATAATTTCTTGTTATTGTTTGGTCAAGACCATTATTAAATTAGTTTCCTCTACTACCGTGTTTTTACTTTACACGAAAAAGAAACAAAATTTCCCAGAAAAATTTCCGAAAGTTAATTAAAAATTTAAATAATACAATTTGGTCTGGATGGAGTACACCGTCATGTAATTATCTTGACTATTAATGTAATTTAGCTTAATATTTGTTGCACTAAAATTTTAGTTAATTCTTATACACAAGGTAAAACTAAAGAAGGTAAGGAAACTAAACAAGGTAAAAAAACAAGCCAAAACCACATACAATAACTAATAAGACAATAACAATAACAACAGCAGCACCGCCAACTGAATGGGCCAAAGATTAATCTAATTATCGTTTCCCAATGGTCTTCAAGTATATTTCGAACTAAATTCCATTAAACATAAAGACTGCGTTGACCGTCCTGTAGTTTATTAATTCTCCAGAGCTTTCTCGTCCACTTCACTTCGTCTCGGGGGAACCTCTAAACGCGTTTTTTCCCGATAAATGCACTTTCTACAAAATACAAATTATCACATTTGCATTAATTTGTATGAAGATAATGTTTAGTGATATTCTCCCAACGCGCAATTCGCAACCTTAACGTTGACAGCCTTCCACTTCAATAATGCATGGTTTTGTCGTTATTGTTTTTGTTTATCTATGTCTTCGAATGGAATTAGTGCAAATAATTTTTATTCAGGTGCTATCGATTGAAACCTTTTGTCCAAAAGCCTTCTGGAGTTTAGGTGGGGCAGATGACATAATAAACGAATGTTAGCCGGATCTACGATTCTTTCAGTGCAAACACATATGGGCTACTTTGGAGCAGACAGCATGACGCTCATCAATTAAAAAAGAACTTGTTTTAGAGACGATCGAGGGGAGGAGTCGCCGTGAAAGCTGCTGCCTGTGGCGACCAGAATTGAAAATAAAACCGGCTACCCTTTCCGTTGCGATCCTCCTTTACCAACACTCTCAGAGTTAGGATGGCGGTTGTAACACACACACACTCACTTCATAACAAACCGCACGAATCGACGAACGCAATTCATGAATAGGTTTTGCAAGACGGTCTGCGATGGGTTGTCCATCACGCTGTGTCTCTGTCACCCATGCTTTTTCGCTTGAATTATTACAGACTGACTGAATGACGATTAGGAGCAAGTGAAGATTGCATAAAATATAAGTAAATAAAGAAATGCGATACGAATATGCATTTTTATTAAAATTAGTTTTGGTCACTTCGAAGTTCGAATAATGATTTTTTTGAGATACTCAAACGATTCGCTAATTGTTACTTCCGTCGAGACTAGTCCTTTAACCGGCTAGAAATGATTCGTTTATTTGTCTACTGCCATTTCGGAAAACACGCGAGTTAGACGAACTTACATAATCTCGCAAACATTTTGGTTAGAATAATTTATTAAGACTTATTTAGCTGTATTTTCGGTGATCTTTCTAAACGACTTAATTCCTAAGTCAACTTAACTAAAATTCGCCCTACGATCGTTTGGAGGTGGCCTCTTCATTTCGTACTACTATTTAATTATAAGGAATAAATATATATTTTTTTTACTTATTTTCGATTTAAGAAATAAATTAAATTGTTAATTTTCCTCGTTTTTCTTGACTATTTTAAAATTAGTCAAAGCAAATGCAGATTTAGCAAATATTATCAAATTAAATTCTAAGTAGTTTTTAATTTTTTGAAATTATTTTATTGCAGCGATCATTATGGTTTGTCCTTCGTCCGTATGAATAGATAAGTTTCCAATTTATTAACTTTACAGAACTGGTAAATGCCAGCTCCCGGCAATTCGTGATGCCAAATATTCACTCTCTAATTTTGATGAATGAATAAATAGAGCCGTTTTAAATTGGCCACTTATTCAAACCCGAAGAACTGACAGACAATCAGACAGGTTGGTAGACAGTGATTTGTAATTATACTCGCTCGTTTCTGGTAGCGCTGACTGTCGTTAACCCAGTTGTTTATTAGCTTTGGAGTGGTCGTCATGTTGTTGCTGGTAAGTGCAACATACCTGGTCTGGCCGGCACTTCGAGACTCCGAAGATTTGACTGAATGAAAAGAAACGAAGCTACTTAAACTTGAATGATTAACGAGTAGTCTGAGTGATTGATTGATGAACTCAGGCGATTAAGACAGTCTTGTAATTGTCTGGATGATCTCGATGGTCTGGACGTTTGATTAAGGATGATATATAATTTAAGATTTTAGGATTTCAAGGTCAGTCAAGCATTATCGCATTAATAGGAATACTAAGAAGAACATACAAAGTTATTGAAACATTACATCATGATTTCTCGTTGCAAGTCATTTCTATTTTATCAACTGACTGTGAAAAAACTCTCGGAAACTATCCTTGAGAAAGTTGAAATTTCACTTTGAAGAGAGTGCATTTAATTCAAATTAGCACGTCAATAAAATCGTTGAAATTTTCTTTTAGTAATTTAGCAGAAATATTTTCTGCCATAAAAAATTATTTGCCCGTATCTCAAAGTTGGTCTTAAAAAAGCAACCAACCAACCAACGAGTCTAAACATGGTTATAAAAAAGGAAGGAGTCTCCCATTACAAAATCAAAAAAAAGATGAATTTTTTGCTGTCAAATGCATTTTACGGCGATCGAGCGAACGGCGAGCATGGCGAAGTTTTGATCATCATAAAATTCGCCACATCATTACGCAGTGGGCACGGATACAACAATAACATAATTTAATTCAATCATTCTAACCTTAAAACCGTTTGTAAATACGATCTCAAACTAAAACTCATTGCAATGAAAAAAATGCAAGATTAATCAATTATTGCGAGCGCCTATCGATTAGTAACACAGTCCGGTACTACGTAAACGCATGACTTGGCCAGGATGAAGTAAATAGAAAATGACAATTGCATTTGGTATTCGAGATAATTTTGCAAACTTTCGAAATAATTTCCCTAAAAACTCACTTGAAAATAATTTTCTTAAGGAATCAGTGATTCACTCTAGAAAATTCAGATTTATTTTTCTGCCAAACGCTGCGTAAGCAATTAATTTTGGTTCAGGATTTGTTTTTGATTGTGTTTGCTTTACAAGTGTCCCGGTTTTCAAAGGTTTTTTTTAAGCATTCAAACCATGCTTCTTTTTCTTCATCCTTTTAATTCTCTTCCTTTTTGTTCTCTTTCTTCCAATTTCTTTTAATCTCGGGTTATTACGTTCCAGCAGTATAAGAAGGAATCCGGAACATCTAAAGTTCATAAGTCTTTCCAATCTTCTTTTTTCTTTTAATTAGAAATATTTTTGCCAAAAACTTGGGGACTCAATCAAAAAACAAACAGCGTCAATGACCGTGTTCATTGGAGGCTCCCAAACAGTGAACCAATCCACTCGTCCAAACTCATAATTAAAGAAGAAGATACAGTAAAGTGTGTTAGAGGTTCTCTTAACAGGCCATCATGATGACGCTGATGATGATGATGGTGATTGTGATGCCGAAATTTTTTCGATTTATGAACCATACGATCTTTTGGTCTACATGTTTTACCGTTCATCATCTTCCATTCGAACTAAAGCAGCCGCAATAAGAATGATTGGATGCTCAGATGAATAAGAAGGAGACGAAGAAAAAGCAGAAGTAGAATAACAACCATTAGACGAAAAAGGAACCTGGTTGAAAAGCGAGCACAATTTCTAATTCGCATATCTGGATTACCCTTAGTAATGATACCGGGTAGAGCAAGGTCCTGACCGTCCTACCGTGCCTACCGTCAATAAAAAAGGCTTCTCATGTTTGCGAACATCATGAGATATTGTACGTTGCTATTGCATATAAAATGGTATAAAAAATAGTATAAAAACCAAAAGGACTCAAGGATAACTATAATGAAATCATTAGGTTATTTTGTCGAAAAGGCTTGAAAAAAAGACTATGTTCTTCAAGGGGAGTGAGCGGGTGTTCACTTGCATCTGGATTATGTCGGGTTAATTAAAATCAGTCGCTTTAAATAAAAATTCCTTCACTGATCCCTCCGTCACCGATCCAGCTTATTCACACAAATACTTTCCTTTAAATCATAAATGAATTAATTAATTTCAGAAAGTTTAAAATTAACTTCAACAAAGGTAAGAGAGAGAGAGAGAGTGAGAGGGCAAGAGAGAGGGAGAAAGAGAAAGTAGCAAAAGTTCTGCAATATAAGAAGCGACCATCAAAATAAGTAAAAATTATTGAAAATATTAGCTTCTATCAGTTAAAAACTTTACAAAGTCGCTTCAAATAGCTCGTCAAAAAACAACGTAAGTTCAACACGATCATACAGTTAATGAGAGAGGAATGGGAAGAGGCAAAAATATTCTCAAAAAGCGAAATTAATTTATTTTCATTAAAATTTTGTTTTCGTCGAAGATTATCTGCACTAAAATATTAAATTATTAAAAATTAAATTATTAAAAAAATAATAAAACTTTTCTGTCAAGTAAGTTGTTGAAGGGAAAATCGCCCGAAAAATTTTCTCAATTAATACGAACTATTTTATAACGATGACACGAACTATTGATGTTTCGAACTATTTTATAATGATGTCAGAGACTCACAAACTATTCATGCAATAAAAACGAAAATATCAAATATATTATTTGTGCCATTATATCAGGTGTAGCTGCCACAACTGCTACGACAATATCAACAACAAAGACTCTGTCAAGAACAGCAATCGCAACTGTCTTCAACAATAATAATAGCAAACCCCGTCGGAATTTGGTCCTAACAACTATTTTTTCCCTTTTGGCTTTGTGCATAAATTTTCTTTGATTTTAACTTTTTGTTGCTACGAAAGGCAATTGTAAATAAATTTGAGGTAAGTATTAAGGTATTGATTGTCAACAAATGCCATTATAATGACATCTGTCACATGCTGACGTCTTTATAAATGATTGTCGGAGATGATTGATAAATACTTTTATCCTTCGCTTTTATTCATTGAACTTATTTATTTCTTATTTATTTTTACTTATTTATTTTGCTTTATGAGGAAATCTGGAGGATAGGATCTAAAGCTTAGTTTTTCTTACTGGTCTGATACTGATCGACAATACGACTAATTCCAGTGCCAAATACTGGTTACAGCACATTGAGCTGGTAAGACATAACGCCTTCGGTATTACAATTAATATTAAGCGTTTGGTAACGGACGCTCCTTCCCACGCCTCCATCACCATCAGCATAGTCATCGATTTAATTACTGAAAAATATTTCCAATTTACAAGAGAATAAAGAGATGAAAGCTGATTAACGGTTATTGTCAAATTTTATTTATGAGACTGCAGAAGATGAAAACAACAGAAATAACACTAACAACAATAACAACAACGACGACGATCTGTTGCCGTTAAGTTTTATTGATGTAGCCTAAACCAAAAAAGATAAAACTGTTAGAAGTGGGTCCATTAAAAAGAGTTACCGCACAGTCAAATGTGTTTTAACACTTACACAATCACGCATGCATATGCATATGTAGATGCACAAATGCATTCTCCAGCGATAACATTCTTTCTATATCATTCAGAATATGCAATCAGAACTACATGTATGTGCATGCATTCGTGCGTTTGTATGTGTACGGGCGTGCATGTGTGTGCGTGTGTGTATGTATAATATGCATGTACGCTTCACTGTAAATATTGCAAACATTGCGTACTCATTCTTTGGATTCTAGCACAGGTCTCTTTGAATATTTTACTCCAGTATGGCCAGATTTAACATTACACGATGCTCATGTAGATTTACGTGAGTGTTTGGTTTTGGATATATTTGCTGCTGACACGATCCTCCACCCCTTTTCCCCAATACAAATGAAAGGATAACTTCAGAGCCAACCAGTGTCATCAATTATTCTCTGGTGTAAATTCTTTGGCATAATATTTCTTTGTAGAGAAAAATTAGTACAGAATTTCCGGTTTTAGATATCGTAAAAATTGTTTTTTTTTTGTTACTCCATGTAAGAATGCACTACAAGGATTACAGAAATGTATTTTGGTATTATGACAGAAATTTCTGCTAGTCACAGAAACATGCTAAGGGTCCATAAAAATCGTTCTTATTTTTTAATTTAAATTTGTGAAAAATTCTCGTTCTAAATAACAAAGCTTCAAATAGAAATTATTTATCACTTGGACGGGTGACTCATTAATTCTAAGACCTATGACCATCCAACCCATTCTTTAATATTCCAAATTTTAAGAAGTCATCTTTTAAATGACTTATACGTTTCTTCATACGTTTTTCTTATGCTTTCTGATACCCTACAAATTTCCTGGAAGCTTTATAAAACGATGTAAATAAATGGAGTAAAAATTGTATTCATATAAAAACGAACAGATATAATTTTACGTAGTATTCTAAGCCCGATGTGATGTTTCCTTCAGTATGAATGCTGCGGTTTGTCTGCGGTATTCACCTCATTCAGTTTGTTTATATATAAAGGCTAATTCCAGCAATCATGAATAGAAGAAGAAGAGGAAAGGAAAAAGGAGATAAAGAAATGCATGTTTTTGTAACTTCGTAAGCAAATAAATTTCCTGGAGCCCACTGAATGAAGCGAGCGCCTATTTAAAGCAACAACAGCAACAATGACAATTATGATAGACACAATGACGCTATCGATTGAATACGATAACTTACTGCGGCGTAAAAAAGTGGTAGCACTTCAACAATCTCGAAACAGAGAGAACGCATGAAGTGGAAAGAACCTTAAAATCAATGGACCAGATTAAACAAAAGATACATTTGCACTATTGAATGCAGTAGACGTGTTTATGAATGAGTGTGTGGAGCATCTGTCTGCATTAAAAAAATTTAAAATCCGTCATACGTTCATGACGCCATCTAAGTCCTTCTGCTAACCAATAAACCTCACTGAGTTAGCGTCTCAGAGACTTTTAATTAGAGTTTCGAGTTGAATAATCAATTATTTTTTTCAGTTAACAAAATCAAGTGCTGAGTGTTTCTGAAAGCGTATATTTGGTCAAGTTTTTCGAGCTTAGCGGTGAACCAAACGCTTCTTCCTTCAATGAACTCGCCGATATTTTTTCATTTATTACAAAGGAAATGTCGTCCGCATATGAATGTTTGACTACAATAAAAACAAATACAATGATCTGCTGAGTGTAACTAACACCTTTAGTATGTCCGTCCTGTAGTATACGCAAATAATTGTTCAAAAATATTTTCCCCAGCTCATCGACTTAAAAAATGTAGAAAAGCACGCTCCTTGCTTTACATGTGGTGTGTGTGAATATTTACAAATTCATAAATTTTTTGTCCGATTTCCGTTGTAAATAATATCTTTTTTTATTTTAATTTTAATTCTGATAAACGTATTTTTTGTAAAATTAATCCCAAAAGCGGTTTTAATTTAAACAAATTGGTTTCTTATTTAAAATACAAGCTGACAACTAGCTGTAAGTCACCTCTTTCACTTCTTAGTCTTAACGAAACCTAACAAATGTTATTTTCAAAAAGGCTTTAGTTCCATTTGGGAGTCTTAAAAACTTCAAAATAAGCCTTTTTAATTTTAAACGGGTTTAAAAATTTGTAGTGATGGAATGACTTTTGTAAATAAGTCGGTTGTAAAAAGGCATTATTCATTTGTTGTGCATACTCATACTCATCGGTCTTTGCAAGCCGAACCAACTTGCAGGCCTGAGTGCCTAACTAAAATCAATACGGCTTAAGTATTCTTGCTTTAGAAAATGAGTTCAAGTTCAAAGCATTTTAAGTTTTTGTATGAATGCAATCGTATTATCATATTATCGTTCTGTTACTCGGTTACCATCTATCATCATATCTTTCTTTATCTGAAAACACAAGCAAAACCCAAAAAAAAAAAAAAAAAATTGGAAGATCTGATAGATTGCATGACAGCTCGATCGTTTCGTACAATCCGTGTTCGATGAACGGAAGAAAAAGAAGCACGTTTGTTTTAAGTTGCTTTTCGGAATATTGTTTTTTTTTAAATTTGTTACAATAAACGTTACCATCACCTCAGCCCTTGAGACCTTTAAAACTTCATTTCCAGTCGAAAGATGTATCTTTTTTGATATTTTTGAAACTTTTATGATTTTTACTGCTTCCTTTAACTGAAATTTTTTAAAATTTAAAGTGCTTTGTTGTTTCACAAATTTAATCAAATATTGTCGAAGATTAATTAACTCATAGAATTGAAAGCGCTCTTGGTGGTCAGAAAACAAAAGGAAAAACGTGTTTGGGCGTGAAAGTGTCCAAGTGTAAAAGTGTGCGCACATATGTGTGTATGTGTGTTGCGTGCAACCAAAGCAATTGAGCTCATTGCATTCATAAAGAACTCACCATATCACACCACCTAAATTCCTTCGAAAGCCCTAGCAAACTCCCAAAGGGGCAGTAGGTAGCAACTCACCGCATTTTCCAATCGCGTAGAGGATTTGTACCCATCGAACTTTTGAAAAAATCAAACAAAAGCTTTAAAAAAGGGAAAATGCAAATAGGATTTGAGTTTTGATCCGCTTTGTGTTTTCGCCTGAGTGTTTTATCTAATTCTATCCAAACCAAAATGGTTTCTGAAATTTATTTAATTTTCTTTGAAATTTATTTAATAAATTAATAAATTTTTGAATTTGTTTAGGACTTTTGAAAATTCACAATACTCAATTCAATTTCGACTGTTTAATACAATTTATAAAGTGCGAAATAATTAAAAAACATATACCTAAATTTTTTCATTACAAAAAGTTTGCTTTTGCAATGAAAAAATTTAGGTATGTTTAAAAAAGTTTTTAAACATATTTAAAATTGTAAATATGTTTTTAAGAAAGTAAACCATTTACATGAAACGAAATTGAGTTAAAAAGTGCAATATTTGTGCACAAAGGAAAAAATAGCTGACTGTAATTCAACAAAACAGAGCTTCCAGATGTTTTTTTGCATTTCAGCGAAATTTTTCAAAAAGTAATGGATACAAAAAAATTTCCTCAAAAGCAAATTTGCATTTCGTGCTATAAAAAGCTTTCAAGTTTTTTTAATTTAAAATTTGCAAATAAGAAACGGGATAGAAAAACCTCAAAAAAATAGGATGAAAAAAGCTTTTCCTGGTAGAAAACTCAATTTAATTAAGGTCGTGTTTCGTCTGTTTTAAGCGAAACAAATTAAAAAATTGTGTTTTTTTAATGAATTTCCATTTCATAAAAATGTTGTAAAAAATGATGATGATGGTATGATGGAAGGCTCTTTAGGTAAAAAAATGGAGGTCGCGAAAAATTTTGTAACCTCGAAGTGTGTTTCTTCAATTTCCTCTTCAGTTCATTGCATCGAGCATTCATACAAAATGTTAGCTTCGGCAAACAAAGCCTTCGAAAGAATGTAATTGAAATGCATTATCACCTCCAGATTTTCAAAAGATGGTCTGCAATTTGATTTGAATGTCTGAAAATATTCCAAATGGATTCATTTTATCACAAGTTTTACATCTCACGCGCGGTTTTCTGGAATTTATCTGAACTTCCTCGAGACGAAACGAGATTACTGGATGAGATTGCTAATAGTGATTTAAAGGAGGAATGAATGAATGATCGAAATCAAGGGAGTGAATGAATGAAATGAGTGAATAGAGAATTATTTGTTTTAAAATGAAAGGTTTTAAGTGTTTGAAGTTTGAGGACCACACGCGCTTTATTGAGGAGACAAACGATTTAAATCATTTGTTGAATGGAAAAGATCAAAAAGACGTGATGGGATATTCCTTGAGAATGTTACATTGTAGAGGAGACGCACGATTATCGTTGATTTAGAAAGTTAAAGAAAGATTAAACCATTTTTTGAGACCAGTTGCTTTAACATTTGTTTTTTTCGTTGATTAATTGTGCTTTTAATTTCCGTCCCTTGAATGTTGTTAAATGGTCCACCGGTTCAGAGAAAACTGAACAGAAAGCGCTTTCTAATATCCTTTACTTACTGAACAAAAAATAATCGAACTTGTACGGTAGAACTGGCAGATATGACGAAAGAGGGCGAACAATAACAAGACGAAAACGTGCTATATTAAATTCGTTAGCAGAACTGAAGGCTAACCGCTATTTGTTCTCTAATTTAGCTGGCAACGGCATAAATTTGCTCTTGGCTAAAAACAACCATGATCGATAATGCCTTTTAGCATCGACAAATATTACGGAGTTATCATCTCTAGTGGATGTGTTTTGATAAAGAAACAGTCTTTGAAAGCATATTCATGAATGCTTTCATGAATAAATAAATAAAACCGTTAAGTGGTCGTTGCGAACGTTCACACACCAGTTGGAAAAGCCATAAGATGAAAAATGAGCAATCACCATCAACGAGCAAAAAAAAAAAACAAGGAATGATAATTCGATATTACGATAGCGGCAGTGTGTGATGGTGTCGCTGACAGCCACAAAAAGTACTCTCCAGTGCTGACAACACGCCCACTCGATTCACGACGTTTGCAATTACTAGCGCCACAATCAAACGTTATTCCTAACGCTTGCAATAGCAAAAACAACTACAATAATAAGAGTAATAATCGTAATAATAACCAATGCATACCTGTATTTACCGTTACGTAGGCGATCGAAAATTGGTTTTCTTCTGTCGCTTTAATTATTCGTACAAACGCGGATCGGTCAATATTAATCAAAAGGAGACCCCCGCGGGTTTTGAGGGGCAGTTGGGGTGAGAGTAAAAAGGTGTTCGGGTAATTTTGATTAATTTATCGCATAAGACGATCCTCAATTCGCTTTCTATTAATATCTCATAAAAAATTGTCTTTCGAAAAATCGACAATCTTGCCTCTCAGAAATTTTTTTCTTCGCTTTTTCGACTTTTTATAATTACATTCGTCAATTGGAATCTTTGATTTTGATCATTAAAATTGGTTGAAGAAATCGAGAAAATCCCAAAGATAGGTAACAAATAATATGAGAAGCACTACAAAAACAATAAAAACACGGAGCAGAGTAATCATATGGAAAATTATTGACAGTCGGGTTATAAATTCACATTGGAAATGGTGCCATGGATGACACTTTTTCCACACCCAATTGAAAACCCTTTTATAAAATTATGGGAATCGGGTCTTTGGATAATTTGGCTGTAGAAATATTGGTAATTGGAGCACATCCCAAAGACGACTTTTTCGCGATTATTATATTATTATCGATTATTATTTTATTGAAATAATATTCGTAATCTATTCTTCATTTGTTGCGTGAAAACGAATTAATTTGATCTTGTTGTTGGCTGAACATGTGTGTGAGAGAGAGGGGATCATTGGAAAAATTGAGCATTAGTAGTCTAAAGGGTTTAGTTCGGAAAGGTCATTCGTAAATAGAGACTTAAACAAGTAAAAGCATAATACGTTTCAATAAAATTGACAGACAGAAATTATTCTAGAATTATAAATCCTTCATACTAAATGTTCGACAACAGCTAATTCAAAAATTAATAGGGCCATTTATAGCTTATGATTTATTTCTCCCTATTCTGTAGTTAAGCCCGCACCAATGTCTATCACATCAACACATTCACAACATGAATGGCTTTTTATCAGGAGTGGCTTTAAATCTTTCAGTACTGCCGCATACAATCTTCTGGTGGTCCGATTCAATTATCTTTATGTTATGAAACATGAGACATGATGACACGTGCGAACTCACCTTAATTTGTGAGTGTTTTGGTGGGTCTTGCTAAGCCTGCAGTTCCGTCAATTGCTTTCAAACGAATCTATTTCATTTGGGCCATCCTTGGTTTAAATATTTTTAAGTAATTTCAATTGAAAAATTACTTTCTTTTGCAAAATATATTCTAATTTTTATCACCACGGTTAAATAGACGCCGAGAGAATTTTGATCATTTTGCTTGTGCTTTCTAAAAATGTTGGGCACCTCCAATTACTTCAGTACTTTAATTGTTGAAACATCTTCTAAAACACATCCTACTAAGGCTTAACATGATTCGGTACGTGATTTTCAATGAATTGCCGAGCTCTTTAGCTACTGATCGCGTACGTCTCTCAACCTAGCCTCCCTGTGGTTCGTGACAATAAAGGTAGAAAGAGTGAAATATGTTTTAGCTTTGTAATACCGAATTACAAATGAAATCACCGGGAATCACGAAGCAGAAAACCACCGGGGTGAAAAACGCTTCTGCTCTTTGCCTCGGTAGACAGACCTGAATTACTTGCAGATCATTGCAGCAAAATGACTGACTAAGCGATGTATTGATTGTTGTTGGCAGATAATGGAATATGCATTCAAAAGGAAGGTAGCTTGATTGAAACGAACGAGCAAGATATAATGATTGACACTGCACGGCACTTATCGCAACGCAGTGAAAATAGATGACCACCAACGGCAATAACAATAACCGTGACGTAGCAGTAAACAATTCAGAGAAAATTGATCGCGCTGATTTTATATTTGCATTTGTAATTATGACTGTCGGTTAGTATTTGTTTTGTTGTGTTTTTTCCACTTGAGATAATTGTCGCTGATAGAGCGTATTGCAGCAAACTAAATCAGCATAATCGCCGTCAAATTATTATGATCAGTTGGAAAATAGTGTTGCCAGATGAAATGTTTAACAGGTTGGGAGAAGGACGAATATTTAGGAAAGAAGCACATTTTTTTGCCCCTAAATGACGCAAGATCGTAATTTAGTAAACTCTAAATGAACATAATGTGGATTTCCGCTTTTTATTTTTGAAGCAGGAATCGCGACGGCTAGACCGGTCTATGTCTAAATTCTCGCATTTGACCACCCCTTTCTTCGGGAAGGTAAGAAAATCTTCAAAGGCGGAACTAGTTTTCTATCGGGAAGAGTGCAAAATCTCGCAGACGAAAATAATAAGTACATTAAATGGGAAATAACATTAATAGACTTTTATGGAATCAGATAACAATCTCGAACTACCCGGCACACACTCAGGCAATGTCAACCGAATCGTCGCAAATAGTTTCTCGGGATTCCATTGGTAGAAATAACTTGAAAATGCAGAAATCGAGAATCTACAAAAGTATAGTCTCAGTAAATGAGAATAATTCTTAAATGCAAAATTCCTAACAATGCCTTCAGCGTTCTTTGTGCCAAAGAGATTTTAAGAAGATTCTATTAAAATAATAAAATATATATTCTGAAATCGCAAACGATTGTCTCCAGAAAAAATTTTGGCAACAGATTTTTGATAAAATCGAACAGCTCAAGCATGGAAATAAGACGTGTGAAAAAAAGGTAATGAAAAGAAAAGTTATTTATAAAACTTACCACACCAGAGACAAATCGAAATCAACCAACTGATAATCTAAAAAATGTAAATTCAGATAATTTCCGAACACATTTAAAATAGATTTTCCAGTCGTTAGGATTGCATATGGTTGTATTCTAAGTTAACTAAGTCGCTCCTCGACTCTAAGACAATCGTAGTGCAATCAAAACGTCGAAATATGATTTACGAAGCAATTAAAGAAAATAGTTCTAGCTGTTTTTTGTCATCGGTAACTCCCATCGAAGCACATCGACGGCAAAAGAAATAAATTCATTCATTGGAAGCTTTTGGTGGCATCTGAATGAGCGAGGTCTCTGACAGGAAGCAGAATGAATACGAAAATATTACGATCCTTTTCGGCTGTTCAAATTTATTACAGATTATGAAAATTGAATTTTTTATCAAATAAAATTTATGCATGTTCTCGTCGGCCTACAAAATAAGTTCGATAAAAAGTGCATTCGGACCGAAACTAAAACTGAAAGCATCGAGAAAAATGGGCGGAACTGATGTTGGTGCGAGGGCAGAGATGACCAGGACATAAATATCCGTTTTCCGGCTGAGTTCAGATACTTTTCGGCGCAAACCATCGCGTCCAGCCGGGGCAATACGCTCGTTAATTTAGTTTATTTCTAAACGTTGCACGAAGCTTATTCTTCCTTTTGTTCTCTTCTATTATCGTAATAATGGAGGTTCTTAATCTTTCCCAGTTTAAGTCTTCTATTTTTTCATTCATAAATTTTATAATTTTTTTACCGAATAATTCGGTTGAATATTTCGCGACGGTATTTCGTTCCCTTGGGAAGCCGCTGCGCACACTTTGGGAATCACTGATTGTAAGGACGTCACGATATATTTTGTGGAGAAGACAGAACGTTATGCGAAAAATGCAAACAAGCATTGTCAATGCATCAAAAATGCAATAAATATTATATCCTTTGCAGGACTGCATCGTCTTTGCAGGACTGCATCGTAACGAAGACGAAAGAAGAAGGGAAATTTTTGAAATATTTGTCAATAATTCAAATCAAAGTTAGATTGTGGAACAAGGCGGGGCAACGTTTTTAAATCAAGACCAAACCATGTAATTTAGTTGAGTCATGTTTTTCAGTGCGCTTTGATTAATTATATCAGTTTAATTTGAATTTGCTTTAAAAATTGTGTTTAAATTGCTTTTAGTTTTTGCAGCGATAATCCCGTAAACTCCGTTACCAAAATTGATGAATGAAGGAAGTGAAGAAAATTATACACAAAGAATAGTTTTGTTAATTGATTTTTTTCTCCAAATTTTCAGGACATGCCAAGGGAAGGTAATTTCAGTAAAAAATTTTGAAAACATAAAAAACCAACTAGCCAACGGATTTAGCAAGAATTTAAGGCTTATTATGCGTTTGTTACCAATGTTTTCTAAATTTACGTAGCCCATAAATTATACGCAAATATTTTTTTCTTCACTTTAAAGCCTGGTTTTTGTTGTTGTTGTTTTTATATCGTTCATAATAATTTCAAGGAGTGGCTGTGTCTCCTTGCCTTAACGTAAATAAAATATCTTTGGTACAAAAAAGCTTCAAGAATTAGTTTTTTCTTCCGTTTTACCGAAAAAAATTTAATCGATTCTGCACAAAAGTTTTACACAAACAGTATAAAACACATGCATAATAATTTGCGCAATTATTACAATATTTAATAATTATTACAATATTTAATAATAATCAATTACAAAGCGTAACAAGAAATTATTAGTTAAGCTTCATGTAGTGTCAGTCACACTTATTTAGCATTAATTATCTCGTCATGTCATAAAAAGGACTGCGATAACGATGATAATGATGACGATTAATTTAGAGATAATGAATAAGAAGCCAGTATTCAAATGAGTCACCGTGCTCGTGAGATGGTTACTGTAGTTAACTTCTTTCAACCGTAATTCATCAAAAGACATTTTATAAAAGTAAGGAAAAAAGAGATATCTGCAACAAAATAAGTTGTTTCAGGCTGACCGTCGCAGTAATCAAAAGTGATAGTGACTGTCAGTAGCAACAGCAAGAGCAGCAGCAACATGCGTAATATAAGCAACGTATCACAACAACAATAATAATGGAAAAACATTACAAATAGATTACAAAAGCGGAAAAATTATGTCGATCGTAAAGTATTGGGTTTAAACTAATTAAATAAGAAAATACGTACGACCTTTTGTTGTTGGTTTTGTTTATTCGCTACTTATTCAACAGACCTGCATTGCATATTCACAAGATGATGTCATCATTGTCGTCGTAACAGCCACAGATGCATTAGTCAGGGGCGATCGTATATCGACGAACGCAATATACCTTGAGTTAACCTCTTTAATCCTTTATTTCGTAGTCCTCAATCCCTGTTTTATCTCCAATCTCACCCTTTTCCGTATTTTCACGCTCGAGTTAGCACCGTCGAACCGATGCCCAACGTAATTAATTTTTTAAGTCTATAAAACTTTCAGTTTCTTTAGAGTCCTCAGAGGCGATGATGGTGATGAAAATATTCATATATAAATATATTCATATATTCATATGTGACGAATATATGAATATATGAGCGTACAGAGAGAAGATCTGTACATTCGAGACTGTGTAATGTTTTTAGAAGAAGAAGAGAAAGAAGATGTAGATAATGTAAAAATGAATGGAAAGTTGTTATACAGAACTGTCGCCTGATTATAATGTTGGGATCCACCATAAAGACTTCTCTGATCGACTGCGTAATTATGGACTGAAATTGTACTCGCTCCCTTCAACGTACCTTTGACCCTTTAAAGGCACTAGTTGGGGTCGTCGCCCTTCTCGTCGTTATCGTAATTGTCATCGTGAGTTAACCAAAGAGATTACCTCAGCGAAAGTGTCTTTCATGAATATGAAATGGTTAGCGCCACCCCCTAAAACTGTTTGCTAGATAAAAGGGACAGCTTCAGGAAAATGGTTGGGTTATTCTGGCAAAGCACCTGAAGAGCACCATGACTGTTAAGTAAATTCTATTTAAAGAAAGGCAGACAAATTTCATCCCTACAAATTTTAATTGAGTATAATTTGACCCAAAAAATGGTCTCCGATCCGGAGCACAAAAGTAATGGACGAAAGGCATTTTTCTAATGGGCATTACTTTGAAAGCACAAATCCTGACTGAAAAGTTACTTAAATTAGATTCAAATCGATATAAATAAAATCGATATAAATAAAATTTTTCATTATTTGAGAAAAAAATAATTTGTTCTATTACGCTGTACAAAATATTGTACATAACTTACTTTAAAGAAAATTCCAAACTGTTATTGTTTTACTTCATAATCACTTTATAAATTTCGGGCCTATACCATTAAAGTCTTTAAAGAGATTCTTATTTCTTGTTCGAAGGTTTCTAGTAAATATTTCTATGCTGGTTATTATCTACAAAAACTTAAAATAGGAAAGAATAAACGCTCTTTATTGTTGGATTTGTAATTAACATTATTATAATATACATTAAGGTCTTAAACAACCCACAATTGACTACCACCACCAGCAATAAAAGCAATAATTGAGCCCACAAACAAAAATAAATCCTCGACAATATCTCTATTATCAATAATAGGAACAAACTATGAAATACAATGAAACGTTTTGTATAACAAAGTGTTTCTATTTGCATAAATTTTCTCTAATTAACGTCTTTTGGAAATCGCATTGCTTTTGTATTACTTGTTATTTTTCCTGTTTAAAAAATAGTCTGGAACCAAAACGGATTAGATGATTGTAAATTTATGTAATTGAAACAACAATGACGGTTACAATTCGATGTTTTTTTAAGACGAATTTTTATCAAAAATTATTGGAATATTTTCTTTTCTCTTCCTTCTTACTCCTTCAAGCTTTTCCGCATTATTCACTTTTTAGTCTTCGAATTTGTGTCACTTTTTTGGCTTAACGAACGTTGAGGTATTTGCATCGCTAATTAAGGCTTGTTTGCTGTTGTTCCATAATACTGTCTGCTTTTGTAAAAGTAGCTTGCTGCTGCTTTTGTCATGTAAACAAATTAAATAATAAAAGCCCGCATTGTGGACCGTCAGTTATATCGATTAGAGAATACCGCAAATTTCTTCGGTAGAAGAAAATATCGTTAGTCATTGAAGGACCAATTCAAAGCATTTATATAAAATTAGTTTACTACAAATTTCCATCGAGTTTCTACAAAATTTTTTGCTACAAAATTGTCTCTTTTAATGACCCAATTTCAGCATACGTTTAATCTTATGATAGCGGGAATAGCAAGAGGATAAAACGGTTTTTAACGACCATATTTTTAGTTCATATTTTATCCACGAAGTGTTCCGATATTTTGGGTCATTTGAGAACCTTAAATATTAGATAACATTTGTTTAATGGTTTGATTTATTATAAAATCGTGCTTATTATAAATACCTCAAAACTCTCTAATGGACTTTGAAAATAAATGATTTAGCGGTCATAGTGTCATAACGTAAAAGCCATTCTTAAGATATTTAAAGAACATCGTTTGTGGTCAAAACTGAATTTGGTCTATTTTCACTGAGAGTATTTCCCGATATGACTTAAATCATTTAAATGCTTGATTTTGGACGTTTCAAATTAAAACCGTCACGACCTTTATCGTAAAATTAATATAAACAAATTTATAACAAACCAAGTTTCTAAAATATTCAACAATTCCAAAAGCAGCGATATGACAAAGGGGAAATGTTTGTCTTTTTAAAACAAAAATATCAAGAACAGCAATTTTTTGATAATTATGTATTCCTCAGTCTATAAAAGGAAGCATCGATATGGAAGACGTGGTCGGTGCGGTGCGGAGTGTGTGTGATTTGAAGGAAAGAGAAAAAGCAAATCAATTTAAGATCAAAGTTTCATAGTTATTTAAATTTATTTCAAATAAAAACAACAGACAAAACAAGCAGCAAAAGACGGTAAATTAATGAATTAAGATCAACAATAACACTAAAATTACGAGTAATAGATATGACTTTGAGTAATTTGATGTTTTTGGGGAGAAAGATAGAGGAGATAAAAGGAACGAATTATTTTTTTATTTGAATAACATTTGTATGGATAAATTAAAAATTTTAAAACAAGCCTCTGAAAGTTTGATGAACCAATTTATTGGTAATAAAGTGACATAACACTATTATTGTCATTTCCGAATATTGAGAGTAATTTACAGATAATTCAGTTTATACACTATAATCAAATGTGTCTTCTGTTATCCTTCTGCTCCCATTCCTTCCTCCTCTTAATAAATTATTTACTTCAATTTTACTTCAATTGTTTTCTTTGTTTACGCCCATTTGTGTTAAATTTCGTTCGTTCAAATTGAATCTTTCGAATTCTTCATGAAATCGAATTGACACGAAGATGCTGAGACTATTCGTTTACTCTTAATTTTTGTTTTTGTTTTTACTTTTTACCCACCTCAATTACTGCCCCACCCGCATAAGAGTATTCCTTGGAGCTCTCTTGAATTATCGTTGTACCGTTTTAATTGCATGAAAGTAATTCAGCAAGGAAAACTTGAAAATAGAGAATAATCTTGCATTTGCTGCAGTGACTGCATGTTGCTGCCATAATTATTGTTTTTGTAGTTGTTTTTGTGCTTGCGACGGGGTGAATGCTATTACTGATGTTGATGCTTCTTAATACCCCCCCTAATTACTTTATGGTGCGTTTAAGAAAATTTTCAATAACTCCAATTTATTTTAGCAAACATTCTTATTCCGCCCGATTGACACTCAGGGACTGCTCCTGACCATTATTGTTGGTTTTGTTATTTGGCTCCAGATTTTTATCGCCACCGTATGACTTCAATTCAAAAGATTTAATTTTTAATGCACACATCTTGGATCAGTTACCCACTAGGAAATTTACCCCTGCGGGGTACATCGCACCAAATGCTTTTATATCAACAACAACTTAGTTGTCTCTTCCATAAATGCGGTCGGAATTTTGAACCGATTTCAGAAAAACAATTATTGAGAAAAAAAAAACAGCAAGATAATCAAAGAAAAATTTGAAGAAGAGGAAAAAGGAAAAGTTTAAATAAATAAAAAGCAAAAATGTAAACCAAATGCGAAGGCGAAATTCTTTCCAATTATAAAACTGTGCTCCTTCTCATTTTGGTGCTCGAAGAGGGAACGCGCTGTGACTTTTTGTTTCTTTGTTGTTTTTATTATTGCTGCTGTTGCGCACTAAAGCATTATAGACCTTGCGGAATGGCATGCTGCGCTTCGTATCTTACTGAAGGAAATTGTTGCACGGTTTTCGATCTTGTTCTTGTTGTTTTTTTTTTGGAAAATCGGCTAAAAAGGTTTGTCGTTAATTTACACAAAAATAAAAAATCGCAAGAAAATATTAATGGATTTTATCCACGTTAAAATTTTCATTTCTAAATTCGTGAAATATGTTTTATAAATGCATTCCTTTATATTTTCTCTCCATCACCTCAAACACATCTAAATATTATTTTTAAAAAGCAAAAGCAACTAAAACCATGACCCATTTTACAGTGACAGCGAAAATCATGCAGTAATTTTTAAGCGCCCTCTCACTCTAACACATGCCCATAACAAATTCTTGCTTGTCCCGGAAATATTCGTAATATTTATATTTATTGCAATTTGTTGTCATGACTCCGGTAAACCTCTGTTTTATTCCTGAATATAAATTTATTGTCATTCCATCGACTTAAAAGAAAGAAAAGGGAAATGGGACAATATAGTTAAGGGATTTTAGTTTAATCTTTCATAATTTAGAGAAATTTCTAAAAGAAATGTGAAGGAGAAGAAGCAAATTTTATATCAAACACTTAAGCCTATGTACAAGACTAAAATCTAAGTCAGGATTAATAGCATTGAAGTTGTTGATAATTTTTGAAAATTATTGTAGGTAAAAACATATTGTGAAAATCTTGAAATTATTATAAGAAATTATTGTGAACTTTATTATAAAATTATGCTAAATACGCACACATCATATTTTTGGATAATTATCAATATCTTTATGTGTTTAATATTAATTACTTTTTGCGAATTTGCGAATTCTTTAGCTCCCGCACCTTTCATAAATTGGGAAGAAATAAAGATGCATTCAAATTATTAATATTCAGAGATACCCACGAAATTTAATTACTGTTAACTTTTTAGGCAAAATTGTCATTCAGTCTGTGGTGAAGTTTTTCGTAAGCAGGTTTAACAATTTTCGATGATTTATCTTTTGGGGGGACCCTCGAAATAAAGGAACGCCGTAATAAAAATTATAAACAGTTTAAGCACCTATTCCAACCTTAACAAAAACAAAAACAACAAATGCAATCTGCCACATTGTGCGTGTTTGCCCATTTCAATTTAAATAAATTGCGGCAGAGAAAAAACCCATTTGACGCTGTTCAGAATTTCAATTCAATAAACAATTACTTGGTATTCGTTGACGTGTGTCTGGATGAGTTTTTCACACTTGCATAATTTTCCTCGCAGACCGCGTTTTTTTATCTGTCTGTAGTAATTTGTTTTTTGTTAATTTTATAAATAATTTTTTTAGGTTAATCACTTACAGACGTCTAAAATTTTAATAAATCCGTAACTATTTAAAGCGTACGTCAGGAGCTGAACAAAAGATATTTAAATATAATTGAATTATTGAAAAAATGTTCAAATATGTAGAAAAAAGTTTTGCATTTTTATTTGTTGCGCGCCGGACTGCGATGACAGATTTATCCGCCTACGCGTTTCCTCATTAGTCAGCCCTCTGACTATATTGGCAGGTGGTCTGCTTATCATATAGTGTTTGCGATCTATTATTTAGTGGATTTATTCAGCTTAAACTTCATACTTGATGCATTTCCAAACTAACTTAAATGATGCTTTCAAGAATTAATGAATGAGTAAAAATATGTAGCGAATAAATAGACAAATTGTTTAAGAATAATCATTTTAAGTGAAGACCACACAAAATATAACAGACTTCGAACATGTGTTTGGGTGTTTCTTGCAAATTGCTTGCATGATGATTGAATCGCTTTATTGGTTTCTATTTTTTTTTCGTAACAACGAAGTTTTCGGAAATCTTTTAAATATTGCGGAAAAATATAAGAATCCAGAAGAATAAGAACCTTCTGAATTGCTCGTCATTCTTGCTTTAATTTAAATTATTTCTGTTCATCCTTATTTCATGCACAGATAAACCTATGCCGCGAATTGAGGTTGTGAAAGAAAATTATTATAGAAAACTTTATTAATAAATCACAAACTGTCGAGTAATTAAACGACGTTTAAATGAAATTATTCAGATGGAGGAATATTTACATAGTTTTCTGCGCACTTCTCAATTGACTCCTTAATAAATCATAAGATAATTACAAAAATATGCCACATTTTCATTACATTCGACTCTCCGACAATTCGTATGTCTTCGACGTTGGCGCAAATTCTCAGAAAAGTTTCAATTGAAAACTCTTTATTATTCCTAACGAAGTATGTTAAATTTATAGCGCAAAAGGGGACGAGGCGTGAGAATTAAAAAAGAGGCAGCATCAAAAGCAGCAGCCGTGAACAAACAGCCACACGACATGGGGAGATGCAGCCGTGCTCAGCCGACGAGAATGAATACGTTGACGTGATGGCGGCGGAGTAGAAAAAACTTTTTTTAACTTTTATTTGTCTGTCCATGTGTTTCTCAGTTTATCCACTTGATTACGCATAGTCGCGAGTCATCACGACACACTGTCGCAATTTATTAGCAGTGATATCGAACATCCCACCCCGCCTGTAGGACCTACGTTCTCGAAATGTTAACAATTAAATAATTCGTATTAACAATTATCGTTATGACAACATTTGCAACTGTGATAATTGCAAAAGGTAATGATTGCGACTATTTCATTAAAGGTCAGTTGATTAAAAAAAATCCCTAAAATCATAAAAGAATATGTAATCAATATTAATAAACCGCGATTACATTTTTAGGTTTAGTTAATGATCATAAACATGACAGAGTAGTGACAGCTATATGATGATATACCAAAGAAATTCTCTTATAACTAATTTCCTGTTGGTGATTTCCGAATATTTCAAGAATTATGTCACTACTTTTGCAACAAATTTTATTCTTACGATGATTATAAACGATTAGTTTTAAAAGCGAAAATCAAATTAAATTTAAATAAATTTAAATTAAATGACTTTATATAATTCTAAAGGAAAAATATTTCCAAAATTTATCTACTAAAAATAATTTCAGAAAGGAATAAAAATATCTAAAATTTTAGGAATATATTTGTTTATTTAGGAATATATTTGTTTATTTTATGTCATCAAAGGAAAATGCATCACCCGATAAAATGACTTGCACTTGGCGCTAGTAATTAATTTTATTAATGTTTTATTACTTACATATATTTTATTCATTCGGGTTAATATGATGTAATAAGAATTTCAATCATGCCACTATTTCTTCCAACAGCGGGGATCACCGAGAACACCCGAGGCAATGCACTTCTGAGTGCCATTCTGATGAGATGATCGTCTATTCTAAGGTCATTATGAAGACAAAATTTCATGTTTCTTTAATTTTTTCTAACTTTCCTTTTTGTTTTCTTTTTATTTCAGATTTGTTGATTTTCTTTCTGTTTTAAAGTCTGTTTTGTCTCAAGTCTCAAACACATTTCGAGCTGCTTAGATTCATACTACTTTTCGACTCTGTCGACCGCCAAGAGAATCCTATGATTTGTTAAATTTATCGAAGCCATTCCTAATTGTAATTTGCTACCATCGAGCTCCGTTTTTTTAATTCTAAATATTCAAATATAAATTATTCTTCAACCTATATTTGATCTAGAACTTCGCTTTATAAGGAAAATAGAGAGAAACTGCATACTGGTCGCCGCTACAAATAACAGCCGATCAGCCAGTGGTAGAAAATCGGTCGAGAGGGAAATAAATAGAACAAAAAAACTATTCAAAATATTTGCTGATATATCAAATCACAAGTATTGCAAAACGCTCACAGCAAACAATAAATACAATTTTCAGAACAAGCCTTAAACACGTTCACATAAAGAACAATAACTAATCTCTGCCAGGCCGGTCGTAAAAAAGGAAATGATAAATATGTGCAAAAAACATTTACCGCGACCAGTGGCCACTTGCTGACTGTCCGGATGGTTGGCTAATGGCAAACCATAAATACAAATATTTATTGCGTTTGGTGCCGTTTCATTAACCACCTGCAGTCGCTGCGTCTGCTGGATCTTTAAGCAGAAATGTGTACGAACGCGGAGACAAAAGCAAAGGCAATTAAGGTATTAATTGTATGGACGAAGGAATGATGGTGGTAGTAGTAGTAACGTTAGCGGATTAAACAGAAACAACATATTATTGTGAGGGGGAGGGGGATAGTATTTGGTTTGTTGGATTGTATTTGGATGATATTTGGTTACTTGCCCTTACCAGTTTCGCCTTGTCTATGGGGTTTATTGCCATACGAGTCTGCAAAAACCAGCCCAAAAACTGACGCAAATTCTCAAATATATCGACATTTAGTTTTTGGTCTCCAAATTGCTAGCACATGTGGCGGCGATGGAGCCACATTGCGGCATTTTGTGGAAAGAATTCATGTTGTTGATGGAAAAAGACGCCGAAGGGAAAATAATTCTTGAGGCGTGGACGGAAAGGAATAAAAGAATGAGAATATAAAGTGAATGTGTCGCTGATACATCGCTTTCCCAGTCTTTAAACGGCTATTGCAGCAATAACGGTATTGCCGGGTCAGTTTAAGTGTCATATAATGTGGTGGCAAATCCTGCAACTCTGTGACCGTATAATAAATTGTAAATTTGATGCGATCATTTTGAGAGGCCTTCAAATTCCATCGGAAAAAGAATCGGCAACCGTAAAGTTTATGTTCACTACGTTGAAATCAGTGAATACTCAGGAAATACTATGTCTCGAAGTGTGATACTTGAGTAATCTTCTTGATCGATCGATTGCCAACAGACCGGTATTTTTTCGCCATTTCTGCGAGTGATAACAGGTGTGGGATGTCCCCTTTCAAATGTTAAAACCGATCGTCTCTCCGGGTTGATGATGATTGCGATCAGTGTTTCTTTCAGACACCTGCACTTCAGTGGGGCGCTACGGAGATTCGGGGGGGGGGGCAGACTAAATAAAATGATAGTTTAAATAACATTTAAATAATGGGTTCGGGTTCAGCTTCTTAATCACTCACAATTTCGCTCGCTTTCGAACGTTTTCCGTCACTTGTTGCTAACGTGTAAAAGTAACGGTAACGGAACATTTTCATGTGCCATTATTTCAACACGATCTATAACACTTCTATTGCGAACGCTAGCATATAGGGTGACTATGTAGTGTGTGTAGTAGTATGAGCAATGGATTTAATTTGGCATTTTATGATTCGATTTCTTCGGGGGGCGCTAGGTCCTCTCCGGGAGAGCTGAGCCCCTCCAGAGAAGTACCTGAAAGAAACACTGATTGCGATGGATATTGATGACGGTTGGATAAGAGGTTCGTCCAATTTCAATACATTACACTTAAATTGTTGTACTTGTAGAAGAGAAATATAAAGCGGAAATAAGTATTTATTCATATTTTTGTTGTCTTAAATTTCAATTTAATTTTTAAAAATCAATTTAAGCCTCACAAGATGTTGTCCTTGAGAGTAGTCGTGAGGTTAACTATTGCCTTTGTTTTAATATCTAGAATAAATTATCCGCGATTTGAAGCGAGCTTAACGAAATATACGAATGATTTTCTATTTAACACGGACTATTTATAATAAAATCCCTTCTATATCTCTTTCTGCTTCCGTTCTTGCATATTCTTGTAGCCTTAAAATTTCTTTATGATTTTGATAATTCACGATGTTGAAATTTTACAAGAAGTTTACACCAATTCGTAGAAGAACATTGATTTTATTTCGTGAAGATCGTCATCTTCGACATTTCATCCATCATTTTTTAATAGAGCATAAACAACAACAACAACTATACAAGGGCAAACAAGAGCGATCAGATAGTTTTACGAGAGCCCTTTCCTTTTTTCCTTGAAATATCAATTTTAATGAGTTTTAATGAAAGTTTCCTTTAACGAAAAGAAATTAATCTTTCCATGAAAAATAATTAAAAGAAAAATTTAATTAATCAAATAAAAGAAATAATAAATGAAAGATAAAGTTGGAATAGATTCAATCTTAGTTTACATGAGAAAAAAGAAGAGTAGATAAAGAAAGAGAGGATAGATAAAGAAAATTAAATTAAAGAGAAACGAAGCACAAAGAATCAGATGAAGAAGAAAGAAGAGATCTGTGGGAATGTTTATCGTAATTAGATCTGTTTAAACTGCTATTTATAATGAGTTTCATCGACCCAATATTGAGCTGCTATCGATCCCACTGCCATCGATCCATTCTAATCTCTTTGAAAGAAGTCTTCTGAACTCATCAATGTCTTGATTAATCATAATTCGAACAGTATATTATATGCCGCACGCATTGCACAAACGCATGCCTGTGTAAGAATCAGGCGGGGTCTCGAAAAATAAAACAAGCAGAAAGCAATGGGATTTATTTCTTAAATACTTGCTCAGCTTATTCCTACAATTTCGTATCCAACATCTCCTTAAATTGGAGATCATTAATTTTGGAATCCATAACTCTTGAATCTTACAATCGACGGAAAAGTAGTTTGTTTAAATCGCTATCACAAGCAAATCAAACATCGTTATCAAATAATTGGCGCCAATTGACGGCATCGAATGGGTTCTCAAAACCTTTGATAAAAATTAAATTAAATTCAAATTTAATTGCTTCTATTTTTCTCGACATTCAGCAGGCGACACAATCGTCGTTGAAATCACAAATTACTGCCGCTTCCTCGCTATTCGTAATGGTAAATTATCTTGAAATAAATGAAATGGTTATTACGAATGATAGTTATTAAGGAAGAACTAATGTACATTCGCAACATGCATTATCAACATATTCTATTTTGATCAAAAAATAATTTTGCGATGGTTGATTACGCCAACCCGTATGTTCGTATTACACGTCGCCGATCTAATTTTACTTCTTAGGCTTCCACAAATTAGGTTTTATATATTCAAATAGCTTATAAATTAAAATTCTATTTGTTTCAGTATTTTTACAATAATTTCAGTTTCAATCCCACTTAATCAACTTCATAAAAGCAACTGAATTATTTTCATAAAAGTAAAAGTTTAACTGTATTGGCAATGTCACTAACTCTTATCGCAATGACTTCCTGCGACGATCCATGTGCATTCGAGATTCCAAAAACAGATTTATAGAGCAATTAGTCTAAAATATTTCAAAAAATTTTATCGTGTTGGCAACGTCAACACAAATCTGTTGAAAATTAAAAGAGATAGATGTCAGACCCATTTAAATCGACCAATGGAAGTTTATGGCCTTAAAGGGACAGTTGGCAGAGAAGAGTTTAGTGGAAATAGAAAAACGCGGCAAGGTTCGTGACCGTTGACCAGCAGATTACACTCAATAAAATAAAGCTGTTTTGTATTAAAGGTTTTTATATATTAGGATATTAGGACAAGGATAATAATCATCAATCACCACAATCCACATAGTAATGGAGGAAATAGTAATGGAGGAATGAAGAAACGAAAAACGCCTTTTTAAGCGAGACTCGTTATTAATGCTCAAATCTTTCGTTGCTCAGCAATATCGTAGGAAAGGATAATTTTCAGCAACCAATTTACGATTAAAATTGAACTAAAAGCAATTAAGAATGACTACATTTTATTAAATTTACAAATCCCCCAATTCAACTATATTTCATCACACATTCGCCCATCTGTCTACTCTTCTAACTGTCTATTTATTCCTTAAAAGAACATAACTTCAACTTAGTGCCGACATGACCGCCTTAGAAATTTCCGAGAATGGTTATTAAACAAGAGAAACCAAAACAACACCCTGTAAGAATCAGCACTATTCCTGGGACTAGGAAGAGATACACTTTAATGGATGCTAACCATTACCGTTGTTTTCTCAAGATGGCAATGCATCTGGCAAATCTGAAGATTTCTAACACTTTTATGCCTGTTAGTGGCAGGTTGGGTTCGATTTCTACCCCAAGCCTCGTAGAATGGCGCTTTACCTCAACCTCATGAAAAACACTTCCTTGTTTGTGTTTGAGGGCAGAGGAATGTATGCGTGCGAGTATGTGTTTCCTTTGCCGTCAACAAAACGTCATTTGCTCCACAAAAAGCTAACGTTGCCATTAATAAAAATAAATAAATTTTAAAGCACGCCGGCACATGTATCTATGGAGTAGTCATATAATTTTACTTAGTTATTGCTTAGTTTACTTAGGTATTGCTGCTAGTTTTATCTTCCCTTTCCCTGTCTGTCGTATCGCATATTATGGTATTAACCGAACCATTTTTGTTGTCGATGAAGGGGTAAACTTTTTCACTGATTGTCATCATTTCGTCGCCACTCCTTCCTCTCAAAATTCATCACTCTAAAGGCGCCAGTTCATAAAACTCTTTGAACACTTAATTAATAGTGAGTAAAGCAAATTTTTCCAATCATTATTACTATTATTACTAAATCATTATTATGGCTTTATATCATGGGTTAGAGTCGGGAAACAATTCATAGACTTAGACTCCTTATGATTTCCATATAAGACCACCTCTGCGTAGCTTGTTGCAACAACACTACCCACAACAACTAGAACAAATACTTAAAAATAATCTTGGCTAAATAAACAACCAAAGAATCTTCACAATTATAAAATTGAAAATTGCCAAAAGCAAACCTCAAAACAATTTCATACGGACAGTAAGGTAAACATCCGAAGAACTTAACCACTAGTGCTCTCGGCAACGTCATCTCGGCAGTAATGGCGAACTTGTACAAGAGGTTTATTTTTTGAGACAATAATCTTGAGCCAAAATAAAATGAAAATTCGAAAAAACAAGCTTTAGAAAAAAGTTGTGTATACAAAATTGTAAAACCAGATTAGTTTAACAATAAAACTTAGTTAAAGTTTCAAAAAGGTTTTAATTGAGTGAGGATGAAAACAGTTTTGTAGAGGGGTAAATTCGTGAACTTTAGAAAGAGCATTGGTTCAACTTCAAAATGAAACTTATCCAAGGATTTAATTTGTTAGTTTGAAATGTTTACGTCTGTGATGATCCTTTAAAGGATCCTTTAAAGGAAGGAGTTATTCGTCTTTTTTTGTGCCTAAAGTTTATTCGCACAGAGTTCGTTTTGGTTAATGAAAGGAAAAAATGAAATGCAAACAGTTGAAAAAATACGAAAAAACCAAGAATTGCATGAAAATCGAAACCTACTAAAACAGGTAGAGAAGGAAAGGGCGAGAACCTGTAAAAAATTAATTTTTTTAATTTTTTAACCCGCGGAAGTGGCTTTGTATCGCACAAATAACAATAGGAGTGGCAAGGCAGCACCCTGTGAGAACATGCAAACCGAAAGCACGGCTAGAACACTCGAAACAGTTCAGGACGAATGAAGTGGGAAAATAAATCGAAGGAGACTGAAACGACTAAATTCTACAATTTTCGACCGGTATAAATCGGTAATAGGTTTTTTTGTTTTTGGAATACTTGCAATCAATTCAAGCTTAAGCCACCATTTTCCCTTCATTTCGAAACGTTTTCAAAGTATTTCAATTTCAAATTTTGTTAATTTCGTTATTGAGAGATTAAAAAAATTAATTATTTGTTTTTAAAACAATCTTTCTAGATTCTAAAGAAACTTTGAAAAGCAATAAAAATAAGCTTTTAAAAAATATATCCTCAGGAAAAGGAATGCAGGTGAGAAGGCATTATACCACTTTTATTCTTGCTCCTTAATGTGTTTTATGTTTATGGGATTAAATCTGTAAACAAGAGTGCAAAATTCTGATTAAAAGTAACTGCTGCTTCAATATTGAGTAATCGTTTATTATTAGATGTTTTAATTAAAATTATTATTTGTTTTAATTTAGTATTAGAGATTTTAATTGCTTGCTTTGCACCGAGTTACACAAAAATAGAGGCACCACATACTAATTTTCAAATATCGTCAAGAAAAAAAAATTACTAAAGGAAGTGCTCAAATGGAAGAGGAATACTAGACAACAACAACAAGACGATTACTTAATTTCGGCAAAAGCGAACGCCCAAAAATTGACCTAATTATTATTTTCGTAATGATCATATAATCGTTTCTCAGCTATAACAAATGCTGTTGACCGTCCTCGAGTTTATTTGTTATTCAAATCTTTCATGTCCATTTTACTTCACCACACCGATGCTTTTAACCACGCCTTCATTATTGAGGAAAATGGAAATTTTAAAAAATACAAATTATCGCATTTACATTAATTTGTATGAAAGCAATCGCGGAATCGCACGTTGCGCGAATATTATTAAATTTGCACAAGCCGTAATTCCGCTCATCAACGTTGATAGCTTTCCGCTACGCTAATGCCTGTTGCTGCTTTTTCTATTTGTTATTCATTGGCTTCAAATGAGTGTTTTGGAATCAGTGAGAACGATTATCATTCCACCGGTATCGATCTGGCATTCATGAATAGAAGCCTTCATGGGTGGAGAGGTAACAAATTATATTAACAAACCATGATATAAACGATTGTAAGCCGGATCTGCGGTTTCGTCGGCGTACGCATGTGCGCTACTTCGTAGTAGACAGCATGACGCTCATCAATTAAATAAGTAGTTTTGATGGAAATCGAGAGGTCTCACCGTCATGCTAGCCGATGTGACTAGAATTGCAAATAAAATTAGGTTGCTCTTTTTACTGCGGTTTATCAGGGGGAGAACAGAACGTCGATGTAACACTTCATTTCATAGAGAATTGAACGAATCGACAATTGCAATTCAGGCATGGCTTCCGCAATATCTACGAACGTGGCGGTCTGCTGTGACCTGCCCAGCGAGCGTTGCCATTGGTTTTCCCCACATTTTTCACTTAATTTAAGACAGACAGACTGATTGATTGACTAAGGAAAGGGTTACGTAAAATCCAAGAAAATGGAAAATACTGTTTTGTTTAGAAAAAATAATTGAGAATTTTTAATTGAATGTTGTTTTGTGTTTTTAAGAGTTCGGCCCTTTCACAATCCTTCACGTGCTGAGTCCATGCTAAATTCATTGCCAAAAATTATCTATCATCGTCGTCGTCACGAAGGTCGTTGGCTATCGATTTGAAATATTAACAATCTTAAAGGCATGCGATTTTGACAGACATAATTATAAATAGTTTAAAGAGTCGCCTTCAAACTCATGTAAGAGACGCTTTTGTTACTTTACCTAAACAATATTTTGTTTTTCTTACCCAAACAATTCCGCTAATGGTTCCACTCTCTTGACTTAGATGGAAGCGGCATTTGATGAATGCATGAATGAATGAATGTACTCCGGTGAACAAAGTACTATAAAGTAGAAAATAAATACAATAGACTTGTCCATTTATTGCATATGGTTTCTGCTAGCTTTGTTATTGTTGTTAACGGTGTGATTGACAATTATGGTTGGATAAATAAAGTATCTCCGAGGATGGATAAATATAGTATCTCCTTATTTATACAATCTCACAGCATGATATCCGCGACAACTGCCGGTAATACAGGATTCAATTCGTTCAGATTGATTTTAAAATCGAGTTCAGATTCGATTATTTGTTATCTGTCATTTCGGAAAATATTTCAATTAACACTTCGATTGGTGACAAACTTGGTATCGATTAAATCAGTCTTCAAGGAACAATATGGTGTTATAACCATTAATATTTTGGAGGAGTTATTCGTTAAAAAATCTAGAAATAAATAATTATATCATAATATAATACAACATATTTTCAAAGTATTATTATAATCCTTCTTATTCCTCTTTTCTAAAACAGAAGAAAATTTCACTTTGATATAATTCTGCTGAATTCCAAACGAATTCCCAAATTAATTTATTTTAGCATTCATTATCGTTTAATCTTCGGCTCAACGAATAAGAAAGTTACCAAATCATTAACCAAAATGGAACTCTAAATGTCAATGGCTGGAAAATGGTGACGCCACTGATAGGCTGATAGGCTGATAGGCCTTTTGACGAATGAATGAATAAAGTCGTCTTAAATTGACTACTCATTCAGGTCCGGAAACTGACAGACAAACAGACAGGCTCGTAGACAGCGAGTTGTAATTATAGTCGTTTCTGGCGTGGTTAACCCGGTTGTTAATTGGCTATAGAAAGGACGTTATGTTGTTGCCGTTTTGTGCAGTTTACCTACTCCCTCCGACACTTCGAGACTCTAAAGACTTGACTAAACGATAAGAAATGAAGCTACTACAACTTGAATAACTAACCCACATTTTAAGTGATATTTTGATGAATCCAATCGATTAACCAAGCCTTGAAATTGTCGGAACGATCTCGACAGCACGGTTGGGTGTTCGCGGATGACACATACATAATAAATACATATGCATATAATAGATACATAATAAATAAAGATACATAGTAAATAAATTAGATGATTTCAAGGTCAGCCAAGCAAGTGTTTTCTTTTTCCAGGAAAAACATTATTTTATTAAAATGGTTATTAAAAAGGATTTGTAGTCATTCCATTTCACGTTAATTCCATACAAAAGAATGCCACTGACGATCACAACAACAGCAATAACGAGATGATAATATCATAATATTATTATAAACATGAAAAGATTAAATCATGTTGAAAATCCTCAAAGCGCAATAACAGCAACAGAAACAACAAGTCGGTCGGACAATGCATATTGGAAGATTTGTTGCAGATAAAGGTTGGAGGAGTCATTAGTAATAAACTATTGAGAGCGGTAAAGAAACCATTGTAAATTTGACTGATCTGTTCATCTTTTTCAAGATGCCTTTTTTGACATTTTGAAGAAACGTTATTTGTATGAAAATACATTTTGCATTTTACATTTTTTAGAAAAAGCGTATTTTCTTAAGGTAATCAACCAATTTGGAATCTCTTGATGCAAGAGATCCATGCCAGAATGAATTAATTCTTGAAGCGGAATTAACAGAAAATTTTGAAGAAAAATATACTGTTTTTTCTTCTTTGGTATTTTTGAAACTATCATCACATTTATGCTTCGGATACAAAGATCTGTTCAAAAAACTTAAAAATTCATCGAACTAAGACTGTTCGCGAAATCCTCTTAACGGTAATGTCAGGAGTAACAACAGCTGACAGCTTGGTATTCTCATGTGTCATCACGGTCATCAAAATACCATTAATTTCTTTAAAAATTACAAACCGTTATTATTGGTTTTGAAATGTAAACTGAATGCATTGAAATCTTAATCTTACTGTCTCCTCTTCGTCTACTGCCCCGCCTAATCCTAATTTGCATATTAAAGAAGCGGCGAAGCGAATATCGGTTACGTTTTCTTCTCATTTTTTGGTGAACCGGTTAGGTGATTGTGTGTTTGACCGTTTGTTACTTTGCGAACTTTTGGTCTGAGGCGCCCACACACTATGGGCATATTATGTAAGACGTCTCAAAGGTCGTTAACGTTAACGTTTTCTAAACGGAATTTTTACAAGAATTTTCAAAGGAATTTGACAAAAGAATATAATCTCATCTTGCGTTTTCATTTTCTCGCTGTTAAAGTTATTAGAAACCTTTCTATTTCTGCGGACAATAATTTTTATGATTTTATATGATTTATTATTCCTGTTTATCATAATTTTTTCATTATAGATTAAACATTTTGCAGCACAAATTTCATTTTGAATTCCCTTCAAAATGGACCCCAGAGTACCGCGCTCATTTGGTATAATCATTCCAGGATTTTTCACGATTAATGTAATTCCACGACTCATTAGCAGTTATTTTTGCGAAATACTTACTTGTGTTTCTCCCTTTCACCTTCGTCCGCCACAAAAATCAATTCAGTTAAATAAATTGCAATTTATTGGGCACCAAAAACACGATACCCGCATAAGGCCTATTGGCGATCGGCCAGAAGCGGTCCGTCGACTATCGCATTATGTGTTCGTCTCATATTATCGGCAACTGGTATTGTCTGAAGAAGGCGATAAAAGGAAATTTGTTTCGCTTGAAGTTAAGACGATTTCATCCACGTGATCCCTCAGCGCTGCTCCCCCTCACTACAGAGGCAACTTTGTAATCGCAGACACAAATGCATTACCTCGTATAGAAAGGTGTAGAAGGGAAGAAGTGAAGAGGCTGGGTGGGTGTATTAAAATGTTATTAAAGAACTTGAATGTCGAACAGTCAGACCTGACTCGCGCGATTATAACTAGACAGCAGTCAGCATGTGATCAAAATTTTCATAATGGATAACAGACTTGATGGCCAGTAGTTACGAGTTGAAGTGACGGATAGGCGAATAGACATGTGGACACTTTAGAGAATTAATGTCCATCAAGTTAGAAAAAAATTCCAATTATAAAATGTTAAATTATATAAAAGTAAAGAGAATACAAGTGAGAACGCGGTCATATAATAATTTCTGTGTTATGGCACGTCTTTATCTTGATTCGTGCTCTTTTTCTTTAAATTCTTGTAAACTTAGAAAATATAGCTTTTGGATAAATTCTGAACTTTCATGTCGCAGAAAACGAATCTGGTCATATTTTACGCAAGAAAGTGATGAAGAAATGTAATTGCAGTAAATAAAAGAAGAACTACTAGTACCCGAAACGGTTTTTGAGAAGAACATTTGCCAAATAGTTTTACTAAATATATGAGGCGATTGGTTAAATTAGTACTTTTATATGTCGCTCTATGTTGTTCTCGATTTCATTTCTTCATTTTCTCAATCACTTTCTCTGTCGACAATTTTGTAAAATTTATTTGCTTCGAGGAAATAATATTTTCAAAGATTCTTCCTCCTCCTCCTTTCCCCCCTATTTTTACAAGTGTTCAAAATGGATATACGAATTATTAAGTTTTTTTCTTCAAATCGTAATGAAGAGGTTGAGAGGAAGAAGATGCATCTTCTCCGTCTGCTCATTCTTAAAAGAAAGTTTACAGATTTTCATTTAGTGCTTTTAAAAATTAAATTAATTTATTAATTTAAATACGGAATTAACTAACAAGAGATTATATTTAGACTTTATTTTTTAACGGAATAATAGAATGCCGAAGATCTGTTTCCCGTGACCTGCTGCGGAAATATTCTTTTCTCATTCACGGATTCGTTCACAGACAGTTTGCTGAAAAAATTGTTCTCGTAATTAATTTTAATTTTTGTTACGCACGGTGCGGTTCACTTCTTGCACTTCACGGACGTGCAAATGAATAGTGCATACATCATTGATTCAATCTACGCCAACTAAATAATTCACTCTCTTCGTATTTTTTCAGACATTATCTGCTTTTTGAATTTATTTTCTTTGCATCTTGAGCTTTTGTTCATTTACGAATACACAGAAGTTTTTCTATACCGGTAGATGTTTTAAATAAGCATAACGTTAACAACACTTGTGACTGTAGTGATAACAATAATAGAAAAACAACAAAAACAACAAAAGAGACAATAACCAACGCATATCCCATTAAGATTTTGTTTGAAAATTCGAGTTTACTTTCTCAATAAAAATCTTTTACTTACTTGACCACTAATTGCATCGACCAACGGACCAACAATCATATGCATTTCATCTCATTCCTTTCCAACCGTCTGTTAGCCAGTGGTTCTTGGTCCCGTTTTTGGCTCTGTCGATTCGTTCGATCAAAAAAAAAATTCAGCTCATAAATTTTCATTTAAATAATTTGTTGCTCTCGATATTATTGTTCACGTTATTGTAGTTTTTTTGTACGTTGTCGCTTTTGTTGGGTTTGAATTATGATATCAATTAAGAAAATAGACAAGCTTATTGGGAGCAAAATATCTTCGTGCACACAAAAAATGCCGGACAGCGAATGAAGACGCTGTAACACATAAACAATTACTTGAGAGTTTGTAAGAAGCTTTGGTAGCGGCGGGATATTTCCAAATTTGACCGGAAGAGTATTGAGAACGACGCAATGAAAGCGCTTTAAAAAATAGGGTGAGCATCCGGACATCAACCCAATAATTACCCCGCATATGTCGAATGATCTACAGGAAAAATCTCGTACGAAAATTATAACACTTTTGTAAATTTAAATTGTATGATTTCTAATAATTTCTCTTCTTTTTATTTGCCAAATGTGTGATCATTATCCCAATCATTACAGGACTCTGTTTTTCATTGATCACAAAGCTACAAGATCGCGTATGTCTTTTGTCTTATCCATAGATTTGCTAATCGACTGAAATGCTTTGGCAGCAGGCAATGGCATTAAGTAACATTTCCATTATGAAGAATTTATAAGTACTTAATCAATGGGATGCATATCGGTTTTTGACAACAAAGAGAAAAATAATAATAATAAGGAGAAGAAAGGGAAAGGGAATTAACATAAAACCTTATTAACGCGTGAATTATTTTGACCTTCTGGTTAATTAAATTAATTCAATGAGACTTCGTTGAGAAAAGGAGTGAGGTAATAATCAATGGAGTAAGCTTAAGATAATACTGATGCTGATGTTGTTAGCCGAAACATATTGTCTAATAATTGACAATTAATAGCCGATGAGTCAAGCAGTCATAAAATTTACATTCTAAGACTAAAACGGAAGTCAAGAATTAATTCAGGAACGCAATAATTTTTTCTTTTTTGTTGGAATTTCTTCACAATTATTCATTGTTGCTTAACTAAACTGCTATTAAATGAATGAGCTCATTACTGACTCACGTCACTGTTTTAAGAAGTTCACCCGGGTCACTCCTCATTTTTCATTCAATTCAATTCATTTTTTTTAGTTAAGAGTTATGAAACATGTATCGAAATAGACTTTAGAAGGTCACTTCGTTTCGGTCCCTTCTACTAAAGATAAGTAGTTTTGATTGACGCTCCGATATTATTCATAGACACAATTTCATAGAAAATCTGCTCATTTCCCAAACCATAAACTATTGTATAATATTTTCAAATAAATCACACCCTAAAATTGTTTTTCAAAATAATCTTATTAATAAATCTCAAACACTAAAAATTCCATAAAATTCCATTAAGTTAGAAGATGTCTTTTAAGTTTTTTTACTCGTACTTTATAGTTTTCCTCTATCTAATTTTTCTTCGAAGACGCAAGCAATTTTCATTAAAAAATTGTTGTGATCGTTTCCTGGAAATTTTTGAAATTTTCCGCTTATAAATCCGCTCATAAAGAATTAAAGAAGCATCTGCTCTTGAACATATCTCGTTAATTAAAATGTTCTATCTTTTTATTTTAAAATTTTCAGGCTTCTTTTTCTTGCTAAAAATTGATAAATGGCTAAAACAGAAATACAAGTATTCAAAATGCTTTAATCATTATGAAATTAGATAATATTATAATGATGACTCCCGAACGATTTTGTTATAATATTCATTAAGCAGCCGTGGGGAAGAACGTAGGGAATATTTTAATCTATGTTTTTTCATCTATGAAATTTCTTAGTGTCTGCCACATAAATGTAGAATGACATTATTTTTACGAGAAAAAAAATCGCATTAAAAATATTTCATAAAAACTCGCAATCATTCCGATAAAAAATATTTGTTTCTTTGTAAACCAACATTCTTAAAGATAATAATATTAATAATAATTTTTTATTACTATCATTGTTGCTGATTTTTATGATTTTGATGATGGATGATTATATTTCAGAAGACTTTATGCCCTTCTAACGCTGCCATGAGAAATTGGAGTCGTTTGGAGAAATTTTCAAAAAAGATAGAGAAAAATTTATTCGTGGCAATTGTTGGTTGATGCTTTCAATTCAATTCGACCCAGTTAAATTTTGGAGCGATGAGAGAGATGTTCGCAATTTATTTTGATCTGCTTGTTTGAAAATATAAAGGTTTTATATGATTTTTTATAAACTGTAATATACTTCAATTGCGAATTAGGGGAGAAAGGGATAGAAGTTGGAACGAGGTGTCGTGCCCAAACAACATCATTTGGCAATTTTTCAAAAAACGTTTTTAAATAGATTAATTTTGGTTGCGCAGTGAATTCAACAAGTGCGACATCTTTGCCCAGCCGGTTGTTTTTCATTGCCGGTTGTGATTTCATGTGGTCGGTCAGATAGTCAATCGGTCTACAACATTGTTGCCTAAAACCACATGAAAAATATGAAATTCCCAAAAATTCCCGGAGACTTTTCGAGAAGCTGACTATTTTTAAAATGAATTCAAACTTGCTCCACATTTTTTAGGCCCTCACCCTGCAAATTATACGAAACAGATAATGTTTACCACATTTCCAAAATTATTAAAGTGTCGTCTCATGCATTCACTTATTCATTCGTTCACACTTTCTTCTTCTTTTTATCACAGAGTGTCTGGATTTGATCGATTATAAAACTCACCCTCGATTGATCTCCGTTGAATGGCTGTAATATACAGAATTTATTCTGTTTAATTTTATTTTCTACATTCGCCAAATTCATTTTCAAGCAACGCCCTAAAATTCAATATATAATCTCATCGCTTTCAAAATTATTTCGAAATGAAGGAAAGTCAGAGCAAGGAGGAAAAGAAATTTGATATTAATAGAGTCAGAAGCGAAACTATATCAAAATAGCCAAAAGAAAACCCGAGAGTGAGTCCTCTGACAAAATCGGGTTTCCTTTAGGGTTCCCGTGAATGGGACACGACAAAGGAAGGTAAATTTAGGGAAGTTAGAAAACTGGTATAATAACTACAACGTACAACGACATAATTTGTTAATTGCCTGAATAATGGCAAAGGATACTACAAAAGGATATGATGACTAATTGCGCATTTGATATAACATAGCAATGGTGTCACGTGGCTGCCAAAGTTGTCAACATTTGGGAAGACATACGAGCACCGAGTAATATAAATAAATTTTATTACTTTGATTCGTAGTTTAATCACTTTCTGGCAGTTGTCGTTTGAAACGCGTTTATCTTCGGTTATGTTGCTACGGATTACCATTCCGATTTTATTATAAATTCTGAAAGGGTCCCTAAACATTCTTTATTGTCTGCCTCATCGGTACCTTATGGTATGTAGTGCGGCATATTCGAAGGCAAAAAGGGTTCTCTTTTTTAATTGATTGTTTTCTAAGGAGGAGCGTAGTAACAGTGACGACTTAGGATTTATTTCTTGTTTCTTAAAGTTGATTGACCTTCTCAGCGCCATAACGAATTCCATTCGCTATCTTTACCTGCCAAACCCATCGAGTTTACGAAATATTATCTTGTTTGCAGATGCATTTTTTTAACTTTTAATTAAACTAGTTGCCATCCTTGTCTTATTTGTCGATGTTCTTTTTTGAAGTTTCTAAAAGCTCTAAATTGGCAAAGTCTAATACAGTTATTGTATTATAAGAGTAGTTACAATATATACGCACACATGAAGATCAGCAACCAAGATTTCGTTATTTTAATCAGTTGAATTTGTCTCGGAGTTGAATGGTTTGAGTACGGAATGAATACCGTGGTAACCTTAAATGCTGTTATCTTGGGTCGGTAGGCAGTAGTCACGGGGTTGTGTTTTTAACAACGGCGTTCTCAGACATGTTTATTATGCCGTTTGGGTCTATTTGACCATATATTGCTATTAACTCATGGCAAGCAAATAAAGGCGAACAAGATAAAAATAATCAAAGAATAAAGAAAACAATGACTTCAACGAGACAAAATAATTAAAACAATAACAAACATTTGTGTCGGCAAATGTACAAATGAATACAATGAAATTTTAACGTATGAAACCAACTTAAATAATCTTCTTTATCATATTTGCCTTACATTAATACTTCTGTTTACATTACGTACCTCTTCTGATCAATCTCTTTTAACTTCCTTCTTTAATGACTCCACAAATTTACAGTTATCTTTAGTTAAAATTAAAAAGAATTGTTAATGGTGTGACTTAAAACGATAAAAGTCCATTCGGAACAAAACAGCAACAATTTTTTTAATTATTTGAAATTATATTCGGATGATTTCCTATTCGTTATATTCCTATTTCGCAAACGCCACGGTCGCTTTATACAATCAAGATATGTCTCTCTATTGAATTTTTGCCGTATTTGAAAGCAATGCATTTGATTGCAGTGAAAAATATTCATATATTTCTTTAAATTTTGACATTTAAAAATATTACGATTTTAAAGAGTAAATTCAATTTTGCATTTAGATTTGACTTTATGGTATTTTTTTGCGGTGTGAATGTGACGATGGCATGCAATTATCTCAACAATTACCCAAAGTTTGAGATTTCCTACGATCTTCTGTGCGCAGTACACAAACAGACAAAGATATAACGCAAAATCGAAGAGACGAACGAAACTTTTGCATTGTATAATTTCTTTGATCGTAGAGCCAGTCGGAGTGGGCGTAGACGTTGACGCGTGCGTGTGGCATGACACTACATCATCTGATGTTTCCTTCTGCTGCAACTCCTAATGATGCAACTGAACTATCATCGCATTTTCCACGAAAGAAAGCGCGAGTGGAGCAAGAGTTTCAGGAAAAAGTGCAGCAATTACTAGCCTTCTCTTCCCTTTTTCTCTCAATTATGATCGTAGAAATTATGAGTCTTTTATCTAATTTATTCAAATTTAAATTAAGTTTATGTTTGTTTTGTTTGATTTCCAAGGAAATTTATTAAAATATAATCGATTAGATATGTCTCAAATAGGCTGACAATGGTTTTGTTGCGAATTTTGTGCAAAAATGCAGTTAATTGCTTTTGCAATTTAGTAAAAATTTGTAACAATTTCAAATCACTCAATTTTGACAACGAGCCAAAACAATTTGTCATTTGAAATGTTTATTGTTCGGCTGCATGAAACGTATTTACGGCAACAAAATACAATACAACATTAATCAACAGGATAGCGTTGCTCCATTACATTACACTCGTTGTCATCGTCTTCGAGAAACCTATCGACAAAGAGAACAATAAGATGAAGTTATAACAATCAGTATTAGTGACAAACTCCGGACAACGCGATGCAACAAATAACAAGACGCTGGTTGGCATTTTCGAGTGTCTTTTTTTTTGTTTTCTCCTTCTGATTCGCACCAGCTTTCGCTGTTGTCATTCTATCTGATGTTGTTATTGTTGTTATTGGTGTGGCACTATATTTTTTATTTATTGTGGTTTCTTCTCTTTCATACAAATTAGTTTTTCCAGTCTTGGTGTTACGATTTTAATTATAATTGTGTCACACCCAAATGCCATTTCACGTAATGCTTTTGTCCCTCGCATCATTCGCATTCAACGACTGCGGATCAAATTATCAAATTTTTAATTGCCGAATTGTGAAATTTCCGTAAAAACGAGAAGGAAAAAGCACAAAGAACATAAGTGTACTATGAGCATGGAACACCTCTAAAACCAGATTGTCCCGACCTAATGTGGCGGAAATTCGTTTCAGAATTTAAAAAAGTTAACCCTGTCAGAAATTCGAACGCACATTGGGAAACATTCTATAGAACCTTTCTATAGGAACCTATAGCAATTTTATAGGAATTCTATAGGAGGCTTTTTATTTCAAATTCATTTCAAACTGATCAAAGCTGTTTTAGTTAGTCACGACAAAAGTAAGCAAGAAATGCGTCATTTTACAGTTTGCGAATTTGATTCTTTTTAGTCAGTCTTTCTTTTGACACCTTCCTCTCGAAATATGAAATAAAGCGCTATAATCCATGGGCACAAGCCTAGACCAAAGAATATAGAGTAAACTAATCTATATTCTTTGCCTAGACGCTATGAGGCCACACATGGCTATCTTGGCGTTCTCTGGCTGGGCACTAAAAGCTATGGGGCGCCAAAGCAACATGTTGCTAAGATGTAGAAACATTGTGTTTCAAAATAATTCCTCATAAACAAATCCGTATATCAATTAAATTAGGCATTCCATTAAATTTCCATTAAAATCCATTAAATTACCCGCAGATTCTTGAGGCAAACCATTGATGTCCATAATTGTGTACCTCCTTTAGTGCGCTTGTTCTCCACTTCGTTTATTTAGTTCTCATACTGCGGGTTTATTACTCTAGAAACCTCAATTGTAGAAATCACTCGCCATTACTTCTACGAATCTGTATCAATTGGAGGGAATGATATAAAATTTATCTCAGAAATGCTTCAATTAATTAGAATTCGTTGGGGTAATTCGTTCTACTTCGTTTAGAAAGTGATTGCGAAGTTTCTTTGATTCCTATAATTTACTACCAATCTGTTCTCTTTTTAATGACAATTTAGTCAAATATTTGTTCCACGCATGATCTGCTAGAAGAAAGCTTTTGATTTATTCTTTAAAATTTTATAGAAGCGAGACTTAGCGCATCAAAACTCAGTTCAAAAGAAATTTGAAAAATTTCCATAATGTTAGAAATCACGAAGTGATTCAATAATTAGAGAAAACCTTGAATTGATGCTTAGCTTTAGATTATAATTATATATCGAAATAAAGTCAAATATTTAAAAAACTCAAATTATGTTAAAATTAATTTTCTAATTTTCCTATTTCCGCGATTTCGAAATTGGTAGAAATAATACTGCAAAAACGAATTTAACTAATTATTCCGCTTAAAACCAATTCCGAATTAAACTTTTCTGCAATGTTTGAATTTCCCCGAGAGATTCACTAGCATCAAAGAATATACAATATATAAAGCTCAATGTAGAGACTCAAAGTATAGGAATGTATTCCGAGACTGATGTTAATGTACATATTAATGTGTACACAATGCATTCGTAAGTTTATATGAGATGCTTCTATCTATTCTATATTCTTTGCTAGCATCTTTAAATTCATACAAGCAATGATAATCAAAGAATATAGAGTAGACTACTCTATATTCTTTGACCAGACGCTGGAACTTATAACTAGCTTCATCTTCAGCTTGTGGACCGTGAATCTTTTTCTCTAGGTCAGTATTTCTGCCCCTTGGCATTACAATGTTGCCAACACAATACGTTCCAACTCGCCACCCAACAGTTTTATTATTGAGGTATTTCTGCTTCTGCTGTTTTCCGCTGCTACTGCTGCGCTGACGTGTCTTTGCTGCACTGCTTCGGGTGACCAGGGCTCGCTATTTAGGAAAAGCATTCGGATCAGTCGTTATCTCCGCGTTTAGCAGTGCGCAGCGTTTTTCGAGATGCAGTGTGTGCATTTTCCGAAACGTTGTTCTCTTCAGGCTGATGATGTTCAATGGCAGACGGCTGCTAGAGGAAAAACCCAAACACGAAAGGATTGTTTTTTCAATGCCGGTGTTGTGATTCACGTAACTTTACAGTTACTCAATGACCGTGGTGACGATGGCAATAAAGTTTGTGGGTGAAATGTTGTTCAGACCGCTTGTCAAAAGAGACAAATAAAGGACATTAACAACAATATTTAACGGAAACAACAATATTTAATAGAAGAATTTATATTTAAAAGAAGCAAATTCGATTTTTGTGAGTCATAAATAAATTAATAATTCAGAAAAATTAATCAGAAGTTAGAGAAGACGAGAAATGCTTTCTGGATATTCGCGTCGAAAGAGAGCCGATATGTCGTGTCGCTAAAGTAAGTGCGTTTAAGCATTTTTTAATAACTAGATTAAACGTATAGAAATGATAAGAAGATATCAACAACATTATCGTATCACCACTAACTTCTTGCACAAGCAAATTCAAAAAAAAAGCCGTCGCTTCCGAACTCTTTTTCCTACGATTTTCAACTCGACTTTGCTTTTGTTTACATTTTAAAAATTGTGTGTGCATTTGTGTATGCGTGTGCGTATTGGTTTGGTTCTTTTTTGTGGTTTGCGTCTGTGTTTATCCAAGTGCGATAACTAAATTCTTTCGAAGAGAAAAAGAGCCGAAAAGAGCTACTCTATATTCTTTGGCCGAATCGTATCGTAATTCAGGTTGGTAGCTATGTCAGGTGATTATGTGTGTGTTTGCGCGTATGAGCTTGTATGTGCGTGCATATTTGTGAGTGCGTGAGAATAATAATGGAGGAATACGGGTGGTATTTCGGAAACCTCTAACGAACATTTGATAATTGGAGAATTTCTATGTCCACATTATTTTATTTCGTATCTCCGTTGGTGCCTTTGCTTCAATAGCCCTTAGCAAGTTAATTATGAATAAACTTATCCATGGAGTAAATTTATCTGATAGCGAATTTGTTTCACAATGAGCGGACTATTATTGTCTATCTACTATTACAGACTATATTAATTCAACAGAAATAGTTATTAATTCAACAGAAATTTCAACCCACAAAAAAGTTTCGGAAAATGTTTCTATATTTTCCCCAATTAAACTAAAATAAAATAAATAGAATTTAAATGATCCGCAAGGAAGCAGATAACAAAAATTAAAGAATCACGAGCAGTGGGAGTGAAACCTAATTCTTTGGAAAGTAACCACCTTAATGTTCCGCAAATTTTAAATAAAAAAAAATTTAGAACATCACCAAAAGCTCCAGCATCAGCTACAACATCAATAATAATGACAAGATCAGGGAAAAAATAAAAGACTCGTTACTTTCATCGAAGGAACATAAAATAAAAGAATATCAAACAAATTTCCTTCCAAACAACGCAAAACAAAAACGGCAATGAAAAGCCTTAAAGTATCAAAGACAACGTAAGCCTACAGTAGCAACACAAACAATCAACGATGACTCTCCAGAATGAATTCTTGTCTTTCTTGAAACCCTTCTGATTTAAAACAGATGAAACTTAACAACACTATTGGAACAGCATACGTTGCTTTGGCGGACAGTATTATTGCACCAGGCAATGAAACGATAGCGGCAGCGGAAGAGTCATTGTCAGCAGTTGATTTCAGCAGTTCCGATATAAGGAACTGCCTGATCAAGCATCGACAAAAGTTGAGGTTTACATGAAAATGCTGAAGTGCAGTAGGATCACGTGCCTCCACATCAAGAGAATTGAATAGAACGAGTTAACGATCTTTGAAGAGCGCGATTAAAGTAAAGCCTACATTTTTTAAGAGAACCAAATAATAAGACAAAGTTATTTACAGAAGAAAATAATAATAATAATAACAACAACGAAAACATCATGTATCACATGATGTTAGCAGTGATAGCAAAAGAATGTTCGTCAAACTGAAGGGAATTCATGACGAGCAAAGCAGCATCAACGGCGGAACAAACATTACCTAAAGTAACGCCATCAGAATCGGCATTTTCATCGTTAGCTTAATTATTATGAAAAACATCAAACAGTAGTATTCTCGCATCACCCAAGGCATAGCAATCGGTATGCAGCAAACTATTCTCTCTAAATCTAGAAGATTCTGAAGTGAGTCTTGGAAGTTTTCGCAACAGCCAAGCTCTAGAACGCGCTATCGCAACTTAAGTTGGTAAAAACCTGGCAATAACTATCGTGAATACGAGCGCACTGATACAATTGGAGGATGGGAAAGACAAATGTATGATATCGGCTCGACCAACATCAAAGTACCCGCCAAAGACTATTAAATCCTTTTAAAGATTCAATACTGAAACATTTGAGAAGGCCGGCATTGAATGGCATCAATTATCAAAATTATTATGAAGACTACGTAGACTACGATGAAGAAACGACAGTAGTGATGCAGAGGGATCATCAGAAGAATATGCTACTGACTTTGATTTTAAATCTATTTTCAGCCACGACAAGTGGAATCACATTGAATGTCAGCATCATTCCAAACAACAAGGGAACCAGCGGGAACTGCAGCTGCGTCTGGTGCATTGCAATTCGCAGTAAGGAGAATGCAAACCTGGGCTGCGGTAACAATTATAGCCTTCAATGAGAAAGACACTGGCTTTGTATTTTTAAACATAGTACTCCTAAATCATGGTTGCTTTTTGAATTATGTGTAAGTTCGGTATTCTATCATTCAAGATTTTGTCTGGGATGTGTTTTTTCGGGATTGTGATATTTTTCGTCTGACATTACAGAGTTTTGGGATTTTTTTGATACATGAGTTTATCGTTCGGTATTTACTCCAAAAACAAAAAACGGAATTAATAGATTCGTTCAGGATTTTGCTTGCTTATCTGATTGAATGGAACAAGAAAACGTACTAAAGTATATGTATAAATCCAAATTACAATGAATGTATCCTGTTTGTAAAAATCGTGGAAGACTAATTTTTTTATCATAAATGCTAACAATAACTTACAGGAGAAGACAATAAAATTAAAAACAACAACATCTATAACAACCACAACAAAGCGACAGCTATTTGAACCAGGTTAATCATTACTGAAATAATAAAAAAAGAGAAAAACCAGCCGCATAATAATCCATTTCAAGTTGAAAGTTGTTGAAGTAAAACCACAATAATTGGTGGTGGAAACAGCAATTCGATAGTTGGTAGTCAATTAGATGGACAACGTTTTACAGTAGTGTTTCAATAAAAATACCCGCCATAGCGATGAATTCAGCTGACAAAATTATGTCGAACGCGAAGTCAATGCGATGAATTGAATAAACGGCAAGTGGCCAATGTTGTGGCTGGTTATGTCATTGTAGTTGTTGTTTAAATAGCTGTCAATGTTAAAATTATTAACAACCATTTGCATTGTTGCTTTTGTTGTTATTAATTGGGCATAATAGCCGTGGATGGAATACATGCAACAGCGTCGCCAATTGATTGTGGTCGTAACAATCACTCTGAAAAGCCGGTCTATTATCGATCGATCGAGTAAATCGGTCGAATAAAAAAATGATTTTTATATATAAGTCGGTCTCGTTGGAGCAACATTGACAGACACGTCATACATAATAGACAAAGCTAGCGCTCTGAAGAAGTCATGACCCACCATTATTTTCTTATTCTTGTATTATTCAATCATCGTTAATTTTGATAACTTCATATAGAATACGAAACTATACGATATTATTACGAAACAATACAAAAAACAGAAAGAGAGGGGAAGAGAAAATCCTATTTGAATTGAATTTCAATCGTTTCTTTTTTTTGTAACAAATAAATATCAGATCGATTAACATGAAAAGCTCGTTCCTTCTTCTTGACATTCAACTGATGTCTATTTCCGACAGGGTGGTACGACGTGGATGTATTGGATCCCAAACTTGTTTGGATAGTAATGGAATCTTCAGCGTCGTAAGCTATTCAAATATGAAGCCAAATTAATACTAATTAATTGCATTAAAGTGATAACAAAACCCAAACAAGTAATATCTGGTTACAACTGGCAGAATTGCAACAGTCGCCGTAAATCGTGTAAATTAGTCTTTAATTAGTAATGTTTTAATAAACGATGAAGCACGAATTTTCTCCTTGAGTGTCGAATTTATTGCGAGACTTTGAAACTTTAAATGCCCACGAAACGGGGACGTGACATAAGAAAGAAAAGCATGAAACTGCATTCAGCGCAACCAGTTTAGGTCCCTTCGCATCAAAACTTTCCCAATAACCTTTTTAACAAGTTTAGAAAATGGTGAGACGCATTAGAAGATGCAAACTTATTTCACTCAACATTAAGCCTTATATTTTTTGTGCTGAAATTAAAAATTAAAAATTAAAAAAGGAGTGGACATAGCGCTTTATCGTATGATCAATATGAAAGAAAACAAATTGCATCGAGAGTTTTTTTCCAGTTTTCTATCTTGTGGAATTAAAACATAATGCGAAAAATATCAATGAAAACAATAAAGGAAATTCTCACACGATGAACCGACACGTTCTTTGCGATTCAGTAAAGAAGAATCAGAAAAGAACAATAAAGGATAAAGAACGAATGCTTTTGGATGAAAGTGATGAAGATTGTGATGTTGAAAGAGTTGTTCGAAGGATGATTCGTGCGATCTTTTGATCCACACGTTTGACAGTTTATCATGTTCCGTTCGAAGGAAAACAACCCCAAGGAAAAAATTGATGACTGATCAGTTTAGATCGATAAAAGAAGAGGAAGAAAAATAAGATCCACTTCGCTAAAATAGAAAAAGGAGTTGAAGCAGCAGATGACTTCTAAGTAGTCTGTTTTGCAACACAATTTCTTGTTGACGATAATACCAAGTATCATAAAGACTATCCTGTCTGACCTACCATGATTATATAATTACAATTTTCTATCGTGATGGCTTGTTACAAAAAATACAGTGATGACAAGTCGTCGTGGTTGCGCCGTCGTGACACAGCATTCTTTGTTGTTGTTGATAAAACGGCACCATGTAATAATAATTGCTCTAGTAAAAAGGTTTTGAGGAGATTTTACAGCGATAAAAAGTAAAATAAAAAAAGATAATGAGACCTTATTACACACAGACATTTTTCTCATATAATATTATCATATAAAGTTTTGTGTCGATAGTTCTCCCTGTTAAATTTCTTTGTATTTTATTATATATCTACTGTATTCATCATACATTTATAACGAAAATAAAATAAAATCTCATGTATTTAATTTAGATTTTACCGTGATTAATAATTATCGATACTTGTTCATTTATTTATATAAGTTTATACATTTTTTCTAAAAACACATATTAATCCAATCAACTATTGCTACATAGTTTTACAAAAATATACATAAAAATTCAATAATTAGAAAAATCAATAGCTGTAAAAATTATTGGAATCAGCGCTTCGAAGTGACTTGTGTTGAAGATAAAATAATCTGCAGAACCCCCAAATGAACGGCTGTTCATAATGTCTCTTTTTATGAGGACATAAAGCGCGTACCAGGAGTCAGTTTACAAATTTGGTTCATTTTCTTTTATTGCAAGACAAAAACAAATAAAAGTCCAAAAAAAAAAACAACAAATTGAGAACTAAATAAGTCTAAAGGAATCAGGAAAGCACTTTAGAAAACTAAAAGTAAACCCGAAATGCGCTCCAATTTTGAATTTAATTCTTTAGATTGATTGAATTTGCTGCAGTCAGTAATTAATTGTTAAAACAAGGAGACCACAGTGTTTTTGTTAAATCGAATGTCCTTGTTATAAATTTTAATGACAAATGATAGTTGGAATGCATCTTAATCAATAATTCTTTCGCAACACAATTAAAATGATTCTTTAAATTAATTCGACATTACAGAAACATTACAGAAACAGAAACGCCTTTTCTAATTATGATATAAGTTTCGTTTTACTTTTTAGCCCACGCAGCGATCAATCATCAAACTAACTTTAGTGACAAAGACCACTAATGCTCATGGACAACTGATATAAGAAGGCGTTACAGCTCCACCATTACGATTAATCGAGCGCTTATCATTTCCGTTTAATTGAAGGCAAATACTCCATTAAAATTAACAAACGCACCACGCATTTTCTTGTAAACGTTTAAATAATTCGATTATCTTAACGAGCAAGCGTTCATTTTTGATTAATTTTAAGATTACAATAAAACTTTTGTATCGCAAATTGATTCATCAAATCATCATAAATGGTTTAATTACGCACAAAACATTAAATTACAAAACATAAGAGAAAGATGGAATTGATTGACGGTTATTGTTCAGCTTTATTTACGATACTGCAGACAATAAAAAGAAAACCCACACCAACGCAAACAACTACTGTTTGCAGCAGATTTATTTTGCTAAAGTTGGCCAAACCAAAGTAAAAGAAATTCATTTTAGGCTCCATGTAGATGAACACAATGTCATGGACATAATGAGCTAACATATTTTTCGGGGCCTTGTAGCCTGTATTAGGAATTGTGCCCCTTTCTTTTAGATCTATTGAGGAACAGGAAAATCTAAAAACAGGGTCATCAAAAAATATGAACCTACAAAAATTGGAATATATTATTAGGGTTTGGCATAGGAAAGAATTTTCTACGTAAAAGTTTTTTTTTAATTTAAAAATATTTTTTCGAAAAACAATAAATCCGTAACTCAGAGATTTTTCATAAAAGAAAGTTAAAATCTTCATTCGTTAAAATACACATAAGTCATTAAAGCATTGCAAAGAGCCCCCTTTGTGCAAGCTCTGTTATGACTGATGTTAAAACCTAAAAATACGAGGGCACAAATTACGTCCGAGTGTTCAGTGTGGGATTGACGGGTGCCGGAAATTGAAGAGGATTAAACGTTTTAGATAGGCTTCACCTGCATCTAGAGGAAATCTGCATCTAGAGCAAATAGACTCCGTAGGCTCTAACTGTGGCGAAGTTGTTCGGTTCATGATCGTTGCTTGTCAAATAAATAATGATCAATTCCATGTGGGATGGCCACCATGCAATTAAGGCAACAAGACAGGTGTCCATGGAAACCAAGTCAGATATCTGTCACTAATGCCACTACTGGTATTATTTTTATTATCCACCAGTCGCCGTTAGTTGACAGTCATGAATGCGTCATTACGTTTCATCGCATTACTTTGGAGCAGTATGTTCAACATGTTGCCAATGAAATTGGAATTAAAAAGAAATTTCCTTTTCAGAGAAAATTTTATTTTATTGACTTGCAATATTAAAAAAATGCGTAAAACGGTCAATTGATTGAATATTGGTGAATTTTTGATAAAACGAAATACCAAATGCCAGCCAGTATTTGGTGGTTAATGTTCGTCTTTTCAAATGACATTCTTCGCCGATTTTTCAAGCATTCGTTTATTTACACTTTAAACTTTATAGCTTTACTGACAGGCATTCATAAATGAAACTGACAATAACAGAAGCGAGAAAAAGAATGAAAGCGTAAACAACAAAGTCGTAACAGCATCAGTCGCGACAGAAACAGCAACACATAATCACTAGTTTTATGCCTACCTTTAAATCCGCTTATAAACGGCTTCTCATATTTTCTTATTTTATGTTTCCTTCAGTTATTTGTAATGCCGGGAGCAACAGTTGCCGTAATTAATTGGAAAACGTTGAGAAAGTTTATCTTAAAGCAATGAGAATATCGATAACAACAATAATAATCGTTAGTAATCCATCAGGAATTTAATTAATTCGAGAAGACAGTAACAAGTATAGAAAGTAATTAACCGAGTTAAGAATAAGTATTCCTTGACTCGACATTAATTTAAATAAGTTTTTAAACGAAACGTGAAAAGTATTACGATAAACTCTCACGTGCTCATAATTTAACAAATTGTTGTGTAACTGATAAGAAAAGAACCATTAATTCGAGATTAGAAAGCAATAGAGAGAAAACAGGTAAGAAATAGAAATAAATTAAGCTCAGTTGATCGAACAATACGGTGGAAGCGATTTTTTCGGATTCTTTGAACACTTTGAATTTCCGAAAGAGAATTTCCCAAATAACGAATGAATTATGCGATGGGTAGTCCTGTATTTATTTTCTACATTCTTTACATCGTTTCTTTGCCCTCCCCATTCCTTTAAAAACGTTGACCACACTGAGAATTCTCATCATCACCTTCGGCTTAATTGATTGTTGATTGGACAATGTTTATTCCACATGGTCATGTTAGTTATCAAATAGATATATCGTCGTCGAATGCGATAAATCTAAGCCCACTTTACATGTTCCATCCGGCCCACCCGAAATCTAATTATGGCAATGTACCATAATCATGATCATCACACGGCAATTTTTCAGTCATAATCGCTAGCAGAGGATGCGACCGATCAGCCTCTGATACAGTGTTTACTCATTGCATGCGAGCGTAATCGTGGTGTGTTTTGTGGTCGCACGACGGTCGTCAAAGTGATCCGCTTTATCATCTGTCAAACGACCATAAACCGGATGATTTCTCTATTAAATTAGTCATAGTCACGATATAAGCTCTTCATTCACTAGACGGTACGTAAATAAACAATTCTTTCTCTCACTTTTTCTTTTTAATTTCTTGCTATTAAGATGATGGCAAAAAACAATCGACTCAAATCGAGTAAATTAATCGAGGTAATGCAAATATCCGTAATTGCAATGCATTCGTTTATAACGCAAAATGAATGATCGCGATGTTGCGGAAAATTATGCCTCGCTTTTATGACAAGACAGACCCGGATGAAAAGATTTAATACTGAGCTTAATTTTAATAGTAATGTAATAACTATAATTTAGTTATTATTTGCTGCGCTCGCTTACGGAAATCTTTCCAATTATTTGAATTGACAGTCATAAAAGGGATAAGAAAGAAAGAGAGAGAGAGAGAAGGAGAGTCAGAAGTGTTAAGTTTTGACATATATATAAACTTCCTTCCTTTGTATTCCCTCCATAGGCTGAAGGATTCAATGATATATTTCAGTTTTTGTAAAGCCTTCGCAAATTGACTAAATGTTTCTTTTAGTGAAAATGTCGTTTCAAAAATTTGGTATCGTGGTCCTTGAATGAGTCCTTGAACTCTGTAGATTTTATCTTTCTAGCCATTTATTCTCTACTCTTTTTTATTACTTTGAACCGGCTTTTAAGACCTTGTGTTTTTAAGTGGATTTCGAAAATATGTTGAAACCATTTGGTACACCAGCAATTTAATTGATCATTGACATAATAACATTGACATTTAGAAGATTTCCAGATTTTCATTACGTTGTATAAAAAGTCATAAAAATATTATTTATGACAGCTTCGGCCATCAATATAAATAGTTTTATTATGACTGACAATTTTTCGATAATGGATATTTATGAAAAGAACATACTTTGCTTTAAGTTTGCTTTGAATAAATTTTGTCTTGTCGCTAGCCGCTTAATATATTTCGTCGACAAGAGCGGCGGAGGAGCGTCGGGTTGTCACAAAAATGAGGCTTGGATATGAAAGACCTGACGTAAATAGAGACTACAATTCAAGTTATGATTCATTTAAATGAAACTGCCAGATTGAAATTATTCTTGTATTATAATTCTCTCTTTTGCAATATCTGCCAACGGCCAATGCATTGGTCGTGCTTTGCTTCCTTCTGTTATGTAGTTGAGACTGCAACACCGTCTTAAAGTCTTAAAGGTTTTCGAATGTTTTAGGAGTCGTCTTAAAATTCCTTCCATGTGGTCGAAATCAATTTTCTTTAAGTTATAAAATATGGAAGCCGAAGCATGCTGCGACGACACGAACGGACGCGTTCGCCTTAACCATTGTGTGTTTTGGTAGGTCACAGAAAACCTATAGTTCCGTTCAATGTTTTAACATGCAGTTATTTTATTCAACAAAAAACAAAATTTCGAATATTCTTAAGTTAAATATTTTAAAGAATTTTCTGGAAGAGAGTGATTTTTCTATAACAAGTCTTTTCTATTTATGGTAGGGCCAGGCCTAAACACATCGTAAAATAAACTTAAGAATCTCGCTGGGCGCTTTTGTTTTTTCAGGAGTCCTGACTATTGAAACATTTTCAAGAACATTTCCTGCTGAGGGTTAAAGCGGTTCTGTAAATTTCTCCTATGAATTATCGACTTCCTTGGTTCACGATCGCGGTAGTCCCTGAACCCGACGTTGGTGTGCGATAACAAAAGAAGAAAAAAAAGGTGTAGAGATAGAGGGTGAAGTGGACTTCAGCTTTGAGTTATCACATCGAATGGATAACCACCGAAGCAGAAATATGTTTCTTCTTGCAATGCTCGTCAGGCCAGACCACCTGCCCAAGCACCACCATCGCATTTCAGCAAAATGTGCGGCTATGCATAATGTTGATGATTGGTGTCAGATAATCAAAAATACATTCAAATGCATTCAAATTGAAGACAGCTTGCTTGCAACAAATAAAAAACATAACTGACAGAACAACCAGAGCGATCAGGAAAGCCAGTCAATAATGCTCTGGCCACCAAGAGTAATAATAATAACAATAACAATAACAATACCCGTGACTGGAGCAATATGCAATCCAGAGAAAATATCGCGCTGCTTTCGTATTTGCATTTGTGCAATTATGACGGTCGGTTACGATTTGTTTTGCTGTTGTTTTCTTTTTCAGTTTGTCGTAATTGTTGCTGACGAAGCGCATTAAAGCAACTAAATCAACATCATTGCAGTCGAATTACTGTGATCAGCACGATCATAATAGTGTTGCCGGGCGAAGCAATAAAGAATATGAGAAGTTTCGGTGGGATTGATACTATAGAAGCAGTAGACAATTTAAGGAGTTATTAAGAAGAAACATTAGAGGATGTTGGATACTTTGTGTATTTGTGAAATAGTAAATAAGGATAGTTTCTTCTAAGGATAGGACTCTTCTTCTCTTTCCTTTCCATTTATTTTTTCGCTTGGTTCTTTTTTTCCCATGGCTTTGATCGAGAAATAATGAGAAGCTTCATTTAGCAGTATTGCCAAAATCTAGCGATCGCAAATAATAACAATAATTGGAAAATCATAGCGACCCAGCAAATATTCCGGCAATATCAATGGAATAAACATTATCAAGAAGTGTTTCAGCATCTGTTGCCTCAAATTTATATTTTCTAGTTCCTTAGAAAACTCATTCAAATTCATTCAAATATCAAAAAGATTTCTAGAGGATTTTTTTAAAAAATAAAAAAAAATCCGCATCTAAAAGGAGAATCTCATGGATTAGTCACTTGAAGTTTTCGCTTTGGTAGTGGTATGCTTTCGCCAGTGTGAAAAAATGTGTGTTCTTTTTCGAATCAAAAGCCAAAAGGTATCACAGCTTGTGTAAATTTTATAGCGCTTTTAGGCAGTGACATAAGTGTTGGTTAATTTACCGACTGTGCCAATTTTATATCAAGCTCTCTTGAACAGTTTTTATTATCTATTATTTATTATTATTTACATGAGAAATAAAATTTACTTATAAAGAATTTATTCAAAAATGTACTTAATACATTTTTCAGAGAGTACACGAATTTCGAGGATCTCGCTGCCAACCCAAAGAAATAAAACACTAAATCAGGATGAAATAATTTTAAGAATTTATTCATTCATTCCATTCATTTCTCCTCGGAGTGAAAACAGGTCAGGAGATTAATGGGTGAATGATAGATCAGAATTTATTACCGACTTGCTGCCGGGTCAAATTTTCTAACTGAGAAATGTTCTAACTGAGAGTTCCTGCATGAACTCAAAGAACAACAGCTCTCACACACATGCGCTAACATGCGCACACTTATCCAAGTAATGGCTTCTGGGTTTCTTTTGAAAAACTTCTATTCACTTTTTTAAAAAATAAAATTTTATTGACTTGAAAATGATCCTACAAAACACTCCTGTTGTTGTTGTTTCCTTACTTTCCTATTGTTTTGTTATATCCTAGTTATTGCTGAAACTGCCATAAATTTATGCCGTCATAAATGCGGGCGCTTTTAAAAAGCTGCAATAATAAAAATAATATTAAGCCGTTCCAAGGAAAACTGCAGGAGGCAATAGAGCGCTCCATAAAAATTTTAAGAACAAAAGGTGAAAGAAGAATAACGGCGATCTAGTTCGTGGACTTTCTCCTTGCGATTTCTAAGACGGACGGACGGGAGTGTAGTCGATGCCAGTTTACTGGTTTTAAAGATTCAATAATGTTTTTTGGCAGAATTTAAAAATTCCAAAAACATAATAATTCCGTCATTCCGTCAATAGTTTTGAAAATTTAGTAATGTGCAAACTTTCGATATTAATTAATAAAAAATCAATCCTGATTACAGAATCAAAAAGAAAATTAAATTCTTCATAATTATAATGAACCAACGGCACCTGAATTTAAATGAGAAAAAGAATTTCTCACTCCGAAAAATATGCTTTTTATAAAGCATATTAAGTCAAGTATAATTTAAGTAAAAATTTACTGACTAATATTACTATTTTTCCTTTTCTGATTGACAATGTTTTGACAATAACTACGCCGGAAATTAATGATGTGACTATAACTGATTGGCTAAGCAAAATGGCCAAAAAATTATGTCCATTTCCATAAACCAAAAACGCTAACGTTTACTGGAGTTTAACGCCAAGTTCACGCAGATACGAAATAACTACGACAAATTGACGGACTTCGCGTCGTGTTGTTACCGACAAATGACATTGGGATTGCTGTTTTTATTGTTGTTATTATTGTTGCTAGCCACTTACGTTAAAAAAGTTAAATGATTTGTTTCTTTGCCGACATCTTAATCGATTGCTTATGTTGATTTTCGACAATCATTTTATTTTTGTTGTCACCACACTAATGTTTTTTATGTCACTAATGGCCTACGCCTACACTTTCCTAATTGAAGGAAGAAACGAGTCCAAGACTGCAAGCGAGGTAATATAAATGTCAAAATGTTTCAGAACTTCAGGTTTTTCCATCGCTATTTGAGATAACCGCCAACAATAACAACATAAATAATCACAGCAATAATGGTCTGGAACACCAAATATAACTCTGAAACAGCGTGTGTACTCAAGTCATCAAACGCCTGCACTCCCTGTCATCCCGTATTCAAACGCGGGTTTACAAAATATTTTAAACTCTTCAAACTGAAATCTATTACATGCCTCAATCACACAATTGTGACTGTTAAAATCAGGGTAATTTGAGCCAAACTTTTAGTCAATAATTTTAGGGTGACGAGCGATGAAGTTTGAACTTCAAAAAAGTTTCAAATAATTTGGACACGTTTTAAATGCGGGGGGGGGGGGGGCATGTGTTTGTTGTGTCTAACAAATCCGCGAAACCGATTTGTCTGAATTTGAAGAGGGGTGATAAAATTGGACACTTCACGCTCATCAGGAAACTAAAAAAACATTCTTTTCCTATGCCGTTTATGTTTTTTTATGTTTTTTTTATTATTATTTATGTTATTTATGTTTTTTTAAGACATGGATCGCAAGAACTGAGCCAGGCTAATAAAACTTGAGGAAATTTTATTTTCAACGAATTTTATGAAATAATTTGCAAAGAAAATTCTTACCTTCAGTGTCTTCACGGATCTATTACGAGTTTTGTTGAGTTTTTATCGAGTTTTGTTAAAAATCATCAAAAAATTCATCAAATCTTAAAAAATACATCTGCAAGAATCATTTAGAAATATTCAGTATGTTTTACTCTTTTGCATTTTTACTCTTTGAACATAAGTTCACTTTTACCCCAAATTAAAAGACAATTCATAATTATTTTACTATTTTTTATACTATATTTTACTATTACTGTATTAATTATTTGTTATTAGTTAAAAGCATATCTCAAAATGCACACAAAAATTAAACGTATTATGCACCACCTTCAATCAGTTGAAATGGTATGCTGTCCATTTTTGTGGTACACTATTTTAATTTATTTAAAAAAATCAATTACGAATTGGAATGGAGCACGTGCTTTCTCTATAACTTCCATAAATGTCATATTTTCGCCATGTCACAAGATAGAGAAAGAGAGAGAGAGAGCTTTAAAACAGTTATGCAGTTGAGTTCGCCGGATACTGAATTCACATTATGTCAACTTCACTCCGATAATTTCCAGCAGAAATGCAATTTCCAACATCGAGGATTTTTATCGACCTTTAACACAATGTTAACAAAAACGAGAGTAGTAAAAAAAATAAGTGAAAATCGTAAATGTCGACGCTTTCCCAACTCGGTCAAACATAATTTTTCTGCTTAATAAGATTCCCGGGGTCGAAACTCGGTTAAGCAGATGACAAATTAAAAGATTTGCATTTAGGTGGCAGCAGTCAATTGTCGACGGTCGATGGAATTCGAAAAAATGTCACCGTTACAGCAAATCAATTGGAAACGCGAACGATTTGACGAGAAAAGAAAATGTCGTCTTTTATTTCTCTTCCGTCACGCCTTATTAAACCTTATTCGGAAACTCGAAAGCGTAACATTGAAGAGTAACCCATCTACGGCATAGAAAGTCAAAGACGAACAAAGTCATTTGTCTTGTTCGAAATCGTTCTGGCAACACTCGTGGCGAAGATAATATCACAACGGGTTGGACTTAATTGTAGAAATGAAACTAAGACGTTTGCACACACTCTCTATCTCTCTGTCTTTATTTCTCTCTCTCTCTGTTTTATGCTAAGATAAGATAATTTTCCATTTGAACTCTCCTGCAACACTGAATCCATTTCCACTTTAATACCATAATATTTTTGTACTTGTTGGTTGGTCAGACTCACCAATAAGTTTCATCGGGTTATTATCATCGACTATTTTCAACAATCAGCAATTGAAGGAAACAAATTCTTCTCAATTGTGTAAGTAATAGCCAGTGAATTTATATAAACATTTGCAATCATTCAATACATTGAACAATACAATTGATTGGAATTCATGACTAGAATAAAATTCTCGAATCAGATTCGTTTTCAATTCTTTAAAACAGAACCAATCAAAACCACAAGAAACCATGCGCTCTTCTTCAGAGATGGAATTATTTCTTCATTCCTTCCTTTACTCGTTCCTTCCTTACGTTCCTTCTCATTTTCTTTTTTATAATTGAAACACTAAAAATTCTTTCGTTTCTCTTTGACGTGCTCGCAGCAGAAAGAGAAGGTAATTTCCAATAAGGAAAGCAATTTGCAGATTGAAATATTTATTACTCTAGTGCCATAAGAATCGAACATACTTGCGGCAACACAACATTCATCAACAAGTCACCATAATCACCATCGCCGACTTTACCATCATCGACCTCATGCTTGTCCTTGAGCTTGCATCGATAGGAATGACAGCCAAAAAAATAAAAGAGAGCGATAAAATTAAGAAAAAAATGTCTACCGCCTGAAGACAGCACCGCGCGCTCAGTCAATGGCAGAGACTACTTGCTGCGTTCTTACCATTCCTTAATAAAGTTTTGCCTTCGATAAAAATTCAAAATGTTTATTGTTATTGCTATTGTTGTTATTGCTGTTGTATTTGAGGCTGATGTTGTTGTAACTCCAGTTGACACGTTCTAAATATAATTATTATTATTATAGTTATCACTATTGTTGTCATTATTATTATTGTTATTTACTCATTCTCTCTATTGGATAGTACTTCGTTTAATATTTACTCCTTTTCTTTGTAGTTGTTGTTGTTGATGTTTCTGATTTTCTTTTTGTTTCGAAATACATCCGTTAATTTTGAATGTCAAGAAACGTAATGTGCATTGCCCTGACTATTGTCAATCGATTGGTTTTTCTTGATTTTGTTACTTGTTCTTGATGATGTTAATGATGATGATCTTGTTAGCAATGTTACATTCTCGTCGGCGTTAACTATTATTGCTTTGCTGGTTTCGAAGTGTTAGGATTAAGATTTATGTTCTTACAATGCTTCGTGTCAATTGTGGCAAATGTGATATCCAATATACAGTGATGTTTTTTAACTTGTTAAGTTATTTGTTACGCTACTGATGAAAAGCAAAACAATATAATCGTTGGGTTCAATTTGTTATTTGTGTTGCTCGCCACAAATTGGTCGCCCGCAAAAGTTATTCATGGTGTGTAATATAATTCATAATTTTGAAACGCTCTTTGCTGATTTATTTCGATTTCTATTGACATTAGTCACACTGCCCCTTAAAGGAGATGGTATGCAGGTTCAAATACATGAAAGGGCTAATGAATTACTTCGTTGAATGTTTAAAATCAGAGTTCGAGATATAACGGTCGTCTCATACGTTTTTCGTTTCGCAAAGGAATTATTCACGAATTCTTCGTATCACTTATGCACAACGTCTTCCCTTACATTTTATGTTAAAATAATTTAATGAGTGATTTGACATAACTTTTGATTATTTGACATAACTTTTGGTTGGTTTGACATAACCGCAAGACATTGACATAACTTTTTTCTTACCTCTATCATTTTTATTGTCGGTGCAGGTGATCGAACGGAAGCTTAATTTTATTATGCAAATACGAATAAATCATTCAATCAACTGCAAAATAACGAACTTTTAAAAAAATCGCAATTAAAAAATCGCCATTTCGATCGCAGAAAATATCAAGCTTAAGAAATTTTTATTCGATATTTTCAAATAAAATTTTCGAATAAAAATTTCAGTTTTCAAAGTGAAGACTTAATTTCCGACGAAATTTCAGTTTATTGTCAACTTTAATAATTCCCTACTTCCGTCTCCGCCGCCACCGCCAAAAAATTACTGCGTCGTATCAAAAAATCGTACGGTTTTTGACTCATATCTAAATTTTAAAAAGAAATGGGGTTTTATGAAATTTTAAAAATTGATTCATTTCGTAAATTAAAATCAACCTGGAAGAAGTTTAACTATTTGAAGTGAGAAAGAAATGAGGTGTATTCAATAATATTAATATTGACTACTTAATTACTTAATATTGACTACTTCTTATTTAATTTTAAAGACATTTTGATAACCATTTGCATTTTTATATTTCATAATTCTCATAAAATATTGAAAAACAAATTAAGGCCAAAAATATTGGGCCTGACTTTACAAATTTCTATAATAACCTTTAGTTGGTGTTCAATGAAGAACTTCCGGAAACACAAGAAGAACTTGTGGTAACACAAACAAAACAAGGATTACCTAGACTTCAAAGGCAATGAAGTCTACACTAAAATAATTAGCTACAAAACGTCCGTTGCCTCTATAAGCTCGAAAATGCAGACTGCGCCGCATCAAAATTGTTTGCAGAAAAGGGTTACTCCTATGAAATGTTACTCCGGCAAGGTGACCGAAAACAAAATAATTAAAATCTAATTTTATTTACAAAAATATCGACTCATGCTCTACAAAAACTAAGATTTGAATAAAAATATAAAGAGCGCCTGCAACCAAAGAGAATCTGTTCGCAACAAATAACAGAATTTTTAACAAACCACAATGCTATCGTTGCTTTCGTTTTTTCTCATAGAAAAATAATAAGCTCTTCTCGATCTAAAACCAAACTACAACGTCTCTCACTTTTCCATATTCCTTTATAACATAAATTATCAGAATATATTGGAATATTTTATTTTTAACCTTCTTTTAACGTTCCATGCATTTTTATTCAGTCATTCTCTAATTGTTGCATTTGTTTCTCTTTTTCTGACATAACTTCCGGCGCGGTATTTGCATCACTAATTAAAACCTGTTTGCTCCTGTCGATGTTATCGCTGTTTCTGTTATGTAAACACATTTATGCAAATAATCTTTCAGTTATTTAACCATGAGATAAGTCATTTTTAGTGACAGACTATTTAATTTGGCACATTTATTGCGATATAAAAAGATCGTTGTAATTAAAAAAAAACCATTTAAAGTATTTACTTAAAGCAAAAAATTTGAGTTGCGAAATTAAATTCGTGGGCTTCTGAAAATTAATGGCTTAGCATCCATTTAAATTAAAGAAACGGAAAATTTATAAAAGCGCTTTAAAAACTTTTAAAGAAATCAATTGAGGTCAAAATTATAATGGAATATGGTGTATTTTGTTGAAGTGGTTGTCCCTCGCGATTTCGCTTAAATCATTTTGGATTTTACAAATTAAAACATTAATCAAAATACCTCAGGAATTATCATTTTCAAAGTCTTGTTTTAAAATCAGGCGCCTCTTCTGCCCTTCCCGCCGAATGTTTCAAAGTAAAATCATTGAAGAAGAAAAGCTTTGCTTTAATGTCTCGTACGTTTAGAAGAGGAACTAGCAGATTGTGGTAGACGTGGGCGGATGGAGTGAGATAACAGAGAGGAGCCAAACCTTGATTTTAAGATCAAATTTTCATTAATATTCAAATATAAGTCAAATAAAAGCTACATACAATAAACATAAACGACAGAGTGCGGCAAATTGCCAACAAAATGAAGCAACAATAACAATTATATTTTGTGCGGTAAACATAAGAATGTCTAGGTTTTCTTGGGAGGTAGAGAGAAGAGACAAAAATTTGATGTATTCATTTTTTGTTCTGAAGTTTTTGAAAAGATCATAAACAGAAATGTCAATTTACTCATTTTTTTATAAAAAAAAAACGATGGAGAGGACGATTTATAAAAGAATTTATGAAACACTGTAAACAGTTCCTTCAACTTCACCTAGACTTCATCTTCAAGATTGGGGACCCACGCATGTAAACCACAAGGTTAGAAGGAACGAAGTTAACACAGTTTTGCAATTTTTCAAAAAATTCCTGCAAACAAAAACCTAAAAGTTTTCTGAAACGAAACTAAGAAAAGGTAGAATAAGAACAGGAATTCCGGGACAGCTCGCATCATTAAAAACAAGCGCTTAGAACACTCCCTAGAATTGTTTTACGAGGCCAACAAAAAGCTGCAACATAAAAAGTAAAAGAATAACGAATGGAAGAAGTACGCCAACCAACAATGATTTATTTCTTGCTTTTGTGTGCTTCGATTTCAATCTAAAATTACTTCTGGTATCCATTTTTTTTAAAGTAAGCGTTACAGAACGCTTTTCCGTTATTTCACATTCGGGTTGTTTCGCTCTTTGCAAAAATTCTTATATGCATGAGGTTTTTACGTTAATTAACGCAATACTCTCAGAATAACGAGTATTGCCCCGCGTTGTTTCCATCGATTTTATTTGTAGTCCTTCGGGAGAATGTAGAAACAAGAAAAATGAAAGAAAGAGAGAAAAAAAAGGAAGGAAATAAATGTGAAGAATTTCTAATGGACGGTTTATTAAAATCACAATTAAAAATTTCATTCATTTGTCATTTTTTTTTAATTTTTAGCCCTGATTTATTTTTTTAAGATTACAATAAAAAAGCCTTTATTTTCCATATCTGGAAACCAGTAATGATATGATATTGTCTTTATTAGAACTAAACATCATGTTTTATAGTTCATGAATAGTTTAAATACAAAATTCAATAGTTCAGTCGTTCAAGTAAATACAAATTCAGTCAAATAGTTTAAATAGTTTAAATACAAAAGTTTAAATACAATATAGTTTAAATACAAAATTGGAGAAAATTAACACAAATACAAAGACAAAAATAGATTAAATATTTGATAAGAAATTCAAAATATTCCGTTTTGTTACATCAAAAGAATCACAAAAATTAATAACGGAATACACCGCATTAAAGTCCAAACAAGCATTCCGAAGAGGTTCGAATTGTAGGTATGATAATCTGCAGAAAGTCAACTGAAGCGGCTCATATCGTCTAGATGAGGGGCGAGGAACGGTAAAATGAATGTTTGATAGCAAATGAGGAGAATCAGTTGCACCAGATAAGCAGCTCAGGATGAAAATAGCATTAAACATTTTCCTGCGATTAAAAAGTGTTGGTAGGTTAATTAATTTCAGCCGGGATTCATATGGTGGTAAATGAACTGATTCACCCCAGCGGAGGTGACGAAGGCAGAAAAGTAAAAACTGTTTCTGAATTGATTCAATTTGAGAAATATAACAGCTGTAATAAGGACTCCAAACTGGCGATGCATACTCCAAGATTGGCCTCACCAGCGAGGTGTACAATAATTTCGTTACATAGGGATCATCAAATTCCTTCGCCCATCTTTTAATACAGCCTAAAATACTGTTAGCTCTGATAGATATGCCATTAATATGAGTATGAAAGCGCAGTTTCCGATCCAAAACAACTCCAAGATCGTTTATAGAATCAACAACTTCCAATTTATAAGATCCAATAGAGTAATTCAGCAATGCAGGTTTCAAGACGCGAGCGAATGTAATTTGCTTACACTTCTTCAAATTTAAATTCATACAGTTTAATCTGCACCAATCAGTTAATGAGTCCAAATCAGCTTGAAGTAGCAAAGCATCACACTCTGTTTTGTAAGATAAGAACAGTTTAACATCATCCGCAAACATGAGAATATTCCCATTACTGATAGAAATTAGAATGAATCGTAGAATCGTAGAAATTAGAATTTAGAAATTATTTATTTCTCTCCCCTTATGTTAAAGTTTTGTACACTATAACTAATATTCTTTTTTTATCCATAAATTATGTAAAATTATCTAACGTTTTTCAAAACAAGTCTTTTTTCAGAGCTATCTCTTAAAACCTTTCGAATAATCCTTGGAATCCCATAAATTCGAAGGTGTTTACATTTTGTTACTTTTCATTTACTTTTTTTTATTTCTTCGTCTTTATTTTCATTTTTACATCCCATCGTTTTCAATCCGTAGACAAAATTCAGCACCAACAACTTAAAATTGAAAAAAAGGCATAAACACGTTTCAATACCATCATCTTCAAATAGACGTAACAACAACAATTTATTGCAGCATGAATTCTTAGATCTTTTGATCGACTGTTGTTGCACTTGTTGTTTTTCTATTTTGTTGCAGATGATTGCTCTTGACTGCTACTGTTGCTCGTGGCTTTTGGCTCCATCTTTTTACTGTTTTCGTAACGACTTCAGTTGAAAAAAATTTAGCAGCCTGATGCATCTTGTATTTTGGAAAAAGCATAAACCACTATATTAAAATCGTTTACTAAATTTGGAAGAAATGGTTGATTTAAACTATGTGATCTCTTTTCGCGATCTTTCGATACGTCAGTCAACAAAAAATGATTGCTTTCTGTTTGCAAAAGATTTATTTCAGACGATGGAAGGAGACTCTCAAATTTTAATTTAATCCGTAATAAATAAACACTTTCAATTTCGAAATTTGAAATCTAATACAAAGAAATATCAGAAAATAATCAACAGTAATCGTTAAGCCAAAATCGAGGAGAAGAAAAAAGTTGAGGATTAAAGTGAAAAATAACAATGAATGAATCGTTTGAATGAATTGTTGAAGAGGAGTAAAATAAATAAAGATTCAAAAGACAATTCAGAATGAGTTGTGCTTATCTATTTGCATCTCTACACTTCGAGTTCGCATGCTTCAAACTTGGTATCCTCCAAAGAAATGTTCATAATTGCATATTCTTCTCCCCGAAATTACTTTACTTCTTCTCACCCTGAAACCGACGAACCTCCAATTACAGATCTGAAATATGTGCAGGCGAATGACCTAAACAGAAATACACTGCGATCTTAGCACTCTCGACGACCTTGCAATCCGTCACGGACGTGGATTCAAATTCTTACAACTTTTCAACTGAAAATTTTTAATTATTCCCAATAGAGTGAGCAAAATTTATAATCCAAGCAGTGGGAGGAAAGTGTGAGAATCATAAGAGGAAATAGCGAAAGCAGTCAGACAAAACATCCAACAAATACCATAGGAGAATGCAGTGGGGTGGAACATTCGACGATGCATACGTGCCGAGAGGTTTCTTAACTTTCGTCTGTTCATCCATGCATGCTTCCGTTTATGCATGTAATTGCATTTATTGCCACACGCCACCTCGTCACACAGTCGCGATTTGTTAGCATCGAAATTATCGCTCCTCGCCTCGTATAATGCACGTTCTACGACTGCTGGCGTTCAAAGTTTTGTTTTAACAACAATCGTTAAATAACAACAACGACTACCGTAGAAAGTAAGAGTTTGTCGCCCGATTCTCTTTTGTTATTTATTAATCTGTTAAATGATTTTGTAAAATTTTGTTTTGGCGTTTTACGGAATGTGAGCGACATGCAATCTGCAGGTTTTGCAAAGCAGTTAGAAAAAGTAAAGCCACAAAAGGAACCGCAATCGTGAATCGCTGCACAAGCGACTTCTGTTGCGTGCCATGTCGATTTAATAGCGGTTTACTTGCGTCATAAATATTCCTAAATCTGTCGTTAAATGTTCAATCAGTTTCCCTTCGCTTCATTTTGTTCATAATTATCACTGCGATTCTAACGTGATAATGAGTAATTCAAGACGGTACATAATTATTAAAAGAATGCAACCATTACTAAAATCTGGAATTAAATGCATTATTGTATAACATCTACGTTCTGAGTAAACCACTCTAAAAGTAAATATTTTTAACAATTTCAAAAATCTTACTCCTCCGACGTTTTGTTTATCTCTTTGTGAATCGAATTCAATGGATTTTAAACTTGTGTGTTATTTGCATGTGTGTATGTGTGTACGGGTATGTACTTGTGTAAATTTTTAGGCGCCAATACTGGTCTGTTTCCAGTTGTAGATCATGATCTTTATGAAGCTGCACGCGATTTGGACATCAATTACTTTGTATCTCTGACTTTTGTTCGGTGACTGCTCTAATCCAGTGACGGTGCCTTTCACGTGAAGAGAGAAGGGTAAAGACAAAAGACAAAAAGATTGCAGTGCCCTATGCGAGGGAGAAGCGAATAGAAAATGATAACCAGAATGTTTTCTGTATATTGATGACGGGCCAAATAGATTTTGTTATACATTCCTAACAATAATCAATCTTAATCATTGTTGGAATCTGTTACTAAAAATTGACGTCACTTCTGACAAAGCACCAATAAAAGACTAACCAGAATTGTCCTACACTGTCATTAGCAATGATCATAGCAATCGCTGATAATGATCAATAATGATCAAAGCTATCATATAATTATTAGACACCAAATTATCATCATGCTTCAATAACATTGACTTGATATTGCTCCCAGGCTTCCACAGAATTATTTTGTTTGCAAATTAAAGGGGTCGAATAGAAATAATCGCAATCATCACACAAACATCGGAGATTTATTAATAATTAATTATAATTTATTTAACAGCAAGAACAACAACAAAAATCTCATTGAATTACACTGAAATTATGACCGAATGCACTCGAGTCAAATAAATATTAGTTATTTATTATTATTTGGCTTTCACATAAAAAACGGCACCGCAGACAACTTCATCATAAAAATGATATTAATTGTTGATTGTTGGTAAAAATTAATGATTATTGCTCTATCGTAAATTTTTCCAAACATCGATAGCAATTCATCATAATATTGGCATGGTTATCATTATTACGCTAATATAAATAAAAAGAATCATTACGTTTGTTGTGAAGGGAATGACTTTAAAACACTTATTAATAAATATTAGTATCCTCTAACTCGATTACGTCTATTGACTGAAGATTATAAACGCTTTTCACACCGTCACGATTTATTAATGCGATATTTCCGTTATATTGAATGTTAGTGAGCATTTTTTTTTAAACTCAAACTAGTTTTTAAGAAAAAAATTTACATTTAATTGAATAAATTTTTGGCACGAAAAATTTGTAATAACCCTGTTAATTTTCAAGCGGTCCAAATAAAACAGGTTTTTATCATTTAATCACTTTAACAAACTCGATTTATTTTAGTCTGATCGAGAAATTAAATACCTAATTCCAAAATAGATATAATTTTATTTCTTTCTTTGAATCTCATTTAAAATCGATTAAATTTTCAGAAAAATAAATCTGATAAATAAATCGATTTGGATTGGAATTTTTTATAATTAAATGTTTCATTAGTTTACATTTTTATACCCTGCAACCAAAGGATTAAGCTATCTACACCTTGTACTTCCGTTTAAAACGAATCATCGACATCCTGAATTGATTTAGACATGTCGGTCCGTCTGTCAATGAAGATCACGGTTACATGAGAACGAATAGAACTTTCTATATGATTTGATATCGATACTGAATGTCGTCAAAATTATGCGGTATTTAATTCCACGCCTGCTTTTTATGAAATCAAATTGTATAGCCATCGTTTCTCAGTCTCATTGGAATTCTGAAGCATAAGTTTTATGGGAGCGGTAGCAATGTTGGGCATTACAAATCCGAAAAATTGGGCGTGTCACGCTCTTTATTATTACTTGGTTTTACAATTGTTGGGTATACATTTTTATGGTACGAGTGTAAGATAAGTATGGCTTCGGTCAGCCCGGAATTAATCTTCAAACTTGTTCTACCTCTCTTTTGTTTCCAAAATGTTTATTTTCTTTCTCTTTTAGAGGCCGCATTTGAGCAAAAAATTATTTAAATTAATATAAAAAGCTTTCATTTTTCAAGTAAGAGAGCCTCGAAAATATTTCGTGTTATTAAATTTTCGAATGCCTTGTGCACTCCCTAAAAACCCCTAAATCACTCCCAAAGCGTAAAATCTAACAAATCCACTGATTTTTATAACTTGCCATAATCGAGGCAAATTTACGAAATAATAGTCAGTAAAAGGCGATAAATATTATTCAGTCAGTTATTTTCTTCTAATTGAAATATTCGTATTTGAATAATATTTTATCTTTCATCTACCTTTCAGATGCACCTCATTAAAAAGTTGCGCAACACTCACTAACGGCTTTTTCCAGGCAGAAAGAGAAAGGAATAAACGATTTCGAACATGGTTGCCTCCAAAACCAACGATCGTTTGTTTGGTACTCGTTGATGAAGCCATCGCTAGCAGTAAAATAAGCCCAAAGAAAAAGTGTGATCAGCAGAAAAGTGTGATCAGAAGATAAAAGCAACAATGTAACAACTGTTGCTACTACACGTCGCTAGAAAAAAACCCGACAAGACTGAGCATCATACAAACCCGATCAAATGGAAAATCTACAAAGGAAAATATACTCACGGGCTATATCAAATAGCAATAGCGCGTACCCAACACACTTCCATGGATAAACCACGCAGCCATAAAGAATACAAAGAGGAAGAAGAGTAGCCACTCGCTGATTGTCAGAATGGCTGTCTGACGATCAAAATAGCAATCATAAATGGAAATATTTATTGCATTCGGTTCGGTTTCATTAACTATTTTCAACCACCACGTCTGCTGGACCCAAGCAAGCATGCCAGCCAAGGCGGCGACGACGACCAACACAGTGAAGGTGTTTATTGTATGGATGATGGAATTGCGGCAATGGGGGCGGCAACGTTAGCGAATTAAACAGAGCAGACTTCTATTGCGAAAAGTGTGGTGTGCGGTTTGGCTTATTCACTGTTACAATTTATTGCCACTAGAGTCCGCGAAGGCCGGCGAAAACATCCAAATGAGAGCAAATTTAAATGAAACTCGAAACAAAATTGAAACTGCAAATAAATTCCATAAAAAGTCACGGATATGCTCAAATATATCGAAATTTAGTTTCAATTCAATTCCAATTTTCGAGGCATCTACCATTCGTAACACCCATCCGACTTCTAGAATAAATATTGATAATACTGATGAAATATTTTCTCAGGTTTGTGCGGAAAGTTCTGGACGGATATTTAGATTGAAAGTAGTTTCACCAAAAGACCGCACATTTTATTATTGTTGCTTCATAAATTTAGCTTGCCTTTGTTTTGCATACAAGAAATCTTCCACAATTACGTCGTCATCATCGTTAAGCGATTCACGGTATGTTTTAGATGAGCTTTCAAAAGAGTATACGAAAATTAAACATTACTTTCCAGTTCGAAGTCGCGGCAAACTTTTTGAGATGTGGTGGTCTTTCGAAAGGACTAAAGATCAACAAAATGGAAGTAATTTATGTTGCCAATAGATAAAACAAGACCAACAAATATTCGTTTACAGACATAACTCAAACCTTTTCAGCATCTAATTTCTATACAATATCTTCCTTTCTCCCTCATTCTCTTGAAATGTCTACGTCGCTTTCTCTTGCCATACCCTTCCACGTCATCGAAACCACCAACGATAAGCGTGGCTTATGCAGCACCTTTCCCTCCATGGATATAACGACCAAATTCACCGATTTTTGCAGCTATGAATGGCAGTGTGGGAGGAATGAAGCGAAGCATTTTATGTTATGTGCTTGCATGAATGTAAAGAATCGTTTATTACGCGATAATATTCATACATTAAAGTCCTCTGCACCGGTGCTGCCACCTAGCTCGATTTAGACAGCTTCACAGCTGGTTAAATTTCGTGCATTCCGTTTTGTGCACAGTAAATTTTCCGTCATTGTGGTGGGAGGATTCGTTATTTATTTTTGGTTTATTTATCGTTCGTGCTTGTGAATCGCTTCGCTATTCAAATTTAGTAAGCAGTTCTAGTGCCGTTTAATTTCCGGTCAATTGCCCGAGGTCAGTTCGAGGATGACTTCTTAAAACACATTGCATGTGCTCACGAACAAGATAAAATAAATATACGTTTGAAAAATTTATAACGCTTTAGTAGTATTTAATGGAAATTCACATGATTTTTAAGTTTTCAAGAGCTCGAGACGAATGAGAAAATCTAAATTGTTGGACGAAATATCATCAAACCAATATTAGTACAAATTAATGAATTTGTAATCACGTATAAATTGTAATAATAAAAACCTCAAATAAAGGAGTAAAAAACAAAACTAATTTACATAGATATTTTTTATCACTTTTTCCAATTGCCATTTAAGTTTCTATGAGTCATATCCATTTTCTGTCAAATTCAGGGGTGTGCCCGAATGCCAAGAATCAAGCTTGATTGATTGATTCATCAAAACATCGTTACTTATTAATGCAGAGAAATTTTTTCTTAAAAATTCATCTAAGCGGGCAAGGCTAAAACTATTACTGCAATAACAATAATAAAACATGAAAATGAATTACTATGGGCAGCGTCAATCACACTCGTTTTGCATTAATTATCAGGTTATATCATAAAGGTCATTATTATGAAAAAAGTTGAATTTGAAATTAGTAATCAATTGGCAATTATTGCTGTTGTTCCTTTCATAAAAACATATAGGGGCTATAGGAAAGGTAAGTAAAATAAATATACGTTCACTAACGTCAGGATTAACAACAAGGATAATTTATTTCATGAAAATGGTTAAGCATATCTTAAGCAATAGGTCTTTAAATTGGCTGAAAACAAGAATTTTTTATCACCTTTAAAATTCACATTTGAATTTTCGAAATTCTAAGTCCAAGGAGATGAAGCGCAAATTTGATGAGAATTTATAATAATTTCAGCAGGTGAAATGTATTTGAATGCGTTCTACATACACCGTAGTAACCCCTTAGAGCCAATCCTATAATCCAGAAGGTTATTTGATGGATTTCCAACTAAAGCATTTACACAAACGCAGAAATGATCCCTTTAATCTGTCAAAAATGACAAAGATAACATCAAGAAACCACAAGTCTCATCTGTCAGGTCACATCGTCGCACGAGAAATGATTAAATATTTCAACACAACAAACAAACGCAACAACAAAACACAATCACATATATAATAACAAAAAGAGCAGTAGTGCTAAAGCAATAATCCAAATGACAAATGAAGAAAGTTCGCGTGACACTTGATAAGTGTCGAGTGATAAATCGAGTCGGTTTCACTGTCACCGGCTAATTAACGTAATGGCAGAAAATTCCTCTTTCGAATGATTTTCTGTTTTTTCGAACGTTGTCACGTGCATTCCATTACAGTCATAACTCGTCTTCACTGATCTGCTCTTAATAGTTTTCTAAAATAAATTTATTTGATAAAACTTAATTGTTTTGTCGGGTGATATTTGGCCCATTTGACTCATTGACGCATATTCATATTTTGAAGCAAAAGTTCTTCGACTTGCTTAGGATCGGTCATATAAATGCGAATAAAAAATTCCCGCGGATTCGTCTATTATTCTCTCTTTTCTGCGAAATATCACTTTAGCCATCGATTGCTCAGCTTTGGATATAGGTTACAACTATAGCAACAGTTTAAGCTAATCAAATGCTCTTTCGTCACAACTTTCGTGCAAAACATCCGTTCTATAACAATAATCAACAACAACAGCACCAACGACAATAAATAGCACCGCATTTATTCAGGGCTCGTAGCAGCGTATATCAACGTATAAAATTGCATCGTTCCCTTCATTGTCAGCGACTTAATTCGCAGCGACTGTTCAATTTCTTAACATTGTTCTATGTTGTCAATTTTTATATGTCAGATCGTAATAAAGAGGCCAAAACAAAGCTTAGTTCAGACTCGGTTCACATTCTATAAAATTTTATTAATCTATGACGGTTTTATTTTTGAGGGAGGGATAAAGGAACAACAAGATACAAGTCTGGCTACTAAGATGGGAACGCCACCCCATCAGTGATATAACACAATCCAAAGCACAAATTTGTTGCTCGTTCCGCAGTTTTAAGAGCGTTTTTGTTACTTGTATTTCTGTCCCAATTTGTACCTCTTGTACGCCGCTAACACAGAGACATATTTTTTCGTTATTGCTGTTAAGTCTACCCAACGTATGCACGCTGTCAAATTGATTCAATTTTCAGTTTCCTTCAAAATCGAAAAAACAAAAAAGCAATTTTTTAAAAATCTCTCATTCCGCTTCGAAGGAACGTTGGAATAATTTTGCGTGTAGTCCACAACCGACCGACCCTTGGTCATTCCTGTATATCAATTCATTCATTCATCTCCTAGAAAGAATTGAAAACATAAAAATAACTGAAATTAAGAAATAATGTTATTACAAAAAGAATGTTTGCCTAAAACGACCGAATGTTAAAAAAGTTTATTACATTTGTTTCAGTTTTGACTGAAACTTTAGCCAGCCAACGAAATTTATTTTTACGAATAACATAAAGATTTTTTGGGAATTATGATGGATGAACTTTCGTCATCGGAATGAGGTTATCGGAGATCCTTCAACCGTAATTAATTGTTAATGAATTTCTAGCCGCAGAATGATATTTCAAAACTTCTCCCACTATTTATCACGCCTTCAACAATATCATCATTAAACAAACAGCTTGATTCCGCCGTTCTTGTACGTTATTTCCAAAAAACCCATTGTTTCACTGCCTGTGATTTCTCAATTGCAAAAATAAACGCTATACGAACTGCACTATCTCCTAATCATAAAACGTGTGGCCCGGAAAACTTAGAATCGCGCAAAAACTGCAAAATTCGTTCATATGTGTGACGAATTTACATCTAGAATCTCGCTGTTACGACAGGCTGCAATGTACGCCTTTAAACGATTAACGCAGTTTGCGTGGTTTGCGTTTAGATTTAAGACTGTTTTAAAATGTAAATTTATTTGTCTTGTTTGAAATAGAGGAGTGGCACAAAAAACAAACCATTAGACATAATGAACCACTAAATATCAATTCGTTGCAAATGACGAAAAAGGCGACCTATGATAATTCTCTATTAATCAATCTTTTTCGTCATGTGGATTTATAACATGTGGATTTGTCAGCATTGAAACGGCAGCGGTGCCAACAATAATTACTACCAAAATTATTCGATTGTAGCGTGCGTGAAGTTGATTTGTTATAATTTTTTGGCAACGTTGGAAGAGACGACAGATAATCGTAATGATAGGTGTGAAGATTTGAAGAAGAGAAATATAAAAGTGAATTATGTGAATAATGTGATAGAGCTTCCATACTCGATAGTACGATTATCCGAAGGAATTAATGTGTTTTTCATTTTCCTAACGATTTCAGAAACTTACGATGAAGTTATTTTCTTCATTTGGAAAGCTTAATAAATTATTAGCTCCTCATCTGGAGAAAATTCCCCCTGAAACTCTCGAAGTAGATTCACAGAGAAAACGCGGAAGTTTTCTTTGACAAAAGAAGGAAGGTTGTTCCCAAAATAACTCTGTATCGCCTGAAAAATACTCTAGCTTTTTAAATAAATCCTAACAGGAAATAAACAAGATAGAAAAGTATTAGCGTCGTTTTATTTATTTGTTTACACGATGTAATCTATAATCTTGTTTTGAAAGTAATCCGTCAGTTCTTCCTCTTTTTGTAATTTAATATTTTTCATAATTATCGCATTTTATTAATTTTATGTCTTGAAATGTTTCATTTTAAAGACGATTAATAGACGCTTGAAAATCCACCAGATCATATCCGCCCCTCACCGATTTCCCTAGCAAAATAATTACTTTATTTATCGCGAAAAGTGCTAACTTCTCCACCTCAGTGACAACTACAGGCAATGGATAATGGAGAGGAATTTCTCATTTGCTATAGATGGCATCTAGAAATCTAGCTCAAGCAACAAATTTTTCACTTGCAATAAAAAATGAACGAAGGAAAACTACATGTCCTGTCAGGGCGTATCTCCATTGCTGCGAATGACAGAAGGAGTGGAAAGCAAACGTCACTTATTCTATGTCAACGTTTAAAGAACAAGCATATTAAGAGCAGAACAGAAACAATGAAGAAGACTTTGTGATGCTCATGAAACTCATGCATTATAAAACTTAACGGGCGAACCACATGAATCGCCAGAGAATTTCCTGGTTTTGTTGACGGGGACTTTCATGAGGGAGTGGCACAGATAATTATTTACAATTTTTTGCACACAAATGCCAAATGTCTTCTTTTTCCTTTTCCTTCTTTTCGCTTGTGATCATGTCGGGGATTTGTGAGAAAGAATATAAAATATTAACAGTAATTATGAAAAAAGTACTTTCTACGATTTGGTATTTTACAAAATGAAAGAAAGGAAAGAATAGAATTACCAACACAGCCTGCGAACTTTGTGTTGAAACAGCTTTGAATATGTGGAGTACCTTTACTGTTTATATGCGAAGGTATGTGAGTACCTTTACTGGCAAACAAAAAATTGACTTCTAAACGTAAAAGTTAAAGCAAGGTTTATTTTAACAAAAATATTTTGTTATTAGAAATTTAATCCTCGAAGAAAAAAAGAAGTTTGTAACGCACGTATATTTCGTAACAAAATCTAACGAAGCGATGTTAATGAATTTCAATTCAATTCATGAATGGCTTTCATTCTGATAAATAAATACATAGAATACCTCCCGCTTTAAATTGGTCAAATATTTAAGTCCGAAAAGCTGACGATCTTACAGGCAATGGGTTGTAATTTCACTCTCTTATTCCTGGTAGCACTGGCTGTCATTAATCTAGTTCTTAACAGGTAATGGAACGGATGTTATTGCAGACATAGCAGCAGAATACCTTCGAATACCTGATACCACCGAACTTTCGAGGTTCTGACGTTTTGACTAAGCAAACAGAAATAAAGCCGCTTAAAATTGAATAATAAATAAGTAGCTGACTGATTGATCAACTCAACGATGAAGTCAGTTTTGTAGTCGTTTGGCTGGCCTCGACGTAGATTGTTTACAACAACAATTTTGCTTTTAAATTTGTAAACAGGTGAAATTAAAAACCCGAGAACTATTTATTGATCTTAATTTTTTATGTATTTTGTTCAATCATTGATGTTCCTTCGGTTGTCTGGCTTTGCCATGATCTACGTACTAGCAAAATACTTCAAACACTCTACACCACATGATATTGTCTTAAAGGACACTCCATCTTATCATCAGAATAAGCACGATGGACGTTGACACCAGCCTCCTTAAACCTCGTTACATTATGTACAATTCCCTTTTGTATTGCTTCTTCTAAGGACATCATAAACAACACTCCTATTTCCTTTTTTCTGCTTTTGTTCTTTTGAAGGGTTCCCACTACTCTTAATATTTGCATGTTTATTTTTCTCCTGCGTTTTTGTCTCTACGCTGTTTTTATTTCTCTTACCGATAATGATGCGGCTGGTGGTGTTACTGCTTAACTGATCATTGCCCAAAACGGAACAAATTATTTTCGGTTTACTCGTTTAGCAAAAAAAGGCAATGATTTATCAAACACTCTTATACGAAAGTGTAACCCGAGCCACACTCGCGTCCAAAAATATAAGGTGTAACAGAGAGTGAGCAACATCTTAACATTCCACGAGTATTGTGTTTTCTTCAAGGATTAAAAGCAATGGAAAATTTGTCGAGAGAATTTTAAATGCAAGAACCACGGGAGCAGATGTTTTAAATTTGAAATTTCTACCAAAGATATTTTGGTTGGGTTGGTTGATACGGATTACATTAATTTGTTTTCTCGTGCAGGAAATTTTATGCAAATACAACAACAGCAAATACGAAAACATATAAAAAATAACTGTCAAATACGGAAGTATAAAAAAGTAGTTTGTTTGGATTGAATAATATTAAAACCTCCAAAGGAGCAACAACTACAACAACAGCAAGAACAAGCAAACCAACGAGTGCAACTAGTTAATCAGAATGCGTAAATAGAAGATTGATAGAAGGATTACTTGGGATTATCCTTGAGGTAATCCCTTCAGAACGTTTGAAAGGAAATTCTTAATAATTTTTGGGGATAATCCCTTAGAGTGCAATTCATGGGAAATTGGAAGGAAAGATATTCTCATTGTTTTGTTTTTTTGTTCTTAGAAAATATTTTTTGTTTTGTTTTTTTCCTTAAAAAAGGATTGTATTCTCTTCCAACGTTCAAAATTGGTTTCACTCGCAGGGTGTTAAGCGCAAGAGATTTTTTGTCAAACTTTATCTTCGAAATAAAAATAATTAATTTTTCCCGCTGAAAAAGGTTTTAAAAATAGGAAAAACCATTTAAAAGTTGAATTTTTCTTAAACGTATTTATTTTTGGTGATTATTTGTTTAAGCTCTTTCCTACAAGCCTAATCAAATCATCCACATATCGCCATCCATTCCACATGAACCAAAAAGGTTATACTCGAATTTTTTTGATTTCATTATTTATTTCCTTTCAATTTTCGAAAATTTCATCTTCATATAAAAACAAATCAACTTTCACAAAAAATGTGTTAGCTTCTAGAAATTAAACAACTCAAAGTGTGACTAGTATCTCAGTCCTTGAGCGAACGAAAGAAGCGTAAGAGTGATGAGATTTCGGATAAGGCTTAAGGCATTTTAGGATGATTGCAATATGTTTTATCTCTAAGCCTTGAAGAGCTTATGGAAGACTTTAAAATGAGAGAAGAAGATAATATAATACCAAAAAATCTTGAAATTAAAAAACAGATAGGCGAGCAGAAAAACGAGTGGCCAATTTGGTCTCCCCACGTGTCAGCCGGTCATCACAATGCTATTAAATCATTCAAAAATTCACAAACAGTCAAAAAGCTTTCGAAATATAAACTGAATACATTAAACTCTTAATCTTCCTGTCTCCTCGTCTATTGATCCGACCACTCCCATTTTGCATATGAGAATAAAAACTTCCAATGAATATGGATTTGCTCGTTATGCATTTCTTCGCTTCTTTTTCGGTGTACCGTATGGGTGATTTGTATATTTGGCCCCTTGTTACCTCCAGTTAATTCCATCATTTAGTGTTGCGTCAGTCGTCGTTTTGTTCGTGGATATTCGGTCTGAGGCTTACCCACTATGGGTCGATTAAGAGAACAATCATAGAAATTTTATTTTTCTTTATAAATGGAATTTTTGAACTTAAAAAAATTTTTTTACAACAGTTATTAGAAAACTTATCGTAACTTAACTTATATATTACTATGAGCTAAATGTTTCATAATTCAATTTTAATTGTCGAATTTTTTAAGAGTACTTTTAAATTTGGCCCCACAGTGCATCGATGAATCGGTATTATGTCGTTAGGATTTTTCCAGGATTAATTCATCATTAGGTTTCTCCTCTTTCATCTTGACATACCAAAAAATCAATTAAAATAAGTCAACCTGACATTGTCAATAATCTCTGCGTCAACTGCGGTTTTGCAATTTGTTGGGCACCAAAAGCAAGGGACATATAAGGCTATACGGCGATCGACCAAAAACGATGTTACTTACTTTCATATTTTATTTTCGTTTCACATTATCAGTAATTGTTATTGCCCGATCAAAGCGAAATTTTCTTCTCTTAAAGTTAATAGGATTTAGTGCGTCAGGGCCGTCACCTCTTTACCAAATTTTAGAGACTACCCTCTAATCGCTGCTACGAACGCTACACTGCGTGTGGGAAAGTTTAGTCGATTTAGATTGAAGACGTGTATTAGGGAAGGCGGGAAGTGAAGGGAAGACGGGGGTACGAATGCAAATATTGTTAAAGAAATTTAAAGTCGACAGACAGGCCACACGTACACGTTGATAAATAGACAGCATGTTGCCAACATCTTCATAATGACTAATGAACATCGTAGGTGGTTATGAGTTGAAATGTCGGATAGACAACTGAGAGGTAATGCATGCATTCTCGGAGAAAATTCAAAAAAGAATGCTCCAAGATAAAATGAAAATGTTGAAAACGAAAAACATAAGCGATTCTTTTCGCAAATTAGTTAAAAGTTCTCACAAAAATTGTTTAACTGCATAAGAGCAAATTTACAAAATAAGGCAGTTTCGTAATAATCACTTTATTTTGGTGTCTGGCAGTTTTAATTCCTGCTCTTCTTCTTAAAGTGTTTCTAAAGTGTACTAACTTTAATTTCGTTCAAATATTATGAAGCTGAGACGGCGGTAAAGGCATCCATTTGAAAAATGAAAAAACAACGAGGAGTAGAGGTAAAGCAGACATTTCATAAGGTTTTATGTCGTTTTCACCATTTGGGAACATGTAAAATGCAGGGCTGCAGCATAATGGCTGCTAGTCAAACTGGATGAATTTCGAAGTGAGGAAGGGAAGAGAGTAGTTGTAGAGATTTTTCTACAAAACATAGTTATGAACTGGCCGGTTTATTTGTCAAGTGGAGGAATTGTGAAAAGGACAATGACTGTGGAAAACATGGCTTTTCTTCTCAGTTTTATTTCTCAGGCTTTAAGAATTCTTAATAGAAAGATCTATGTTTGAGATCCTAAAATTGTCCCTACTGAAAAATTCTTAATTCAATTGAGCTTGGGGAAATATGAAAGAATCTTTCAGAAAACCTTGATGTTCTTTTAAGTCCATTGAAGTTCTCAAAATTATCAAATTTAATATTCCGATTAATTTTTCTCGTCTCTTTTAGAAGATTCTGAACTAACGGTGTGAAACTGGTTAATAAACGCGATTTTCATTTCTAGAATTTACTAAAGTGAAATTTAATAATTTAACTAATATTTACATATAATTTCTTACCCAAAACAAGTGAGGTCAAAGGACTGCTTTATTTTTTAATTTTGAGGCAGCTAAATGAAATTTAATTCAATCAATTCTTCTTAGACAATCGATTGATAAAACGGGGTCTACGTATTTCCAATAAAATTTTTATTTTTACTGAACACGATGCAGTCTTGTGCTCCACAAATATGCCAATGAACCGCACACACGCACAATTGATTGAAACTACGGGAAAGACTTCTCTGTATTTTTAAAGGCTCAATTCTCTTCGAACCGTTTCTATTACTTTTGTATATCTACAAATGCACAGAAGTTATTATGCATGTATGCTCTGTCTGTTGTATAGGAAGGCGGTAACAACATTGACAGACTCTAAATTATAGCAATAAATATAAATACACAGTTAAGATCAATAAAACGAAATCAATAACACCAACAACATACCACAATATGATTGCTCAGGACTTTATCAATTAACACTTTCTCTCACACATGATAGCTGACTGCACTCTCTCTCTCTTTTTCTATCACACACATGAAATTGTATGCTCTTCTACTCATCAATTTTAATCCATCCGTTAACGGATGATTCGTAGTCATCGTTTAGGGACACTGTTGATTTGTTCAAGGAAATTAATGACTCATAAATTTTCGTTTGAATAATTTGCTCTCGATTTTATTGCTGTTGTTCACATTGTCTCGTTGTTGTTGTTGTTGATATCGTCGATTTTGTTAGGTTTGAATTATGAAATTAATTAATAAAAGAGACAAATTCATAGAGGGGAAGTAGAGGGAAATACACACAAAACAACAACAATTTACGTGTCAGTCTTGTCTTGTTGTTGTGACTGTTATTGATACTACTGCTCTTAATTCATTGAAAGCATCAGTTATTTTATTTGTTGATATTTTGAAAAAGAAACGACTAATAAGTTCTACTTGTGATTGGTTGAAAGAAATAATGAATTAATTGAGTGATCGAAGAAAATATATATAGACGAATTTCCAAGACAGACTTATAGACTTCATAGAAGACCTGGAAGAAGAACAGGATACAGTTTTTTTTCAAAAAAATCTGTGATCATTATAGCGTTTATTATAATTTTAAAACTTATTCACGGATTTTCTTATTGGCTTTACTTGTTTGAGAATTCCTATGTTTCCTAAACGATTTGATGCAATTCTAATCAACTGAACTGAACGCCTTACATAAGTGTTCTATCGATTTAGGAGATTTAAGATTAGGAAAACAAGGAACTAAAAACTCATTAGTCCGCGAAAATTTTCGACCTTCTCTTTATTAAATCAGTTGAATTGTATACGGCCGATTTTATTTAAATGCCGCGTCTATGAATGAAGCAAGGTAAAGATCCATGGACGATGATCCGATGCTGATTTTAGCTACCAATGGTTGCTAATTAGCAGCTATTCAGCTAAGCAATCTATTCAATGCAATCAAATACTAATGTCTAATAATTCGTTTTTTTAGTAGAAAAAACGATGAAATTATTACGAAATATAAATTTTTGTATTGAAGATTGAAATGGAAGTCAAGGGTCAAATCAATAATAGAATAACTTCTAGTTTTTCTATTAAGGTTTTTCAATATCTTCCACAATTATTCAATTCGATGATATAAAATGAATGGACTCATTACTGCCTTACGTCACTGCTTTATGGAAGTCACGGGGGGTCATTATCATTCTTTTTTAATTCAATTCATTCATCTTTCTGATTGTAGGTTATAAAACTGGTATCGAAATAAATTCTAGAAGGAATTACTTTTCTGTCCATCTAGCAATATTCGTTTTTGTTGTAGATTTTCATTACCATTGACAGCCATAACATCAAACAAGATCTGATAATTTACCACACTGTAAACTTTTGTAAAATATTTCCAAATTAATAAAAGATTATTATAAAGCTTTTGAATCTCAAGCTCTTAAAATTTCATAATTTTTTATTAATTCAGATCCGGCACTTAACTATTAATCGCAAAGCATTTAATAACTTTTTATTTTTTGTTATTTGGTTTTTATTTTATTTAACTGCTCTTAGTACCTTTCCTCCTTATAAATTGTCTATCCTTCTCTAATTTTTCTTCGAAGGCGAAAGCACTTTTCATAAAAACAATTATTGTAATTGATTCCAGGAAATGTTTGAGATTTTCGATTTATGAATCTGCTCGTAAAAAATTAAAAATCTCTTCTCCTAAACAATCCCAAAGCATTAAGTTAATTGAAAATGTTCTATCTTGTTCTCTTTCAAAAAATTCCATAAAAAATCTCTTCCCAAAAAAATGGGTCAATAATCTACTTTTTGCTAAAAGTTGAAAAATTATAAAGGCAAAAAAAGTAAATATTAATAAAATAGCTTTAGTCATAATGAGATGAGAAAATGTATTAATGATGAGCCACCACACACAATTGTTTTTGAAATCCTATGATGGTATTAAGAAACCATGGAGAGGAGTATTATTTTTGATAGGCAGAAACCATTTTTATCTAATAATGCGAACAAATTTTGAAACCACGGAGGGCAAAAAATGCAAAAATAAAAACCAAACACAAAAACAAAGATAAAGTATACAAAGAGATTTAATAAAATTTCGTTTCATTCTAAGGGAGGAGACTGTATTGCAAAGAAGGCTCTCTATTAGAGCATTGTTGCTTGAGCTCACAGGAAAAATTTACAAACAATTTGCGAAAAAATGTTGGTGCTGAATATTTTTAAGCGAACTAAAATTAGCTTCTTCTCATGTTTTAACCTTCCATAACTTAGCGAGGTCACAAAGTATTTATTAATTTACAAAACTATTAAAATATCTTGTCATGCATTCATTCACTCATTTATATTTGTCCTTTTCTCTCTAACCGATATTCTGTGGATTTGGCTGATCATAAAATTTACCCCCGCGCACTTTCTCGAGGAGATGGGTGCCATCAAGTATTCCAACTTAGTTTATTTCCCTTTGTTTCGTTTTGTTGCGAAAAGCGTTTTCAACGACAACAAACATAAAATTTATATCTGCTGTCCCGGGTTAAAGAAATAATTCGAAATAATGAAAGTGGCACCCAGAGCGATAAGAGACAAAGTTTGATGTGGCTAAGGCCGTTGCAAATTCAAAAAAATCAAAAAGTAAAGAAAAGAAAGTACAGTGAAGGAATTTTCCCCTGAGTCTTAATGAGTAAGACCCGAAAATATGAAACTCCGACTGTACTTACGTAGTACCACCGCTGTAAGTGCAATAATATACCATGGCGTAAATTATACCTAAATAATGTTAAAGAACACGTAACCATTACCAGGATTGTCGACATCTAAAAAAAATACGAGCACGTAACTGAAATAGAATTTATTACTCCAGTTTGCAATTTAATCACTTTCTGTCGCTTCTCGTTTGAAATACGGTTACCATCGGTTAAGTAGACGTGCACATCACAATCGGTGTCGTCACAGTTTCATTATAAATTCCAAAAGAATACCTAAAAATATCTTTATTGTCTGCTTCGGCGAAACCTCGCCGCGATTTATGACGGATTTTATACAATGAAAAAGGGTTTCCTATTTAAACTGTTTGTTCTTCAGAAGAAGCAGCTTAACAAAGACGGCTTAAGATTTATTTATTCTTTTTTTGTTAGAGTTCATTGACCTCGTCAAGCTGCAACCCATACCTGGCTGCATTCGCGTTCTATTTGTTCTGAATCTATCGTGTCTATGAGGAATTCTCTTGTCTTCCGGTTGTGAACGTGAAAGCACTTCCCATGCAAGTGATGAAATGCATCTCAAAATGCACCAAATCATATAAAGTGATATCTAGTAAGATGCGATTGAGAGAACAAAGAGACTAAAAAAACTGAGGTCACATCTTGTATTGATGGTTTTATCAAACAAGCTGCTAAATAATTGCTTTATTGTCAAACATATCATTGATTGCAGGGAGAGATTTATTGCCCAATTACGCACACGTAAAAATCTCAACCACAGTGTCAGTCCTGAACACTTGTTGAATTGTTTGAATTGTTCTAAAATTAAGTAATTAATGTATCGGTGTCTGAATTTCTTTAGACTTTTCGGTCCCTCCAGCTCTAATTTGGTCAATGAAATGGAAATTGAGTAAATGTGACGAAACATGCGATCGCGCAACTAATCTGGCGATGGATGCATTCCCTTTCCTTTTCCTACGATCAGTTATAGCGATCTGGAATATATCCAAACTAAATCCAATAACGAACTATTGAATGACCTAAGCTATTCGACATAACCTCGGAAATATGAAGAAGATTGATTTAGATTCCGATTATACACTGGAATTTTATAACAAAGGTATTCTGCTTTGAACACACCGATAATAATAACTCACACTGTCAGAACAAAGCTAATTGGTCAAATAGAAAAGATTGTCTGTCTGACAAATAAATGAAAATAGTCCAATTATTGAGTGTGAAGTCGACTCAACTAGTATAATGTTTTTTATCACATTAACCATATTTTTGCAAGTATATTCAAATACAATTATATCTACATAAATATACAATTATACAAGCCTATCTACCACATTCTCCCGACACTTGTTATTTCTTCTTCTTCTTTTTCTTATCACTCTCTTTAAGTTTCTTTAAAAATCTTTGCTTTGCTTTGCTTAAGTTTCTTTAAAAAGTTTTACTTTCAATAATGTAAATGCAAGAAAAAGAAAAAATAAAGCACCTTAGAATCGTGAAGGGTTTTGCAAATATCAATAGCGCCACCATAGTGGACAAACCATTATTGCCAGCACCGTTAGCTTCGATTCTATTGCATAGCCTTGGTATAATGTTTTCACCATTAGTCTCATTAAAATTTAAACAATTGTTATCAAACATTAAATATTCATCCTTCAACTGCACAACAATAAAAAAATGATAAGATCAACGATATTTAATCATGCCTTCCAATAACCTTCATCTCATTATACTCGTAGTGTTGCCACAGTTTGTAATTTATTGCCTTTTAAAAACATCGTAAACCCGAAAAACAATAATCGTGAAAGATAACTAAACTCGGTTGACACGCAAACACAACAAACAAAACAAGTGCAAACGATAAAATTTTTGATAAGCTATAAAGATAAAAGCGTACGTTCTGATTTTATGTTTAGTTAATTATCTGTTTATCACTTCCCAGCATTGAAGATAGCGGAGCAGAAATTAAAGAATGGGACAAAATATTCAGTAAAAATAACGCCAATTATCTGACAAAACGGGCAGGGAGTCTGTGGTATTTGAAGAATGCATAAATATTTGCAGAATATTAAAAAAAATTAATGAGGACTGATTGATAATTGCTCGAATATTTTTTCAGGAAAACATTTCAGAACAAAACAAAATAGCCCGAATTTCTTGTTAAAACCAAAAAGGAAGAATCTCTTGTAAAAAAACAGTTACTCAACAGGTAGAGAATTGGGCTGTGAGAGAAGCAAGACAAGAGATTAGTATTCGAAAAAAATATTTCCACTGTAACAAAAACTGCTTTGGCAGCACTTGCGAAAAAAATTCGAATTGGCTAGAGGCCAAATAAATTAAATCGATTTTAGCAATCAACACTCAATGATCGCGAAATTATGACGCATAAACCAGAAGTAATTAAAAGGGAAAGTCCCGAACGGAAGTAGAAGTTCATTAAAGTGATGAGATACTATCGTTCTACGTACTTCTATTCATTTTACTTTACGGCAGCATTTATCCAAGGTTTGGCCTCAATTAAGGCACTGTCACGGTATGAGTGCGTCGTTTAAAGTCATCCCCGAGCGTAACAGGGTTCACCTGTTACCGATCGTAATGGGTACCAACAAATTAGAATGCCATGGGACGAATTTCGCTTTAGAATTGCATCTGCTTCCGCTGAGAAAAAAAGCACACCGGTTTCCTCCCAACTTCCGGGTTCCGCCCGCATTTTCACTATGCGTGCTTTTCTAGTTGTTAAACAGTAACGCAACTCTTTTGCGCGATTGTACGATTTGTGTCTCCTTCTAAAAGTTTTACAACATGTTCAACTCTTGCACTCGAAAGGATTAACAAAATTCTAATTAAAATAGTTTCAGGTATAAACGTGATTTTTCCAGTGGAAAGTGTGGTCATGACAAATGTTTAATGTTCGTGAATTTTACCTTTTCAATTTATACGTGCACTTTGCTTCCGTTTCGAATTATGATTATATGCAACGTCAGTACATAGATGTGATTTATTGAATTATTTGAATCTATTAAATTTATAGTCAAATCTAGATCTAAAACATACTCCTAACAATTCTGGATAAGGATTTATTTTCTCTGCTGCAGCAATATGTTGCCTCATTGTTTTGACTGTTGACAGTTTTGTGATTTTGTAGGGACGTTTCCTTCCTGATTTTCATTTCGTTTATTAATTCCTCTTACTGCAAGATTAATTATCTTAAGAATTTCATCATAAAAATCAGTCATAAATTAAATTTTTGTACTCGATGTTTTCTTCAAAAATACTCTGATAACATTAGAAACTAAAGATAAATCCTGATATTCTTGCGACAATCGAAAAAGACCATTTTTAATCGTGTTGAATACGATTTTTTTGCAAACGGTGTTTCAAACAAACGACGTGAGTAATAACGAGCGTCATCTTTACCAACTTGTGGATCGTGAAACTTTTCCTTTGTCGCAACACTGTCACTCGTTGCCGAAACAATGTTCTCTGATACAAACAATACCAAAGAATATAGAGTAGACTATATTCTTTTCTACTCTATATTCTTTGACAATACGCTCCACCTCAACACAGAAAAATTCTGCTTTTGAGGTATTTCTGCTTCTGCCCAAAGCCGCTGATACTGCTGCTGATGATTCCGCTGCTTCTGATGATTTGTCTTCTGCTACCTTCGCCGCGCTGCTTCGCTTGGGATTAATGACAACGGGTCACTGCGGGAGAAGAGCGTTAGCATCAGTCCATTCCTTGACGTTTAGCAGTGCGCAACGTTTTTTCCGGATGTGGTGCGAGAATATAAGAGAATTTGAGAAAGAAGTCAAACTCTAGAAAAGTGTTAGTTCATTGCCAATGACGTGCTTCATGTTATGCCCGTGCAGTGTTTCTTTCAGACACCTGCACTTCGGGGGGCGCTACGGAGATTCGGGGGGCAGACTAAATAAAATGATAGTTTAAATAACATTTAAATAATGGGTTCGGGTTCAGCTTCGGATTAATCACTCACAAATTCGCTCGTTTTCGAACGTTTTCCGTCACTTGTTGCTAACGTGTAAAAGTAACGGTAACGCGACATTTTTATGTACCATTATTTCAACACGATCTATAGCACTTCTATTGCGAACGCTAGCATATAGCATGACTATGTAGTGTGTGTAGTAGTATGAGCAATGGGTTTAATTTGGCATTTTATGATTCGATTTCTTCGGGGGAGCGCTAGGTCCTCTCCGGGGGAGCTGAGCCCCTCCGGAGAAGTACCTGAAAGAAACACTGTGCCCGTGGTGGTGAATTCAAAATGGACCATAAAACAAAACAGTGTTCAAAAATAACATTCACAAGTGCGTACACTTAAGAAATCTGACCAATATTCTGTGAATCGCAACTAAATCTCCAAACGCGGTAGAACGGAATATAAGGAAGTAAACAATAAAGAGGTAGAAAAAGTTTTCCAAACAATTGATGCGGCGTTTAATTGAGGAAAGTATAGTAATGCATTCTTCTACAAATTTCCAGTAAATTTACGAATTGATGCCATCCATGTTAGGAACAATTAGATTCAACCAATAAAAATTATAGCAATACAACAACAACATTCACAATAAAATATATACCGAAAGTTCATCCGAATACAACTTCATCTCTATCGCATTATTTTGTCTTGTATGTTCAACCCGGCCTCGTAATGTTTTACAATTCGTGAATTTTAATGTGTGTATGTTCGTTTGTCGTTTCTCCGTGTTTGCACGTGTATGTGTATGTGGTCTTTGCTTTTTGATATAACCGATTTTGTCAATACTAACACATTAAAAAGTCCCAAATCATTGCACTAGTAGTAGTAGTAGTAGGTAAATAGATGTGTATCTTTAAGCATATGAGGTGATCTTAATAAAGCCCTGTTTTATTTAGCCTGACTTGCTCGTTCGTGTCTTAAGTCCACCCGAAGAATGAGTTTATCCAATTGCAAAAATTGTCACGGTATTTTAAGATATATTTAAAACTGTCTAATATTCTCCAAAATTTTATGAATTCACCGAAAATATGTTTACGATTAGAAAAACAATTTTTAAAAGCAACACTGTCTTACAAACCCAACAAAACAGATTTCAAAGAAGATACCTTTATTTATTTATTTTCACAATTTAAATAAAATAAAATTAGGCTCAACCTTAATGAGTTTAAAAGAAGAAAAAAAATTCAGTAAAACATGTAAAAAATCGATTTCAACAGAAAAACGTATAAAAATTACTGCATCATAAAGAGCGCAAAACGGTGAGAGTTGTCGATTCATCGGAAATCAACTCCGATTGCATTTAAATGGTCCATAAATTCAGTAAAACGTCTTCAACAACAACAGCAACAACAACGCATGTTTATTTCCATCGACGAAGATTAAAAGGAACAAAATGAACAAGGAAAATCAAGAATAGTTCAAATAAAGCGAAACACAAAACAACAGTGAAGGGTCTTAAGGTATCAACGACGCAATCGGGTTCCGACAACAACAATAAAAATCAGCGACGACGCTCTAGAATAATGTGCATCAAGTCTCTTGCCATTTTCTAAACAATGCTGATTTGAAATAAAAGCATCTTTGGTAAGACTACGAAAGGAGTGGAAGCTTTCTGCAGTGTTGATCCAGAAGGCAGGGATCTTCTCTTGATGTCGTCAGTTTCGAAGTGGGGACCTACCCTTCCCCCATCGACATCAAGCATCGCCGGAAGATCACGGAAAAATCGGGCAGCCGCGTATCATGCGTTTCGACATCAAGAGAATTATTCGCATTGAATAGAACAAGTCGTCAACGATTTTCTAGAAGCACAGCTAGAAAATAAAGGCTGCTGATCGCGGGACAAGAGGAGGTAATGTACCGAAACCGTCTATAAAAAAATGAATAGCAACAAGTACAAAATTAGCACCGATAGGAAGAGGAATTGCCGTGGGAATAACAAAAATTAATGTAAGGCAGAACACCATCATCGGCAATTCGCGAATCACTTAGAACATACGAATCAGCGTCGACCATGGTGGGAGTTAATATAACTTAGTTTTTCTGAGCAGAGACATCATGATCATGATTACAAGGGCGTCATCACATCAAGAGAGCGCGTTTCCCATCACGACACTGACGATCTTGATGGTACCCACAATGAACTCGACATTTCCTCTTGAGTATCATTCGATTCGCTCAAAGTCACGCATGATTTATAAATTCGTTTAGATACGATATTGTTTGTTTCACAACGCGCAAATCTTTGCCATCGCCCACGCAGCATATACGTCATGCGGCCCACATACGCCATATCGTTATCATAATAATAACGCTTTCGAAACAGATACACACGTTATCCGATCATTTGCCGATAAGCCGTTCAATCAAGAAATAGAAGAGAGGTTGAAAAACCATATAAAAGTGGTGATAAAGAAGGCCACAATGAAAATGATGACGACAATGGCAAAGGTAAGGCAGAACAATTGAGACGCAAACGATTCTCTCTAAATCAAGCCGATTCTAAAATGAAGCTTGGTAGTTATAGCAATAGCTTCGAACAAACTCCAGTGAACACTCACACAAATGAAAATGGATAAACGGCAGGCGGATGTTGATAATGATGATGGTGATTACTTGTTCGGGGACATGAAGACAACTGCGGAGGAGTACCCACAATTTCATAAAATTGGCTCTATCAATGTCAATGTAGACGTCAAGCCGTTTATGAATCCTTGTAAGAGTTCGATTTCGAAACATATCGAGACAGCGCCGATTATCAGAATAAAAATAAATGTTTAATGATTTACTGAGGCGAAATAAGACAAAACGAAGAAATCGATTCATCGGGTAAACCTTCCTTATGTGACATTGAAACCGCCTACATCCATGATGGACAAAATCACCTCGAGCTTGAGCATCTTATCAGACAACAGTAGGACTAACGCGACCTGCAGCTTCGTCCGCAGCAGACACGCGCGGAGGCAGCTAAAGTCACAATCACATATAGCGTTCAGGATTGGAAAAGAAAAACGAAGTAAGTGCAATTTTAGTTCGCTTCTTCGATTTCGTTTCTGTCTTACCTCGGAAATGACAAACCAATATAACGCGACAAAATCAATGGAAATAATGGGATCAATAACGATGGCCACCTGAACAGCGATAGGCTCCCAAAAAAAGCAAACAAAAAGAATACAAAGTTGAACAACATTGACCTCCTTAGCGTCAACGGATTTGCTCTCGATGCTGTTCGAGAGCTTCATTTGTTTTTCATATTGTTGCTGTTGATGTAGCTAATTAATATTATTGGGGTGTCCAGCGTCGATTTTACTGCTGTCGCATACTCATGTCAAGCGCCGACATTAAAGTTGATTTAAAACACGCTCGCCGACTTCGTTGGAACTAAACGAGACACAGCTTTGCTGATAAGCTTCCAACTTTCAGGAAATATTATCTCTTATTTGTTTTTATAAATTTCAGTATTCGCATACAAACACACACACACTCACACACACACATACTTACACACACCTTCATACACACATATATATACACACACAAACAAACAAGCACAAGCTCTCTCTGTTCTTAAAAATATCTTGGGTGACAACAAGTTTAAAAAGCGATAGAATATACGCGTTTAAACAAACTCCATTTAATTCATTGACAATTAATTTCAGAATTGTTTATAAAAATGTGGCAAATTCGACAGCATTTTTAGAAAACTTTGATTTACTAATTAGTGAAGTTTTTTCAGAAGATGAACATAATCCAATTGTTTTTCGAAAATCATAAGAAATTTTATGAGAAGTATTGGTTTTATTGATTTCAAATTTAGTCTGTTTGTTCGGTTTTACCTTGCCCTTCGTTCAACCAAGCCAATCCAAGTCTTTGGCCTCTTCGGTTCAAAAATAATGCAGATACAACGGAATACATTAGTGCTTATAAAGATCACAACTTTTTCAGGAAGGCCACTGAGTACAGTCGGGTCGAAAACGCAATAGTTCACTCGCTTCCAAAGAAGCCAATATTAGCCAATATTACCAATGTTAGCCTAGTAACCAACGCAGCGTCGTTGTTGTTGACGCAGTGATTGCTGTTGTTGTTGTTGTTGATATCTAACGATTTTAGCGTTACTATTACTATTATAATTAAGTTTATTTAAAGGAAAAAATCGATTTAATAGAATTTCCAAAATTCTGTTGTTTTTCAAATGCATTTCAGATTGGTCAAACTGACATTCGCCTAATCATTATCTCCGCCAAGGTAAGATGACTCTGGAACTGAGGGGCAACACGCCCCCTCATAATTCATGATTAAATAAGAAAAAATAGTGGGGCATATTGAGGAGTGAAAAGGGAGCCGTCGTGATAACGGCGATAGTGTTTATGATAACTTTCGGGTTTGTGTTGCTGTTTCACCATTTTGATCCACACGTTTGACCATTTATCATTACCCACTCGAACCTCAAAAATTTACCACTCATCGGGCTAGATGAAACAGATGTTGAAAAGGAAGAACAACAAAAGCAGTTGAACAAAAGAAGAACAAGGTGTTTATGCACTAAGGTGGTTTGTAAATTACATCTTCTAATACCGAGACTTCCATCCTGATGATGATCTCGGGTACTGCAAAGGCTGTCCTGAACGATGACTGCTCTCTCTGACTACGTCCACGATTGGAGGTCATCACCGTGCTGAGTCTTCATAAAAACACAAACTGTAAAAATAAAGAAAGCTAATTCTAAAAAGTTTTGAAAAACAGTAACTCACAGAAAAATAATAACAAATAGCAAATAGAAAAAAGTACAAAGAGTAAAGGAGGAGCCTTGTAAAACCTCCTTCCTAAAAAATCTCATTAACAAATTCTGTTTCTTCGAAGAAATTCCGCCAGTTTAATAAAAGAATTTTATAGTTATAAATGAAAAATTAATAAATAATTAATTCGTAATTTTTAATAATAATCTTGAAATCACGAATCAACTTGTTTATGAAAATGTGAAGAACATTTTACTTTTTATTGTTGAAATAAAAGCAATTTTTAATATAATTAATAAATATTTTTTCTGAATTTTCCTTTATCGAATTTGAAATTTAGCATAATTAATATAAACTGAAGCTCATTTCACTAAAGGTGAATATTCAAGTCACGAATGCTTCCACTGCTTCGCCACCTTTCAATTTTTCCCGCAAAAGATTCCCCGAAAAACTGCCAAATATTCAAACTTAAAGACCCAAAGGTTCCAACATTTTTAAAATAAAACATATTTCAGATTGAGCCCATTTTTTGAATATTTTAAAATTGCATTCCTTTCAATCTACTAATTTCTGCCAACGTTAATTTCAAGACTTAATTTATGGAAACAGAAAGCTTACATACGATATATACGATACACTTTTTTAAACTGACATTATATCGAGTTCAGTTTTTTATTTTGCGACCTATTTGAAATACCCCACAGGCACTATTCAAAACAAGCGAGTCCGTATTCATTCGAATCTGGGTCAAATTGGGTCAATTAAGGTTAATCACTTTAGAGGGATGACCATTCGTGCCCCAAATCCCGTCACACCCTGCATACCTATCGCACACCCACCACTATTTTGCTTCAAGCCATAAAAATAATAATTAACTTCAGAAAGTAAAAAATGAACTGCTTCAAAATGAGAAAGAGATACAGAGCGAAAGCAACAAATTGCAATAATTCTGCAATATAAAAGCCAGCATCAAACCATGTAAAATTTACAACAATTTCAGTTTTTACCGTTCACAAAATTTCACCGTTCACAAAAGTCACTTTAACGCGCATAAAGTTATCGATCCTCAACAGCTTCAAACAGCGGGAGTTCAACAGGGTTATCAAAGCAATGAGAAAGAGATGGGAAGAGGAATGCGGAAGAACCACTAAAAGTGTAATGAAATGATTTTTATTAAAAAATTCTTCTTCCCAACGGGTCTGATGTCTCTGCAGTCATCAAATATTTGCCATAAAATTCTTAGAAGGTAATTTCTATTAATTTCTCACGAACGGTTTTAGCGGTAAAATCGTACATCCCATCAAATTTTTTAAGGTGGAAATTTTTACACTTTATATCGAATTTTTAATGGAGAATTTTTATATACTTACTCGATGGACTGCTTTAGTTTCACACAATTTCATTTCAATCCAGAGAAATCACTTCGGAAACTGTTGTTTTTTTGGTTGTGCAGGGTTAGCCTCCGTGGGTATAATCTCGAAAACAATAAGTCGAATTAGTTTGAAAATTATAGATTTATTAGAAGCTAATCCAAACAAAAGTAAGGAAATTAAATTCAAAAAATTGCTTTTTTTGATAATTCCATTTAATCCGCATTTAAACCTCCAAACACGGCACTTACGTTCGCTTCGCTACAAGCTCTTACGTCGACCAGTTACGACTTTTACATAGCTTTTAAAAATGATAATGAAAAAATAAAAAAGTAAATATGACTTTTAGCTCCCTTTGCACTCTCGTCTCATTTTACATATTTCTTGTTTGGTCTAATACCTCAAACCTCACAAATTTATTTTAAGTAAAAACTTCCGCATCAAGAACTCCTCGGAAAACAACAACGACAACGGCATTCAATCATGACGAAGATAATAATCAGGCACTCTCAAACTATTCAAAAAGAACGTAATCCTAACATTAAGACGACAACACCAACAATCAGAAATACCTTCAACAATAACAAAAAAACTGCGAAGGTCCTAATAAATTCTTTTTCTCAGGGTTTCTTGCATAAATTCTATTTTAGAGGACAAAATGTCTTTTTGTAAATAATCCGAACAATTACCAAGGAGTTGATTATCAAATAACGTCACTGTAGTGATGTCTGTTACTTGATAAAGTCCTTACAGAAAAATGGTTTTTCAGGTTGCGCTTCAACACCTTCCATTCATTCCTACGTATTTATTTAAGTAAACAATCTTTGACAGAAATATCATTCTTCAATATAAAAAGTCATTATCTAAAGTTGAATAATTAAACTTAACATGTTTTTATAGAATGCGTGTGTTGGGAATAAAGGTGTTGAATAATAAACCAAGGAGTTCTGAAGATTCGATTCTAAGGAAGTACTTTATTGTATATTTGAAAATAACTCGGGATGCATATTTGAATCATGTGATCAATCATGAATCATGTGATCATCAACTAAAATTTCCCACAATTTTACTTTTGTGTTTGATCTGGAGTACATGGTTCCACGGCGTTATCCGAAATCATGACATGAGCCTAATAATATGCAACAAAAAGGACGTAATAATATGCTCAGTCCACTGTAGAATAAAAAACAACAAAAACAACAGAAGAGGCACAATCACAACTAACGAAGTACTTTGTTTCCTACAGCATTTTAATAAAGGGTAATGAATAAATCACATTTAATTACTGAAGTAATTAAAAAATAAATTACATTACAGGATTATTGCAGGATTGTTTTATGGCTACGATCATAGAAAATTTTATGAAACTGAAGAAACTGAAGAGAAGAAGAACAGAAGGAAATATTCCGGAGTGGCAACAATGCGACGTTTTTACTTCTTTTCCACATCGTTCGAAGAATGGAGAGGAAGCGGAGATGTAGAATATAGGGGTACGTATATACGTACATATGAATTTGATCGCATTAATTTTCAGGCATTGTGCTTGCTTTTCAGGAATTCTGCAAGAATGCACAGTTTTTCGTTGTGAATAACAAAAGATTTCTTAATATCTTCCCTTTCTTCTCTGATTCTTCCATTTCTTGTGTGGAAAAAGACGGACAAGAAGAAAAGCGTTTAAGAATTGAATTGAATTGAATTGAATTGAATTGAAAATTCTAATTCATGGTATTTATAAATGATACAGCCGTTGCTTTTCATGTCCATTACAAATTGTAAGAATAAAATTTGTTTCAAAAAAATTGACGTCATGTTCTTTCTATTTTAATAATATAAATACAATTTTTTTATTTGCCCCTGTAACCCAATCCCATGGTTCAGACACAATGTGTATTAAATTTATGTACACAACATATACAATTAAACCTTCCTCTAAGACTTGAGACATGCATAACGCATCACTAGTATGCTATCGAAAGTAGTTCGTCTCCCCCCTTCCTTCTTCTAATTTTAACTACGGGCTTCTCAAAAGAGATCTTTTGTCAGCAATGCCAAATCAATCGAAAGCCACAACCAGATTTTTACTCATAGAAAAAACACTGCGGTTACTGAATGACGTAACTTGAATATTACTTTAAAACCTATTAGTCGTCTTAAATGAATTCATAATGTCTGGTTTTCATAAAACTTGCCACCGATTTTTTTTAAATTTACGTGATATTTTTTATTACTTCTATTTCGATCACTTCACAAAATAACGCAAATCACCTTAATTTTGGCATTACTGTCCGTTACTATTTACCCTTTTCTCTTAGTGTCTACTGCCATTAACTATTTTTCGTTTACTAACAGAAACCATATTTAAATTTCTGAATTTGTGGAATAAAATCGGTAACGGGATTCAAAAATTGTTCATCCCATACTGTATCCCTAAAGTAACTTCAGTACTCCCATTATACAAAATCGATAAAATGCATAATTACAATATAATTTTCTGAGAACTAATGCTTCAATTAATTGGTTTCATTGAATAAAATCTGCTTGAAAATGTTGTTGCGATCAACTCATCGCCGAAGCAACGAATAAATTGTTACAGAAGCGAAACAAGTGTTACGACTTGTTTACTTTTTCCCGCACGTTTAATATCTGCGGGTCTGCTTTTCCGTGTATCTTCCCCCATATTTAACCCACCGTCACCTTCCGAAATTTTTATAACATGCTTTATTAATGACGTGAAAAAACGAAGTGCCGAAAATAAAAAATAGTGAAAACGGAAAACGTAGGGAAACGATACTGCAGTGTTGCCCCAGCAACAATAAGAGCAAAAGCAGTGGTTGCAAATACAATTCATTCTGAACACTCAAATGAGCGGTTAAGATAATGCAGTTCCTTTGATTTCTTCTGTTTGTTGTTACTTTTGGTTATTATTGCTTGTTGTTATTGTTGCTTTTGTTGTTGCTGTTGTTGTTGTTGCGGTGAAACTGTGCTCCCGATGTTTTCCTTTTGTGAGGATTGTGTTCTGTTTCTTGTCGGTTGTGGTTATTGTTGTTGGCCACAACAACAACTTGTTCTCATAATAAATTCAATCTAAAAAGTTTGGGAATGCTTCGAGCATATTTTTGTTTCAGTATTAATTAAAGATTTGTACTAGCTGTAACCCTGTAGGATAATTTTAAATCGATTCCAATAAATTTCGAATATTCATAGCTTTTCTTTCTTTATTTTTGAAATAGTTTCTTATTATACATTCACGAAACGAAATTCTTGGAGATCTCTAAAGCTCTTTACAACAAGGAGAAATCACAGTTTTCTGCACGCCTTTTTCTCTTTCAATACTTTTCGCTAGATTAAATATTCTAAAAGGCTTTATACACTTTTTCCTAGCGGGTGTGTCTTCATGTGCCATCAATCCATCAGCAGTTTCCACCGCGGTGCAATTGGAATAAAAATTTGTTTCAATTTTCTCTTAATAATAAACAAAACTCAAACAAACCAAGAAAATGAAGCAGAAACAAACTACGACTAATGAAATCTGAAAAATGCACAAATAAATTAAAAATAGACCCGAAAACTGCTCCAATTAAAAACTCCATTCTTCAAATTCTCAAAAGACGGCGTCAAAAAAGTTGAAAATTGTCCTTACTGATAATTAATTAATAAGATAGTGCGATGATGATGTTTTCGTTGGGTTAGCTTAAAAATTAAAGCCAAAGCGTGCCAGGAATTAGACGGGCTTAAACTTTCAACTTTATTTTTATTTTAGAAAGGTCACAATATTTATATTTCTAGAAACGTTATTATATTATAAATACTATTGAGAAATTTCAATATCATTTTTATTTCTCTAAATTAATATTCATCGAAAAATTAGAAAATTTTGAAAGAAACTAAGACATTAAATTTTTTGTAATAAACATATATCGGACCAAAATGCTTAAATAACAGCAAGATCATTTTCAATGACAAAATTTTCGAGAATTTCGAGTTCATTTTTTGTTCTTTTTAAATAGAGATAGAAGAGATATATAATGACGTTCGGTGTAAGGGACCATGATAATCACAAAGAAATGTCACAAATATTATGACTGTACAGTATCATTTCAACTGTGTTTATTCTTATTTAGAAAGCGCAATGATTGCCATTTGAAACGCGACTCATAGTAAAGACGAATCCTATGTGTATAAGGATAGCGTCGAAAATCTCATTGTTCGTGATGAATTATGGAAAATTATGGGAAATCAAGACTACTGCCAAAAGGAATGTCAGATAACTTCTGTCGAAATATGATGAAATACATTAAAATCACATCACTTATCTTGCAGAATATAAATATTTATTTCTTGTGGAAAATAAATTTTGCGTAGAAGACAAAAATAAGTTTTTAAATTTTTCAAAAATGCATCCCTTTTTTAAAAAAATATTAATTTGGTATTATATTGAAATTTCGTACACTTCAAAGAAAACATGTGATCAATCATATTACCATACGGAGTAGATTAATAATGAATTCATGATAAAACTCAAAATGACTCGCTGTGAAACAATAAATGTCAAAATTTTAAGATTTTGGTATTTCCATTCATTACTTCTGTTGTTTTTGTTGATTCGCAGATGATATTCAATAGGGGTTTCTAACATATAAAAAATAAAAATTTCTTGGTATCATTTATTTATTCAGACTAATCCTTGACCTGTTTTAGTTGCTTAATATAATTTTTTCTTAGAAATCCCTTACAAATCCGTCCCACTAGTTCGTCCTAACTCTTTCGCAAAGAGTTTTCCGATCATCGGCTCCCTTTTTCTAGGTCATTTTATAGGAAGCAACAGAAAGAAGAATAATAAGTAAATGTTTTTAATTTTGAACATGAAAATTTTCGAGGGCGCTGCAAATGCAAGCTCGAAAATGCACAAGTGATGATCCAAACAGAGGGTGGGGGAAAGTGACGGGGCAACCACCCGCAGTATAAATTCATATCAAGTTCAAATCAGAAATGATTTTAAGAAAAATAATAATTTAGTACAAGGAGTGAACGAATTCGCCGAAACGTTTTTATGGCAATTCATGTTTCTCTTAATCAGTGATAAAAATCATAAAGATTTCATTACAAGAAGTTCCGTTTTCTTCTCTTTTACTCTCGACTGCATCTCCGACATCACTTTTTTCTTTTTTTCATCTGTCAAAACTGAAACGAAAAAGAAATTTGGGAGTGACCACGAAGAAATTACTTTAAGAATCCGTCAGAAGGATTTAGTGCGATATATTCATCCAATAGACAGGCTTAAATAATTGAGTTCAACAGATTTATTGGTTCGTCTGTCCTAAATTTATAAGAATGCAGTTGTTCCTGTAACGGATACTGTATTTTAATTCGTTTCGAGCATCATTTTTTAAGAAGGCAGTAATTTTGAGACTTTCGATGGAAGGGGTTTTAACCGGCTTCTTTAAACTGAGTCGATGATATTCAGTTAACCCAATTTTTGTTTGTGCGAGAAGAAATGATGAATTGTTGAAAACGTCAAAATATTTGGGTGACTGCAGTAAGTTGCAGGAAAGCTTTCATTCATCAAAAGTTATTTAATTTCATTTTTTAATTTTTAATATTTCTCTGTTTTATATTTTCTTCATAAATATTTATTGCATTTCTTACGTGTTTTCAAGTATTATTTAATTACGCTCACACAAAATATACTACAAATGGCTAACATGGTATAATTAAGATATCATTTTAATAAATTTTTTTAAATAATTAAAATACTCCATTTGTTATCTATTTAATATTTCATCCATTTAGCTTTTTATTCACAGTTTATTGATTTTCATCACTTGTGCTTAAAGAATTTTTTGCACGATTTATTCCGTAATAGATTAATTTGTGTTTAATTATTTTTATTTTTTTATGTGAATATTCGAGTATCGAGACCACTACTGATATTAAAAAAACTTCTCTCTCTCTTTCTCCATCTATCTATCTACTTCTCTCTGTTCTCCTTTCTCTGCCATCCTCTTTTCCTTTCACAATCTGAAGCCAGCACATACTCGAAATCAGAGCAGGCAAATATTTCATACAATCATTTATTCATTCAATCGACAAAAACACACACAGCAATATTGCAACTCTTGCAACATAAATATTTCGAGGAATTTAAATCGAGTGATACGAAATCATACACATTTTTTCACTTTATTATACCTTACATTCGAAGGTAAAGGGTATACGCACTTACTTCTTCCATTTCTGACGCATTAAATGAGATGTGGTATAGAAAAGTATGTATCCGGTCATGTCCACTGATTGTTTCTCTATCTGCCTGTCCGTGGAAATCAACTTGCAAGATTACAACTGAATTAGACTTCGCACGAATATTGTTTGTCATTATAGGCTGTTTGAGCTTGAAAATGGCACTGATAGGCATGCCCCAATCACAATGAGGAGTTACAATTACAAGAGAACGAGTATTGGCATGAAACTTGACAAGAATATTCTCCACCTTCCTAATTTTTTTTTTGTTTAAAATGGGTGAAATCAAACCCTCACCACGCCTACTTCTTAAAGTTAATACCAATTTGTTCGTACTTAAACCTCAATATCGCAGCTTGCAAAAGGCATTTATATGAAAGAATTTAAATTCAAGTAACCATCCAGAGAAAATGTGCATTCCCAAAAATTGACGTGACCCACTCACTGATTATTGAGCTTAAACCATAAATTCAATTTTAGTGTGTACATGAGCTTCATGAGCTTCGGTCCGACCGACGTTAGCATTCCTATTCGTTTTTTTTAATTTTTGTTTTCTAATCACATTTCTAGAGGATATCTGTAGGGAGAGTGCGCTTTGTTTAACTCTTTTCAGAAACCAGATTCGTGCCGATTCAGTGACTGGATTTCCATTTAATTCCAAAGACGTCTCCAAAAAGTCACGTCCAGATGATGAATAAATCTGAAAGTGATGCAGTGACAAACCCTTAAAGAATTTCTACGACAAAGGACATGCTGTGATTGTGTGACCGTGACGCAAAAACTGCATTTTTTATAATGCGGACCAAAATGAAAAGAAAAGAGAAGGCTAAACAAGAAGGATAGAGTGCCAGAAAGAGAAATAACAAGAAATTCGTGGAGGAAGTGACAAATTTGGTACATTTCCAGAATACATTACCAGTAATTGGTTATGGAATGATTTCACTTTACGACGTTAAATATTTTAGGATTTTAGTATGTAGAATGCAAAAGACTCTGGAAAATTTATAAGATTCTCCTCTTTCTTTTCTCCTTTCTCTTCTTTATATTTCTTACATTCTCATTCGCCAAAACGAAGTTTTTGCTTCAGACACACAATATTTCGTATAACATAAATAAGAACAGTATAATCACGTTTTTCAGGTACATTTTGTAACATGTTTAGCTCTTGAAAATGTTTCAAACAATTTTTGTTATAGATGTTCAAATTAGTTTAGTCTGGCAACATGAATTAATTAATTTTTTAAGGATAAATTGATTAATATTATTTATTGTTACATCCAAGCTCAGAAGCAAGCAGAAACCAAATTTTGGCCCCTATCCACGAATCCACGAACCGGATATCGGGATCGCGATTGGGAAATATTATTATATGCTCTTACATTTTCTGAATATGAAAATTAATTGGATGAAAGGCTTTTGAGGTATCATTAAACAACCTACTAATTAATTCATTTGCTTGCACAATATTTTCATTATAAAACTATATTGAATTAATTTTTTCTTAATATTTTCGGAGTGAAACTAATCACCCGTGATCATAAAAACTATGTAATTGCAATTATTATTAATGGAATATTAAATTAAACGGTAAATGTTAAATATATATAAAAAATTTGGCGTGCGAAAAAATTAATTATCGGAAAATATGAAGTAAAAATTATATCAAAATATTTATGATATTTATTTCTGCAACAATTTGCAAAACTGTCATTTAGAAGAATTTTATTTAATAAATTGCAATAAATAAAATGTGTCACAACAAAAAATAGCACTAAAATAAAATTTTTTTGAAATGAGTTTTGTTTAGTTAGGTTTTAAATTTTTAATATATAACAAAAAACAGCGACGTAGCTGAGGACATAGTATGGATAACAACTAGGGCGGTAGCGTATTTGTTGTTCCTGTGGCTACCTAGCACATTAGGTTTCATTTAACTCTAATTGCTAATTAAAAGTGACTCTGTTTCGGTTGAGCTTTTTAGACATCAAAAATTCAATTTTCATTTGCTTCCGGAGTTGGGCTCACCCATGTCCAATTGTTACGTCACTAAACCCGAACAATTTTCCATTCGGTTATAGTTTTTAATAGTTATAATTTTTTGTAGAAACTCTATCAAAATATAAGATTCTCAATTCAGATTCAGATTCTCAATTTATTCGCTCTTTACTTCTCAGCATTCTTTGATGCATCTTCAATCATTCGATGCGTCTTAACATCGCAAGTCTTGGCTTGCTTTTCTTTCAATCCACGCATTAATCGATCATCATGATTTAAGTGACAAATAAAACAACTAGTCACTGAAGACCGAGCTGATAAGACATAACGTCACGATTACCTTTTTTTTAGAATTGCATGCAACCTGATCTGATTTTCTAGAATTGCAAAACTGATCAAACGAGCCACGCGGTTTCTTTTAATCGTTTTTTAAATTATTCGAATATCTTAAAGATTACTCATTCGATTTAAACATATGTTATCGAATGTAATCATCGCCACCATCATCATCATCATCAACGTTTTAATTTACACAAAAAAACATTAAAATTTCTAACTGAAGAATGAGACGGAACTGATTTATGATTATTGGTCCGTAATTCTTGCTGTGTTGCAACTGATAAGAGAGAACAACACCAAAGCTTGCAACGACAACAACAACAACAACGCAAACTGCAACGATAACTATTTACAGCAGCTCGATTTTAATGATTTTGTCTAACCAAGATAGAAACAAAATATCGTTAGAAATGAGTCCATTAAAAAGAGTTAGAGTACAATCGAATATATTCTCACTAAATTACACAAATACACATACACACACGTCCCAAAATTAGAGATACATGCGATAAAACGTGACACTGCATCTTTTGCGCCTTTTGGTGCAGAATGGCAGGATTTCATGTTTTGCAATGTTTGTGTCAGAATGTGTGAGGATGTGTGTTCAGATGTGTATGTGCTGCTAAAGCGGTTCTGCTCCCTTTTCTTAAAAACACAAACGAATGGATTAATCCTTTTTCGTTTTATCGATTGTCCTTTTGGTGTAGATAGCTTTGTACAATATTCGTCTGCAGAAACAAATAAATCTGCGGATTTTTCGAGCTTGAATATTGTACAAATTGTTTTCATTATTGCTCGATATAAAATAATACTAATGTACAGGGTATATTTTCTACATCTCTATAGCTTTTTATTGGAAATTGTTTTCTATTATTTTCTCTATATATTCTCGAATTTTTACCAAATATATATAAAATCCACAAAACATCGAGGAAATTGAATACAGGCACATATTTTCATATGTGTCATCAGGCCTGAAAGACATTAGACATTTTACCGCGAATGCTAGCAGACAAGTCATAGATTTCATGATATTTTGTATTATGTTTCCTTATAATAAGTTTACAATATTCTATCACGCCCATTGATGATGAAAAAGTTAACATAGAATTTTACTTATATTCCGAATTAAAAAGACTTAAATAAGTCTCCTTCTCAATTTGATCGGGAGGCTCAATTTAATTCCAGCAGTGTTAACAATATCGATTTAACCTGTTCCTTTTTCTTCGAAGCTTTATGAATTTAACTTCTAAAGGGCTTTTCAAAGTTCTTATTTTTAATTCTTCTTAATCTTGCTTTCTATGACATTTTTATCAAATTTACTATTCCACAGCAAAGAATATTAACTGCAAAGAAAAGTAATTGAAAGATTTTAACCGTGTTGAAAAAAAGCTTCATGAATGCCTTCAGTTTATGTGCTGTGGTTTTTCTACGGCGGCGTAAAATCGTGACAACGCCTCAACAATCTGCGAATCGAAATAATGCGTAAAATGAATGGTTTATAAAAATTAAACGAATCGAATTAAATATTGCAAAAGATAAATTTGCGCAGTTTAATGTGTGCACGCGGCAGTGGGGTATGCACATGGCTGTGTGAGAACAACGATTAGTACCTTACAAATCGATGCGTAAATACATTTGAACGTAAACCCTCGTAACAGAAAATTCGTTCCGAACAAAAGACGCGTCGTGATGCATGAAGGGTTCGTGACTAACGTATGAATCAAAAGACTGCTGTGACGTGAACTGCACCACTCCCTTCTGCTTACAATAAACCTGAATAATTGGACCATCATCTGTCTGTTTCTGAATCTCTGAATCATTCATTGCAAGCCCTTACAACAAAGGTAATTTATCTAGTTTTATAAATAGTAGACGATTGTAATGAAAATATCGTCGGAAATATTTGACATTTTGTTTCTCAGCAATAAAATGTCAAAGAAAAATTTTAAAACTAATTACAGATTATGCATATTGTGCTGCAGAAAAAAATCAGATGCAGTTTATATGAAATATAAAATAAAATATTAAAGAAAATCGAGGAAGTAATAAATTCAACATTTTCTGAAATCTTTTAAAAATGTCTTCTTATTTATTTTTCATTTTTTGAAATTTCTTCCAACGTCGTCGTAATTATCATCAAAATCATCTCATCATCATCATAATTATCATAGTGATGATCAACATAAATTTCCACATCAAATTCTTCCTGCCTTTTCTTTCTTAGTGCGTTCTAATTTCTTCCGCATGTTTTATGAGAAATCGAACGAAATTTTATTATAATTTTTTCAATTCACTTTATATTTATACACTGACACATTGACACAATTTAATGAGTAAATATTTATCGTGTTTTATTTTGTATGAAATTCATTTCTGATACATCGCGACGTGATCGAAGACAGCTGGAAACGATGTGAAATATTATAATTTATAATAAAATAATTTAGAACAGAAAAAACTCATACGTTTATAAATAGATTGATTTCAGACTTCGCTTTCACAAAAATTTTTGCAGCTTCGATAAATTTTTCATAAAATTATAAAAAAAAATTGCAAAATATTTCAATAATATTCAGTGACCCGTAAAAATAATTTTTGCTTAAGACTCTGTTTAATTTTTGGTGTTAGTACGAGTCTTTACAGACAACTAAGATGATGAATATGGCTAATTTGTCCTAGGAGATGATTTGTAGCATGTATATACACAGTTTCATAATATCCCTCACGCCTCTTTTAATGCATTACGAACAGAAGAGGTAAAGGAATGCACCCTATTCACCAAGTGTAGGGTATAAAAAGGAAAAACTGATAGGAATACAAATTTTATAACAACTTCTCGCTTCCTCAAAATCCGTATCAGTCCAATCGAAGCAGAAGAAAAAGCAATATCAAAGAAAACTCTGGGCGTTTTATTTCCGTTTTCCTCTTCGAATATTACAAATTTTGGGAATTTGTTACAAATTTTTGGGAATGACCGTGAACGATTCCTAGCCTTTAAGTATTTTAAATGAATCTTTGCAGGTGATCTTTTTCACGTTCGTTATTTTTTGGACAAACAAATTTTTATAATGCTTTTGTATGATGGCCCGCTTCCTCCGACTTATATTTTTAAATACCAAAATCCCTTATAACCCTTCGTTTTTTAGTTTAAATAAAAATATTTGAAAATGTTGGCGAAACTTGAAGCTTGAATTTCATAAGAAACCGACGATAACCGCATACCGATACAGAAAAAATGAGGCAACCAAGTAACCCCCACTGCTGGCTTGAACGTGTACCGAATAAATCCTTTCACAATTCGGCCAAGGGTTGACTACAGGCGACTACGAATATCGACTAAAGGAATGTTAAAGCCAGGTCGGTTTTCAATTGCGTACATATTTTTTGCTCACTGATTGATCAAAATAGTAGAACAAGGACATCAAGAAGGAAATAATGCACATGGACCAGAATAAAATAGGAATAATTGACAATAGTTTTTTCTTACTATTTAAAACCTTTACGATTTTGTTTCTTTATTATTATTACTATTGAAATGGTCTCAGGATGACCCACTGATATTCTGCCTTTGTTTTGACTTTTAAATTTAACTTAGGGTGATAACAATTTATCTAAACTTTCGAATTTAAAATATCGCCGATTTTAAATTTATTATTTTTTCAAAACGAAAAACTGAACTATTTAATTTGTTAACTTTTTAACAAATTTGTAACACAATATTTGTTCAAAGAACAAAATTAATATAAAAGAAATATTGTTTTGGATGGAAATTAATTTAATAAAGACTTCAGTCGTTTTGTATTGACGTCAAAAGTTTTGAAAACTTCATGTAAAATAATTTGTTTTCTTAATGAATTTACATCTTGTAAAAGTGCCCCAAAGAGGAGTAAATACAAGAAGTAAGAAAAATAAGAAAAACAAGCACGAGAAGCGAACACAATGAAAACTGCAAAACTAAATTTAAACCTTAATCATTTAATCAAACGTGTACAGGGGAAAGACAGACTGAAAGCAACAACACCAACGAACAGCGGTTTAACAAAAATAAAAACTGAAAAAAACTACTTTCAGTTTTTATCTAGTATCTCGATCAGTCATCCGGCCAAGACGTCAGAAAAGCCAAGCTATATCTACTTCTTCCTTTCTTTCTGTAGCGTCCGTTTTCGAATAGATGTGAATCGATAGATAGTGACGGATATCTATATTTAATAAAATTGAAATTTAAAATGTCATAAAATGTCTAAACAAGTTATCCATTTACACCATCTTGATTAATAGTAAAGAAAGAAGAACAACAAACACAACAAAGGCACCGACAATTTCCACTTATCATCTAAAAAATTTTAATAAAAACTTGAAAAAGCTTGGTTTCAACACGCCATTGATAAAGATGGTACCAGATAGCTACAAAATTTAAATTTCCTTGCAGTCAATGAAAGGTTTTGAACGAAATTTAAAATAAGGCTGCCATTTCATTCAACAACCAGTGGTCAATACAATAAAAACAATAACAACTCTATAAACTGAGCTCCAAGAAAACTCATGGGTCTCAAAAAGTGCGCTATATTATGAATAAGACTCCTTCACCAGCCTTTACAAGTTAATACAGCATGATTAGAAAAGTCGTCCAGGTGGCTATTTTAGCCAGCGCGGATCAGAATTGCATTAATTAAGCTCCGGCCAATGAAATCTTTCAATAAAATTTAATTAAAACCTCAAAAAGGTATCATCGCTTCTGGCGTTTCAAACGAACTGACACAAATCATCCAGCTGACGTCATTCAATAATCAGTTGCTTGATGAAGTGTTTTGTCTGTTTTTATCGATTTTTTAATCGGTTTCGTTTAGCTTCAACCAACGATTGTCAATCCACCACGCGCATCCAACTACCTCTAGTGGCGTTCGAGGAATTACTTAAGCCTCTTACTTGATCTTTTTTAGAATTGCAATTAGCACTAAGATGCCACTGATGGGCACGATTATGACGACGGATTCAAGGTATTTTGGAATTGCAAAATAATGTGCCTCCTCTTGCGTTTTCAATATTAAATTTTCAGTATTTATATTAATTAATTTAGATTTTAGTTACCGGCGTTTAATTACTGTCGTAACTGAATGGTCAAGGGATTGATAGGATGGGCGAACAAAAGGCAATTTTCTATATTATTTACTATCTAAACAGAAAAATCCTCGAGATTGTTCGGGGTATAACCGATAAGTATGGAAGAAAAAAGAATGGGGCAAATCTGCAATGGAATATATTTCTTAGCAAAATCGAAAGTTGGCCACCACTCATTCCCTAATTTAGCCGGCAAGTGCAAAAAGTTGCTCCTGAACTAACGGCCATAACCAACGATGTCTGTTAGCAGAGGTAACGATGCGGAGTTGCCAACTCACTAAGTTGTTTAGTGAAAGTACGTTGATGGGGAGAAATCTTTGAAAACAATAAATAAAATTTAAAAATTTGTAAACTTTATTGAATGCAGGATGAATGCATTCATGAATAAATAAATCAATTCCTTAAATGGTTGATGCGGTCGCTCACACAGGAATCGAAAAAGGAAAAAAACAAGCAAAAAAATTAACAAGCGTCTTCAACAAGCAAAACAACAATAAATGATTATTTCAAAAGCCGATGAAGGCAGCGTGTGATAGTTACGGTATTGGTGACAACTACAAAAAGTATTGGCCAGCATTAAAAGCACCTTACCCCGTGATTCTTTCAGAAAACAATTAAGAGCGTCAACATTAATCGTTATTGCGGAGAGGCAGCAAAAAAAAACAACTACAAAAATACGAGCGATAAAAGTAATAAAAAAGCATACATGCCTGTGTTTGCTGTTACTGACTGATTCTCGTAGGCGACCAATCGTGTGAAAACTTTAGTTTTCTTTAATAGTTTTAATTATTCATTCAAAGGCGGATCGGCCAGCAATTATCACATGATGGCCCAAAGGCGTTAAGGAGAGAGTAAATTTTAATTTGTTGCTGCTGATATTGCATAAAATAATTCACGAATCACTTTCCATTTATAGTCAATAAAAACGAATTCAATACTCTCTCCAAACATCGCCTCTCTCCCTTCTCTTCCATGCTATTGGAAGCCGCAGGCTTAATGGTAAAAATGAACTGAGGAAATCGAAAAATTTCGCATAGAAACGAAACAATTAATACGAATAACAATACGAAATTAATAAAAACAGCGCGGCGGGATCGTGCAAAAAATTACTAACAATTCAATAAAAATGCACACTAAAAATGGCGCTATAGATGGCGCCATCAACGGACTTTTTTCACACGCAATTAATTTGAAAGCAGTTTTAGGATTAAATATCGGAAAACCGAAGTCGCTGCGGCCTATTCCTACCAAACGAGACGGCCTTCTCCCTCGCACCTGCAGTATTGATTGAGTACGGTTTTTTAATCATTCCAGTATGCATATAATCATTTCATATCACTTTATAAAATTCCGACATTTGCAAACTATTTGGCTTAAATAATTAATATTTATTTGATTATAAATTTTATATTATTTCCGATTAATTTTATTTTTGAATTAATGCGTAATAAAAATTTTAATTTAATTTTTTCTGAAATTTAATTCAAGCACGAGGTAAAAAACTGTCCCGGCTTCGACGACAATGAGAGACTAGGCTTTGACGACAATGAGAGACTAGAAATAAATATTCGTATCACTCTCACTCGTTGGTATTCATTTAAACGCCACCACATTACTGTAGTACAAATGCAATCTATAACGAGAACTCAAAAAATGTACTTTACTAAAATCGAAGATTTTCATTTTCCAACAAAAGAATTTATTTTCTTTTATTTTAATCCGAATAGAATTGTACAAAATGTTCGTTTTCAATTTTCGCTTCGTGTTAATAAATAACGCTGCTGATCTTCTGTCTATTAGAGTACTAAGCAGAGACTGGGCAGCGACAGCAACTTCATTTCCTCAACTATAAAAATTACATTCTTATGGAGATCGAGAAAAATTTTCGATTTCCATTTTGCTGTCAAAACTTGCTACTTGCTGCCGAGCTAATTCTAATTTTAACAGCAGTTAACCTGTTCTTGTTCTTCTTTACTGTGTTTGTTTGTACATTTGTTGTTGCTTATACATTTCAATTGAACTATTGTTGGAAGATGCTGCAATTAATTTAACGCCAATCCTTTTCTTACTGCCTTGATTTGAAGGTGAATTCCGCGCTGTCCAGTTTCTCTCTCTAGCACCTTAATACTAAAAGGGAGTAAATTCCTTCAAAACATCAACGAAAGAACAAGAACAATCAGAAAGAACAAGAGCGACAGTCCAAATAATAAAATAAACACGAATCGAGAGTCTCTAAACCGCTCTGAGAGCGTTCTCGTTATCGAACCCTAACCGTTACTGTTAACATTCGCGTGTAATTTATCTCTATCATTGAGAGAAAGGGAAAAAAGTGGTAAGCATTAAAAGCTTACTCCAGATCTGATGAAGTCATCTCGCTGGTGGTAAAATAAACTTACAAAACTTACAAAACTTACAAAATAACATTGAGAAACAAAGGGAAAAAATTAAATAAAATCGAAAGCGTCGCCAGCAGAATTTTAAAGCAGCAGCTCTGCAAGACCAAACGAATATTGCAAGGAAAATCAACAAAAAATATATAAATATATGCATATATAAATAAGAAACTACAGCAAAAATCAGCAGAAACAAAAACCATATAATCTCAAACTACTGCAACAATAAAAGCAACAACCTATAGTCCAAAAACGATATAGAGCGCAATGAGGAGACAGTCGCTAGTGTCTGAATGGCTGGAATCATAAATGCAAATTATTTATTGCATTCGGTGCCGTTTCATTAACTATTTAAAGCCGCTACGTCTGCTGGATCCATGATGATGTTGGCTCCTGTAACAAAGGTGGTGTAAGTGTTCTACGGCGGCGAGGGTAGTGAGGGCAGATTGGAATAACGATAGAGATGATGATAAAGGAGTTGGTGTTGAAGGTGGTGCGCGATATTTGTTATCAAAGTTTATTGCCACTAGAGGCCGCGAAGGCCAGCGGACAAGCACAAATGAAACTGAAACTGAAATTCAAACCGAAAATAAATTCCGTAACAAACAACGTAAAAACTCCTGACGGTGAAGGAAAAATGGGAACACATGTGTTTGCGTATATTATTTTATATGTGGGCGAAAGATAGTAAAAGCCTGAAAGTAGTTCGACCAGAATTCTTATTTGATTTTTTAGCTATTGTTGTTGCGAAAACTACGATTGGCTGACCACATATCATGCTTCGTTAGGAGTAGCTGACTTGAGTGGCCAGAGCTATATAATTTTCATATCAATTTAGTGACAACTCTTTAAAAATCGAATGTGATTGTACGAGTCAATGCATCTGCTTGACTACTCTCAATTACGAGTTTATGTTGTTGTTGGTGTTAGTGCTGTTAGCACTATTAAAGTTTTTTTATTACTCTCGCCATTTGATCGCTGTGGACAATCGTGAGTGCTTCATTCGAGCTCTATTGGATTGAATCGACGCACTAAATTGTTTTTCAATTGCATTGCCTTGATTGCATTGGAATTAAGATCAATTTTTCCTTTCAGAACATCTAAAATTATTATAATATTGTTTTTATTGATTAATAATTCACCAAGTTCACCAATTGATCTTAAATTATCGATTCATTACAAAAAATTTTAACGTGTAGTGAGAGTATCTATCGACCAATGGTCATCTTATCAAATCATAATCTAAATCATAATAACATAAATGCTTATGTCGTAAATATCGGCCTTCGAAATTTTCCTGCTGACTCCAATAAATTTTAAACTTTATAACTTCACTAATTAAACTTTATTGATTGAAATTGGAAGTAACAAAAATAGGAAGGAGAATGAAAACGAAATCAGCCACAATTGCATAAATTCCAATTGAATTGCAATAAATTTAATACCATTCTCACCACTTTTACACCACCCTCTGTTTTTGTTATATCCAACCCTACATTTTACATTATTTTCCACCTCCCTTACTTGTCTTTCCTTGTGGGAACTATGGGTACTCTAATTAAACGCATAATCTTGAGCAAGTTTCTTTGCACAACAACAACGATAACGACACCAACAACCATAATCGTTAGTATTCCATCAGGAATTTAATTTGTTCGAGAGGAGAGTAACGAGTAGAGAGAGTGACTAATCAAGTTACGAATAAGTATTCATTAACTCGACATTAATTTAACAACGAATTTTCAAACTTAACGAGAAAAGTTTTATGGTAAACTTTCACGCGGGGTTCGTTAACGAATTTATATATGAATACACTATTTTACAATTGATAAGAAGCTAAGGTTTGATTTCGGCATTATGACTTATAAACGAGACTGAGAAGCAAAAGAAAAGAGCGAACCGGAAAAATGTGGAGAAAAACTGATAGAGACTTCTAGTGAAAATATTGTTGTATTGAAAAAGTCAGTAGGAATAACTTACCGACTTTTTTATTACGTAATCTAAACGTTTTTGTACAACAAATTTCTTTTTATAAACTTTTTTGTACAAAAAAATTTCCATTTTTTGAAGTTTAGTCGATAATCTTATTTAACGCATAAAAATGGAAATAATGTAATAAAATATTGAAACACTTTTGATCATATTCAATAAATTCGAAACTATTACTGACTACTTTTTAAATCATCACATCGTGTTAACTTTCCTTCTGAAAATCGTTAATCATGCTGAGAATTGTCATCACCACTTTCTAGCCTAATTAACACTTTGTTGTCTTAATTTCTCATGGTCATGTTGATTTATGTTCAATTGAATATTACATCGAATGACCAAACATAGCAAATTTATTTAATTCGGTTGAGATATTTTGTGCTGTCAGTAAGTGGAATACGTGTTAGACATATAGCGCGTTCCATTCGTCCCACCTCGAATCTAATGAAAACCGGCCGCAACAACTAACGGCAACATACTCCAGCCGAAACATTCATGATTATCACACTACAATTTGTCAATCATAATAAAAATCAAAATCGTCAGTAACGGACGCGACGGATGAGCAGGTGGACAGGTGTTTCTTACATTCAATGAGGAGATTACGTGCGTCTGAGTTAGTGCGTGTTTACGTACGCGCCGTGCGCTTTGTGGTCGCATGATCCCAGCCAAAATGATCCGCTCATAAACTCGATTTTTTTTAATTAAAATAATCATTGCAGGGTGTAAACATCATCCATCATTTAATACTTTAATTAGCGAAGTCTTGTCTAATTTTTGTCTCTTTTTTTTGGAGGTAGAAAGTAAGTAAAAACAACTGACTCAAATCAAGCGAAACAAATCGGGCAATCGGGCAAACTGACGCGTCAAATAAATAATTGTGATCATACGGAAAGTGACGTCTAGTTTTTATGACGTGATAAACTAGGATCAAACAGTATATTGTTCCTTTGATTTTTTATTGATATCATAAAAATAATTTAGTTGTTTTTTCCTATTGTTTTCTCTGAAGGAAATCATTGCCGTTTTTTAATTGCCAATCGCAAAAGAGGCGGTCAGGAGATGCAATGTTTGACAATTTTATACAATCTTCCTTCTTGTCTTCCCAGCAAAGACTAAGAAATTTTATATCATATGACAAAATAATAATAACATGTTATACTTTATGGAATCTGGGAATTTGATTGAAAAAATGAAATAAAATCATTGTCATTTCCAACATTTTGCATCCTTGAACGAATAGTCCTTGAACGAGTTGAAAATTCTTTATATTTTAATATTGTTAACCGCATTTATTCTCTACATTATTTTTTATAATAATAAACCGACTGTCAAAAGTTAAAAGGCTTTCAAGAAACATAGCCATCTGGTGTACCAACGGCTTAATTGGTCGTTAAAAATTCATAAAATTATTATTTATGACAGTTTTGTTTATCGATATAAATTTACTTTTTAATGACAAGGCATTAGTTGACCTTCTTATACAGAATAAAGCTGTTTCTATTGTTAGTGGAAGATAATGTTTCAAAGGGAACGAGGGGAACGATATAGCTTTCATCATTGGAGACCATAACTTAAAGCATAATTCATATCAATAAAATTGCCAGACTGAAATTATTCTAGTACTATAATGCCTTTGTCCGAAATATCAGCGAAGCGCTAATGCTGAAATGTATGGATCTATTCATTAACAATGGTTTCTTTCTCTCTATTCTATAGTTGAGACCGCATCATTGTTAAGTCTTAAAGATTCTCGAAATTAATATGGGTGGCTTTAAAACTGCCTACGAAATGGCATGGAAACTCCATGCGGCCTGAATCGATATCTTTTTTGTAGATACTTCTTAAGAATTATCCACCTTTCATTTACTCCGAAATTGCAACTATTGGAACCTCTTGCAAAAGGTTTCCTCCCACTAAGAGTTAAGTTGATTTCGTACCTGGTTTTCATTTAATTACCAGATTGGGAAAAATTGCAAATAGGAAAATTTCTAGAAGAATATCTTCATGAATAAAATCCCTGAAATGAAAATTTGAAAACACTAAACTGTCTCAAACTAGAAATCCATTTATAGATGTCAAATATGACATCTATATATCCAGGAGCTAGACATTTGCATGGCTTAGCAACCCAGAAAACTTTATCCGTTTTTCATATCCTTTTTATTTCAGTTCTTGAATATGAATGTCCCGACATTGCTATAGTTCTTCATTTCGTGGAGAATTTAATGCAATTATTAAAGTTTTTGATCTGAAAAGGACCAAATCAGGAATTGTTCAACTTAAATAATCGTTTTGGCTGCGGTACAACATGTTTGCTATTGAAACATAAAAATTGATTAATCGACAAAAAAGTTTGATTATTTTCCCAAACGAAAAGCCAACGGCCATCACAATTTAAGCAGGTTTTGGACCAGTCTTGGACCGTAATGTGACATAACTGTTAGGTTGGTTGGTTTCCGGGCTGTGTCTTTTATATCAATTTTATTTTATATCAATTTCTCTAATACAGTTTCACATTAATGGAGTTATATAACGAATAAAGCGGGATAATAAATAATTCATTTTAAATATTTTTATCGAAGTGGATTTAACAACTATTTGTGGAAACAAAGATAAAAAAATTAGTTATATTTTCACTTCTGGAATTTGTTCTCATTGGACTGTTTGGAATGAAGCACAAAACGAGGAGGGAAGGAAGTCACCAAGTTATACATTTTTCGAAATAAAACATCCTTAGATGCTTAACGGTCTATCAGAATGTATTATTCTTTTCATGCTTGGGAATTAGGCCTTGTAATTGGAGTTAAGCGATCCGTTATTCAAACGAGGTCTACTGGAAAATTCCAAAGTGTTGTCCATCGTTCGAATTCACAAAAAACCCCTGTTCTTGTTGTGCTCTCTCATGACTTTATTTTAACCTAATTCTTGTTATGACTGCCGTAAATAAAGTTCTTATGACGTCATAAAAATAAGCGCTCCTGAAAACGTGCGATAGCCAAAGAAATCTATTGGCGATTGAAAACCACAAAAGCAAATGGAGCAACTAATAAAATTTTTGAAAAAACGATGGAAACTTTTAACTACGCTTCAATTCGCAGACTTTCTCCTTGCGATTTTTACGACGAACGAAAATGCAGACAATTGTCTTACGAATTTAAGAATAGTTTTGCTTGGTAGAATATAAAATCCATACGACTGCAATAATTCCGCTATTCTATCAATTGTTTTCAAGCTTTAGCCAAGTGAGATTTCTAATTTAATTAGTAAAATCAATGATATCTGGTATAAACCCAATTATCCGCTGCGTGCTAAGAGAACTAATAAAATTGTTTATTTTATAGTCAAATAAAAATGGAAAAGACTGTCCTCTAAGTCTGACGATGAACTAACTAATGATGATACTTAACCGAAAGGTTGAAATTTGATGGACAATTTTTTTTAAAAATTACTTGTTCTGCAAAACATATTTTGCGTTAAAATTAAAATCTACCACCTAGCCAATTTTTTTACTTGAAAAATGCTTAGCTACGCCATTTGGTCATAATTGAATTGAACTTAATGACGTTTTCATAACCGACCCCGAAAATTATAGAAATAACTATTGCTCTAACCACAAACGAATGTGACCTTATTTTTGCATGGACGTGTGTTTTTATTATAATTGGATAAATTTAAGTATCCCAACGACCATAATTAGAAAATTGTGGTCAACTTTTAGATTGCTTCTACCACAAATATTGCTCCAATAAATGCAGAAATTCGAATGCTGTCATAATGATGTGCTTCTCAGGTCTTTCATACGGTTTGTGATTCATCAATTCCTTATCGGTGATTTAGCCTTTTAAAATGTATGCTTTGTTTGTCATCTTATTGATATTGTTATTATTGTTAGTTCGTGTTGTTTGGTTTCAATTTGGTCAGATTTTTCGTCAAGACTTTCTAATTTTCATCTGAAGAATCGAAATTTTAAAAAAAGAAGAAAATTGGCATCGTGGTTGGTGGTTTCATTCGTCTAAATTTAATTATTACTTATACGATAATTGCAGTTATTTGTAATAATTTATCACATCAAATTATACTCTATAGCTTTCAATATTCTCCACCATCCGCCCCCTTCCTAATTGAATTTTTATTAAAAACTTTAATTGGAAAACAGATTATGATCGTTTATTAAAATTATAATTTTAGAGCTGGCGTAGTAATTTTCTGGTATTTAGCAACTTTCTTCTTAACTCTTTTTACCAACGTCCACGTCATCAATTACATCGTTGGGAGGCGACTACCAGGGTTGCCAACTTCATTTGAAAAACCTTTATTAAAAGAAAGATGGAGAGGCAGACACTTTCATCATTTAATCTTCGAATTGATCGCAAAAAACGTTTACCCCCTTCTCGTTCTAATATTTCCCTTCTTTGGTTTTTCTTTGAAGACACTAAAATGTTAGAAATACGCAAAACGGAAGGCGTGCTTCCAGCTTAATCGCTACGAAAATATTGGAAAAATGTAAAGGACGGTTTTATTGACTCTGACTTAAACCTAATTAAATTTTATTTTCAACAAAGGATCTTCTTAAATTCTTCCTACTCGCAAATGAATGTTTTATATTAACGAGGATTTGCCTTTGGCATCTTTATGGATTCATTCTCAACAACATCATCATCACTATCATCGTAATCGCTATTGATGACGAGAATAATTATTCTTCAAACTGATTCAAATATTTGTTGCGTGCAACTTTCTGGTGTGTTTGTGTAATTACATGCTGGAAGAATAGACAGTCTTAATCAATATTATTAAATATTTTAATGAATTTACGGAAATAATTTTGCAATTTTTGAAGCAACTCCGAGTTGAAGTTATCGAAAAAAATTAAGTGCAAATAAAAAATTCTAATCGGTATTACTTGAAACAAAAGTTTAAGATAAAGTGCATTTTAAAAGACAAATGGAACCCGGGTCTTACCTTACCACCCCATTATTCAGATTCATACAACAATAAAAGATGACAAGAGTTGCTCTCGGTTTCCATTCGTCATTTCCGATAGTCGAAAAACATATTCTTCATAAATCCTAAACCGTCAATTCGAAATGCCTCCGACATTTTTTGTCATGTCCGACATTTTTGCTTTAACCCAATTTTTTATGCATTCTTATAATCTTGTAAAATAAAAACGTGTAATTTTAATCTAATTTCATCCAGTATAAATAATTAATAATTGCTTAGGAATTAATAAATTGAAAATCAAAGCGACCATAATCGTCTTCTTCTTGTCTAAGGTTTGTTACAAAACCACTTCCAAAAAGTACCACCATTCCATAAAAGCACTTCACCAAAAGGTCAAACTAACAATAACCGCAATTAAGAGGCACTTAGTCAAAGTAAGTGTCAAAGAAAAATAAATTTCAAAACTACTTCAAGCTTTTTATTATGAATTACCTTTACAAGTTAATCTAACAACAACAACTACTACAACCATTATACACACACTGGTATTACAAGCGTCTCTAAAAACACACGACGGCATCATGCAAAACATGTCTTTAAAGCACGCTTTAACAAAATGATTACATAAAAATGTTAATGGAAATGTAAAAAAGGCGCTTAAAAATACCTGAAACATCTATCACATTCGAATAGTTTGCCAACACGAATGCAAAACAAACGAAAATTTAGCAATAAGGAACAAAACTAATAAAACTAATCTAACTAAAAGTTTCTGTCAATTTTAATAAATTCCTCTACCGAAATCGAAATGCTAGAGTTTTAGCTAAATGAAGACAAATAGTTGTCATGAATCAAATGTGCGATGTAATTACACGACTAAGGCACAAATGTTTGGGGATGGAGAATTTTATGCAAATTAATTTCGGCTCATAGATAATTCGCTCTCAAATACGCCCCACAATTTTGTAATTTTTCTTTATTCTAAAAATACACTAAAAATTTTGCGTCTCAAAATTGTGCCTGCCCCTAACTGGTTAAAAGAATTGAACTGTTAAGGAAATAGGGTATATTAGCTTCAAATAGCATTTTTATAAAGCACCGGGACGGTGCCAAAGATCAAAATAAATACGAAAATAATAAAATTTTTTCATCTATTATAATTAATTACAAAATATTAAAATTAATTTCTAAACAAAATAAAATGCACTTTTTCGCTTTATTTGTGTTTGCTGATACTGAAACTGAAAACTACTTCTGCGCATGAATCTTCTTCTTAATTATAATCATCACTGATTATAATTGTCAGAGATAATCACTATTACTATATTAAGTCCAGACCACGTTCGGTATGCCAACAACAAGTGCATGGTACGCGGTCAAAGCCACCAAAGTCAGGTGTTTTTTGGATTCTCATTAATATGAACTGATTTCGCTAATTGTCGTTTATTATATTTTGTCACAGACGATCAGACCATATTATTTGGTTTTATGATTTGTCAGATATAAACAAAGTAAGAGTAAGAGCATTGACAATAGAAATTAACAAAGGAACAACCGAAAAACTGTCTGAGAATACTTTGAAAGTAGCAAATATAAAGCAGAAATATGAGAGCATTTATTTATGTTAAAGTCATTTTCACTTAATATCAAGGAGTGGCCATGGTGTCGTTCCCTCGCTTGAGCAAAATATCTTTCTCGTAAAACACACTCCATGAGCCAAAGTCGAGAGTCCGATTCTTTTTCTTAAGAACAAAAAATATAACATTGAGGATGGCACGTCGCCGAAACCAGTTTATCTACAAACCAAACTAGACAAGAGATGACAAAAAATTGTACCAAACATTGTAGTCAGCTTATGCTATTGTTTTATCAAAAAATCTTTATTTGATTCTGTAAAAAATTTTCATAAAATTCACATTACGAAAATAAATGCATAATAAAATCAAAACAATAACAAAAATTACAACAACGATAACAAAGCGTGGCAAGAAATTCTTTTTAAAATCAACAAGTTCAGTCACACTTATTTAGCCATTAGATGTCATAAAAAACGTCGTAACAAACATGACGATAATGGTGATAATGTTATAACAATGGTGATTCGTACGGCATAAATAAAAAACAGAATATTCAAATGAACCGTCGTGATCGTTGTCAGATCCTTATCGGTGTTAATTTATTAAAACGATAATTAATTAGAAAACGATAATTTTATTTTGCTTACAAAATCCATCAAATTGTAAATGTGATTATTTTTTAAAAATGTTCATAAAAAATCAATTTAGGTTTTGTATTCTCTATTGGCTGACTCATTTATAATTGACGAATGGTTTTAAGGAAATTTGTCGGCCAGATCGCATTTCGTAAAACCACTGACAATGACAGCTTTATTTTCTTATTTGTATGCTTTTATTTATATTTTTTTTTAAGTTTTCAGCTTTTTTTTAATTGAGCTTCGCCTCTCAATTTAAGCTACGAAGTGTTTGCGTTATCGTTCATTCGCGCTCCTTTTCTCTTCTTTTCTCTGTCTGCTCTTGAGGAAATTTTTATTGCTCTTGTTTTTGGCGAGAAAATAGTTGTGCATAACCCCAAGAAAAATTGTATCCTGCAGCCACAAAATTACCCTCAGAATTTGAATCGATTTCACCCAAGAAAAAAGAGAGTTCATTTATTTGCAGACAAGGACAGCAATATATTAAAAGCATAAGAAAAACTACACAAAACTATCTCGTTCGTGCTTAAAAGAAATGAAATATTCTCTCTTCTTGTCCGTCTTCCTTCTTTACTTAATTTCCTCCTAATGAATTGTAAAGAATTTGGAATTCCGCAAGATCTTCATCATTCCACTCATCGAATTTATGAGCCTGGGAGTTCGGAGCCGTAACTACTTTGGAGATTGAAAGGGCGAAAAGTCCCAAAACCACTTTTTTAGTGAACGTGTTATATTAATTGCTGATTTTTCTGTTGCGCACAATTTTACGAATTGCTGCCAAAAGTCAATCAATCCTAGAAATTCATATATTCATCCAATGAATCGCAGAATCCCGGTCGAATGATAATTTTCGGCAGTGATGTGATAAAAATTGCGTCATTTTGTAAAGGATGGTGAGGTTGTTATGCGATAATCATCAAAATACTGCAACAATCCACCAATCGTGCAAAAAAATCTGAAAAAATATTTGCGATACCGTTGAAGCAACACAAACCACACCAACTTCATTAATAAAAGGACAAACGACAGAAAGAAACGACTCAAGATAACCCCAATATACCAAACAGTTTCTGTGACAGTGATGGTTTAATGGTTTGGTAGACATTTATTCGAGACTTCTTTCTCGCGTGGTTTATGACAGTTTCCATTTGTATACGTGTTAACTTCATTATTATAATTAACTACAGAATTATCGATAACGAAAAAACATCATAATAAAAATTGAACAGCTCGATTGTATTGAATTCACAAATCCATACACCAATTACACTACAATCCACTTATCAATCCAAACATCGATCCATCCATCCATCCATCTTCTCATAATAGTATATTTTTAAGATGTCCTCACTGTTTTTTAGAAGGAAGTGGTGAGCACACCCAATCTGGCCTGCATAAATTGCATCAATTGAGCGATCAACTTCACACATGGAGGAGAAATCCTTTTGGAAAACCTCCATTCAACTTATACGAAAGGTAATTAAAAAACCGTAGCAATTGTATCTACCTCTTTCATTCAATTTAGGTCAATCAAGCATTTCCTGTCCTAACGGCAAAAGCCAAAATAACAACCATCAATATAAGACAAATAATTCACAAAAGCAATGCGTGAGTAACAATTAAAGGCTAACTTATATACGAATTTGTCAAAACGTTTATTTATTCAACAAATTATTTTACTATAAAATATTTACTAAATTATTCTACTCTTGTCTTCAATTTCATGTCCTTGTCAATAGCAAAATTTAATCCACTTCAATATAATTCGACATCTTTATTTACACGGACGATGGGGATCTGAGGGCCAGGTGATTTTAGAGTCAATTACCGAGCAATTCATAATCAATTCATTCACCCCATTGATTCATTCATTCATCCATTCACATTAAGATTTTCTTTTCTTATTACCGGACATCTATCTTTTTGAAAAAAGGAAAAATAAAAAAAAATATCAAAGTAATTGGACATATCTTTTTACAATTGACTTAATTTAATTTTAAGCCTTTATTAAAAGCTTCGGTCCATCAATTATTTCACTTTGAAGAAGCTTTGGTATTGCAGTTGTTGTTAATTTTTAAATGATTTTTTGTTTGCGGCAATATTTCGCAGACTAAAATACTCCATCGTTTACAATGTGCAACGGAAGCGTGACTTCGACAAAGACGAACACGATTACAGATGACAATGTGTTGTACACCGGGGTGAAATTATGATGTAAGAAAGGAAAAAAATGTCAAAGAAATATTTTAAAATGCAATTAAATTACATAGACGCGATATCGCGACAAAGCTGGATGAAGAGTAAAAGGAACGTTATGAAAATTTACTTCACAGTGAAATCGGAAGCATAAGGAAGGAATTTTCTTTAATGTATGAGAAGTTAATGATGATCATTTCATTACTCCACAATTAATCCCGAAAGGTTTTCACGAATTTTTCGGGCTGATTAAACGTAATATTTTATTTTATTATTTGCAACCAATTTTTTTCTCACTCATAACTTCATAACTTCTCATTTTAGCCTCTGAATTTTTTGCTTTTCAGTATAAAAACTTCTTTCCATTATTAACACTAATAGGTTTTTTCAAAGGGGGAAGAAGAGAATAAAAATGTGTAAATTTGTTTTAATGATTTACTGAATAAACTTTATAGATTTTCAACGTTCATAAATTCTCGTTTAGGATGCTCCCACGTCGAGTCAGCCAAACCGTTTTATGATATCTATTAAAACGGCCGTCTCACGGTCTTATGAGACGGCACGCCCGAGAGGGAGTCAAACCAAAGCGTTCCCTATTATAACATTTTCTTGTATTCCGTTTCATTGTCTTGGCCAACCCAAACCAAAATGAACAAGTTTGTTTACAGAGAAAGAAGAAAGAAAGACAAGAGGGTTCCACCACATGGCACGGGAACGTTTTATTAGAACATACTGTTTGTAGTATGAGCTCACCACGTGTTAAAAATGCACATAAGTGCTGACATCAGTCGAAGAATAATAAAAAAACTTTTTACTTATAGGAGGATGATATTAAAAGCCTGATCTCAAGCTTCGCTTGCTGACGAAATACATTCAGATAACTTGTAACGATGTTGCCACATCATTATAAATAAACGCACTCCACGCTATTTGTTATGGCTTTCATATGGCTGCATCGTTCGTTATCACAAATGGCAGACAAATCCAAAAAAAACAATGACTCAAAGAGAAAGAAAACAAGTAAGAACATTTGAAAGGACAGCCAAGGAATTGAGTATAAAATAGATTGACTGGAGCATCAAAACACCTCAAGCATTATAGGCACAACTACATGAATCGCTAGAATACATTTTTGATTTTTTTCACGTCGAAACCGCCTTTCAAAGAAAGTGAAAGCTGAAGAAACGGGGAAGTGGTAAAGAAGGTGTGTTGTCCATTGTTTCCTTGCGTTTTTAAATGTCAAGATGCCTCTTAATCATCATTCTTCCTCTTCTCCTTTGGCAGTATATTTTCCATTCTTTTGCATTTTTCTTTTGATCAATGGAGAAGAGTGTGGGAAATTGCAAAGAATAGAAAAAGTGTTCGCGGTTACGAAATCATACACCTCTTACTAGTCACCACATCAACGGTTAAACAATGAAAACATAAGAGGCAGATCCTCTGGAAGATGATTAGGCCAAATTGGGAGTCTATCAGTTATCGGAGGTTTCAACAAAACGAGCAAAATGGTCACAGTGGTAGAGTGGATCTGATTGTTTGGGTGACAGAAAAGGAATTTATGAATACAAATATGATATCTATGACGTGTTATGATACAGCTTATAAGAAAAAATAAAAAATTCATTATTACACCACTAGCCGTTTATTATTTATGCGCGCAACATTGTAAACTTTTCTATGAAAAAGAATTTTTGACGCAAACGGTGATCGGAGATAATGACTTAAATATCAACTTTTCACGGCAGGCCGTTATAGAGTTATAGGCAAAATTTTACAAAACTCTACAGGCACAGCTGATTCCAACCCTAAAAGGGTAGTGCGCAAATAGACGTTGAAGAAGCCCTACGTAGAAAATTTCAAATTTCTATGGCTTACTTACGGACGCCATGACGAGCCAACTGAAAGTAAATTCAGGTATTTCCGTTGGATTACGAATGTATAATTTTTTGAGATTACAATACTTTATTTACTCCGCACAAGGATTAAAAGTAGTCGCAAAAGCATCAATGTATAAAGTTTAATTGTATCTATGATATATTCTACGAAAAAAAAATCATCAGTGCCACCCGAAACGATTGAACGTTTATCGATCCATGAGAGTGATCCTTAACTGAGTTTTTCCAATACTTTTCACCGCCGGCAAAATTCAATTCATGCAAAAATTTTTACTTCAAACCCATTTTGAAAAGCTTTCTTATTTAATTATCTTCTTGATAAATTGGAAACGCGGGTAATAGAATTCCGCCTATAGCGCTAATGCACAAGAAGGAAATGCCTCTGTTTTCACTTCTATATATTTTGATTGCGACTTGATAACTTTGGAATAATTGATAAATATTTTCTTGTTTATTCGAATGCGTGACTATTACTGTGATAAATTGAAGAAGAACTTGTTTGTTAACGACGCAAAATAGATGGGACGAACGCAAGAAAACCACAAACTACTACTAGATTAAAAAGTAATAAATTCCTCGATCTCGAGGTTTTAGTTTCATATAAGTTCCCACCGCGGCTTTAAAAATTTTCCCATCCTGCGTTTACGCAAATCGTTTAACTAAGATTTGCAATAAATCTGAATCGTTGCCACCAATCAACTAGAAACGTTACAAGGGGATACTCAAGTCGTTCTGCTTCATTATAATTGTTTTCATCACCACCATTAAAAAATGAGTGAAAACTAAAGAGACAAGAAATGAAATTTAATACACACGAGAAATGGGTCATCAGTGACAGCAATAGCGCGCAGCAACAAGACCGGTCACAAGAACGAAACGCCCGATAATTAAAAAACAAATCAAATTGACAGTAGGCAGTCTTCACTAAGCTTAGCCTAAAGCAGCATTTTAAAGCTGCCTGGTTCTAACCTGCGACAGCTCCAGCAGCAATGACATCGAAAAAAGGCACAGATATTTTATACAGAGGAACAAAAACGGAAGAAATCTGATGAATTAATTAATTTCTGAAGATGATTGCAATGATATTAATTGCTGTCGCTGAAGCAGTAACTACCAAAACGATGAAGTCGTGGTAGTGACAATGATGGCAAACCTACATTTGGCGACTGCAATTTCTCTTCGCTGGGACATTAACGCATTCAATGCTCGCTGAGTATGAAGACCTCATTATGAATTCTTTTGACAAATTAGCATGATGATAATTAACGTATAAGTAAAAGTCTTTGGAAAGAAAATCATTCTTTATCTGCTAAAACACACACAATAATGAACTTAAAAAGATAGCTTAATGAACTTAAAGCAAAATTATTTTTGAAATGTACATAAGGTGTAATTTATCACGGGACGACTGCATTATATTTATGTAAAATAAAGGCGTTAGTTTATTTTTAAACTCACTAAATATCTTCAATAATTTTTGAATATCAGAACCTACAAAAATTTAAGAAGCTCCAGCTTTCATAAGACTACGTTCAACATATAACAATTCGAGTATATCATGCGAGTAGTATATGCGAGAATATCATGCGAGTACTATTTCCTCAATTCAATTTTTTTTCTAAATTTGCAGGCAATCTATGAAAATATCGTAATCATCGTAATTACGAATAACTCCATCACTACACGATGATGTTAAGAGAAATTAATCTTACAAAATTCCGACAATGGTGATCAATTGTTAGAAACATCTAATACAACCGCAAACCTTCTTTTAATGTTCTCCTTTCTCTCTGTTGATTTAAATAAAGAAATCCATTAAGCTGCCAATTGTGTGTGCCAAAGGAAAGTCAATCCATGATGGCAATGATGCGCATGAAAACAGGAGAAGGCTTTAGAAATTCGTTTAAGTTTCAACTCTGACCCTAACGCGATCGAGTCGAAAGCGCTTGCAGGAATTCATATATGCATCCATGATATACCGAAAACCACGTTACTTCCTCTGTGAAAGTCAGGCAAGCAGTGTTCTCGGTGCTGTTTGATACGCCTTCAAATATTTCCACAAACTGTGATTGATTTGAGGTGATGTTGAATAACTTTAATGCGTTATCGATTTTAGCTATTGATGCATGAAAGGGCAGGTGATGATTGACAGCCGCTTGCACTCACTTTTTATGCTAATTTTTACCTGACTCGCAAAATTTTAAAAATAAAAGATGAAAGGAGTGGAAAGTTTAGAGATCGGTTTAACAATAGAACAATTTTACGAATCGATGAAGTCTCACAGAATTTCGGTATTCCGTATTCAATTGATGAACTAACTAAATGAGGATTATTCTCACTCAGTCTATTAATTTTGAAAATCAATAGTGAAAAATTTTAAAATATTAAGAATGATCAAAAATAATTATTTGTATAAGGTCATGCACTTGAAATCGCCATGAATATTTGAGTGGTGCTGAGCCCTTCCGAGCTGAGCAATTCAGCATCAAACTTTTAATAAAATGTTGACGAAATGTGATAAAAAGTGTGTGCCAATATTTACTTATTTTATGAAGTATAGGATTTTATACAGCTTTAAAGAATGTACAAAAGGCCTCATAAAAATTTTATAGAGGAAAACTTTATCGTATTTACGCTTCAGAATTGCACCGCTCAAATCTTGGAGAAATCCGTACCCTTTATTCCTTTTCATTCGGCGGAGAATACTTTCAGTTTTTAAATGCTCGTAAAAAAGTAGCAATATATCTGCCATACCGCTCCTCCATATACTCCGAAATTTAATTCTTTTAAAATTTAGACTTTCGAAATTACACTGAATTTTATCCCTCGGTCATTTCATGAAAAGTCTTAATACAGAAATAAATATTAAACTATTACGATATTAAATATTAAAACATCACGATAATTAAATAAACTATTTTCTATTTGAAAATGTTTCTTAAAATCTTTGTAGATTTTTGTTCTTGTAAAGGAATATCGATTGTGCTTTCTATCTTTATTCGATCCAGTTCGATCGTGATGAATAATCGTGATAAATTATGATTTAGCAAGTTTTTTTTAATTAAAATTTTTTAAAAATGTTTTCAATATTAGGACGTTATGAAATGACGGTGGACAATGGGTGTTAAACAATGTTTTTAAAGGGTGTGAGGTGTAAGGGAGCTTCAGAAATCTGTTTCTGAGCAAAGTGGAAAGTTTAGAGATCGGTTTAATAAATCTGTTAATTTTTTTATATTCGCATTGTTTTTGATAGACGTGAAATTTTTGTGCGTGGGCCATTTTGAGCATTTTTTCTTAATTTTGCATTAGCTTTTACTTTTCCATGATAACCTATAGAGGTCAAAGTTGCTCTTTTTCAAATAAAATGAAATAAAGTCACTTACATCGATTATAAGTTTCTCCGTCACGCTTCTACGAGCGCAACCTTCGAAGAACTTTATTGTCAAAAACAAGCAGTGTTTGATTGAAAACGATTGACTGAGAACAAGAAGAGATCTTAATAATATCATACAAATTATTATATTGTGAGAATACATTGCTCAATCAAAACGTTTAATTAAATCTGTTTTATCTTTTTCGATGACCCAAATCAGTTCGAACATGCCTTTTGTTCCAATCAATCAATAGAATACACACCTTCGTAATTTAATACGCGATTTTTAATTAAAAACCGCATTTAATTTATTCTAATGATTTGAAGTCATGATATTCGCTAACAATCGAGTCAATCGAAGTCTATCTATACGAAAGCTTATAAAGGCTTTCAATCCCTGAGACTTCAGGGTTTTTTGAACATTAGATTATTTCATGAAAACCTAATTTATATTCTTCTTCACAAACCACTTCTTAGCTCTTTACTTTAACTGCATTTATTTTTTTGATAATTTATTTGATTTTTTCTTACTTACTTATTTTTCATCCGATCCCTTTTGATTTAATAAAAGAATTTATCCAACCATGCCACTTCTTATCATTTCCCTTCATTCTTAATAAAAACAAGTCCACAAATCTGAAAAGCAAACCCAATCAACAAATTTTGTAGCCAATTTGTTCACAACCGACTTAACCAAAAGACCACAAAACCGCAAAAGTTTAATTGTTGAATAGCTTCAACTTAATGCCCGATATTCACATTTCCTTCGGTAACTATATTCGTACTATTAACAATTGAATAACTGAAAGATTGACCAACTAATTTACTGACTAACTGGTTGACCGACTGACCGAATTGCTGCCTCAGTCGTATCTAATGCGTATTTATCGATTTAGATTACACTCGACAAAAATTCATATTTATTATCAGAAATTGTTCGCTTCGTCGTTCGCTTAAATGGTGAATACAAATATTTGCACTTGAGTGGCCACCATCATGAGTTGAGAAACGGTAGGTCCCGCAGAAAGTTGATGCTAAAGAAAATAATTTAGAGACGGTTTGATTTGACGAAAAGAAGAGAATGTAGTAATTTAAACTCCTCCATAAAAGGGAATCAACTTACAATAATCGGGGGAATGGGTCTTGGTCACGCGATGCGCGAAATGCGTTTCTGACAACGCCATGTATTGCCAAATATACTTCAAAGCCGTGAGAGGGTGTGATGTGATGCTTCAACCAAACAAATAGTTTTGTTTTAACAAATAATCAAAATTTACTTTAGGGCAATGCTGGATTTATTTTGCTCACTCTTACTCCTTTTCACTCGGTGACTTTCTTCTCTATTAGTAAAGATGTTATGACTCTTCTATATCTCGACTATATATTATATAACAAATACTCATATAATTTCTCTTTGTAGCTATAAACAGCAGAATTTCTTGACGTTACGCTTTTTTCAGTGTAGGCTGCGGAGATAGCTGTTCAATCGTGTCCACAAATACCCGAAGCTTAACATTACCGTCGATCATCCAACCACCCATTAAAAGTGCTACACAAATACTCGAAAAGATAATCCCAAAGCCACAGATTCAATAAACGAAATTATTGCATTGAATAATTTGATCATCATCAATTTTGTCGGAATGTCCCAAGCGCGCCCCAGTGGACCCACACTGGGGCGCGCTTGGGCTATGATTTTATATTGTTATAGTAGTTACTATTATTATTATTATTATTATTATATTTGTGGTCTCCTGATTGCGGCTTGTGTACGTACGATGCTATTGTGGTTAGTAAAATTTGACTCCATGAAAACACGAGCAAAGAATCAGACTCACCAATAACTTTTGTCATAATCATTGATTATTCTCAGCAAAAAAAATTAATACGACAAATTCGAAGAAACTGTGGAGGAAGGTATTAATGAATTGATATAAAATATTATCAGACGCCCAATATTTTGAACAATATTTATTAATATTAATGAATAGAATAAAACCCTCGAATGAGATGCGTGTGAGTGCAATTCTTTAAACCAGAACCAATCAAAATCTAACCACCTTTATCAGAAAACGATTTTTATCCTTTTTGTCTTTTCCTTCCTTCTTCTATTCCTTCTTTCCTCTTTTCCTGCGTACCTTCCTTTATCCATTCCTTGTTTTCGTCAAATTGAAAGCGACAAATTCTTAAATGTCACCTTATTTGTCCTTGTGCTTTTGACCAACACAATTGACGCCCAAATGACTGAAAATACAGTCGTTTGTAAGCGACACCTCAACGAAATTTAAATTATAATCAGATTTCTTACTAATTCCAGAAACCGCAATTAAAATCTGCCTGCGAGTTTAGTCGGAAATTTCAACGATGAATTTGTAAAGGATTTTTCAAGGATATCAAAAAAGGCGCGCGTATTTTCATGGCGCGTGGCGCGCGCATATTCGACACCACTCGATTTTTACTTCTGTCGATAGCTCCACTCGATATGTTTAAGATATCAGAAGGGGTCACTTTCTCTAACGAGAACGAACTCAATTGTTTGAAATCAGGGTTCAACGACTCGTCCTTCCATAAACCACTATCGTTTTAAGAGCGTTCGATGCCTATCTTTTGAATTTGTACTCTTTGTTAAAATAATTTAACGAATGATTGGCAAGGCAATAACAATTAGCATTTATGCCAACCAGCCGTTTTAACAGTCTCCCAATCACTTTCATAGTCATTGCAAGTAATCGAACCGAATCATAGTTTTAACTGCGCAAATCAGAAATTGCATTATGCTACTTGCAATAAAAAACAAATTTATAGTTGAACAAAATTTTAACAATTTTTTCTAATCTTAACTTAATTAAGATGTCATAATTTTTATCGTAGGTAAAACATGGTTTATGAAATTTTACTTCGATGTTTTCAAATTTGGACAATTTTTTTCGACTCAGTTTCGATTTATTGTCAACTTAATTAACTTTCGCCATTATTTATGGGCCATTAACAGAAAATTGCTTCATCGTCTCAAAAAAACCGTAACAATTTATTTAATATTTCAATGTTTAAAAGTAATTTAAAAATTTGTTAAATTTTAACTTGTAGGCAATTTCTGACCAATGCATTTTATTTAACAATCAACAATTACTGTTACAGACTACGAATTACAAAATTAGAAGGAAATTACTAAATTTGGTAAAATTATAATAAACAGAAAGTTTTTTATAATAAGATTAAAGACTTTAACATATTTTAGAGGTCTTTTAGATAAAATTTGAGAATTTATTGTTATCAACACTAAGATTATTATACTAGAATATAAAATTCGTGATGGGCTCATGTTGAGAAATAATTAATCTTAAATAGCTTCGTATCGAAAATGACCTCCGAAACTGTGCAGTCAGTCTAAATATTAGTGGCATCGTCGTTGCATACGATGTGACTGAATAGCATTAAACTAACGTGATATATTACAAAATCGTGACTATGGAAGCTTTTCTAAAGGTTTTCTAAAACTTTTTGAGTTTCTAAAAGTTTTTGGAAATTAATAAAATAATGGCCATTTGTATTAAAGATTTTAAATGTTTACAATAAATCAGTTAAGGACAAATTTTAAAACACGATCTAGTCTACTTTCGTTGAGATTACCGTTCCTCACGATTTGTCTTAAATCAACTTAATACCTTTTTAAATGATTAAGAATAAAACTGAACGAAATTTGTTCGGATCGCCAACATATTTTAAACCTCTTAACGAAAATCAAGAAATAAACTTCTTCACTCAAACGATCAAAACAAATCGGTAAATAAAATATTCAAACTACTTAGAGCTACGACCTCATCTGCCCACCTTCGTGGAACCTTTAACAGTAAAACTTTTAAAGAAAAATAAAATCTGATAATAATATTCTTAAGTCTATAAAAGGAAGCAGGCAATGACAATATTAAAAGCGTGGGCCGACGAGTGTGTGGGATTTAAATGTAAGATGAAGAGAATGAAATAGCGAAGTAAACAGAAGCCAAACTTTGCATTTTAAGATAAAATGTTAATAATTAATTATCAAAGTGTCAATAAAAATACACAAGAAAAATAACAAAAACAACATTAAAGTTGCGACTAACAAATGCGTTATAAATGGATTGCGATCTTTTTTGAAAAACGACAGAGAAAAATGATTAAAGAATAAGAAGTGGCCAGTGGCCTGTTTTATAATTTTTTAAGGCCAAGGAAAAAAGGTATAATTAGTGAATGAGGTATTATAGGTAGGCAGCGTCATTCCATCCTTGGTGGTCTACTCATTAAAACCAACTCGCTCACAAAGAAATGCCTCTGTGAAAACTTCCCGAATCTTTTTAGCGAAAAAGTGTCAATTATATAGATTGGTGAGATCGGGACCCAAGCACTTATAAAATTACGTTAAGGCTCCAGAGGAATGCACTTATGAAAAAATCAAATAATTTAATAAAATATATAAATGAAAATTAAATAAAAATCTGGAATTTTAAAGAATTGTTTCAAAATTCGCGGTTAGTTTCAAAAAAATTAAATCTATTCCAAAGCTGCTGCTTCGGCTGCCTCTTAATACGAGTTTATTCTCTGGCACGAGTTCCGTAAATAAAATTTAGAACCACAGCAATAACAATTCACTTTCATTGTTTTTCTAATTATTTTTTGCGGATCGTTGCTCCTGACTGTTGCTCATGGTCTTGGGTTTAGATTTTTACCGCCTTCGTAAAGATTTCAATTGGGAAAATTTTGTCTTCCTGAAGCATCTTGTTTTAGCTACCCACTAGGAAAAATGATAAAAATTGGAAACACCAGCAAACAGCATTTACTGATATCGTTTACTATTTCTAATTTGTTAAAAAATGTTGTATTATTAGGCGTCATATTTTTTCTTTCAATGGAAGAAAGTTTGTTGCCCCTAGCATCAGAAGAGTAAATATTTACTTCACTCGATGGAAGAATACTTTTTTCTAAATATGTTCCTCCATTGAAAGAAAATATACACTATTTTATCCTTAAATTAAGCATTCGAATTATTTTTATGGAGAAATACTTTAAATAATTGTCTTAAATTTTCCTACTGGGTACTTCATTCCAGATGCCTTCGTATTATCAACAATTTCGACATCTGTAAGTAAGTAAGTAAGTAAGTAAGCTTTATTGAGACTTTAAAAAATACAGGTGTTTGTTTTACATTCTATTAAATTAAATACATACAGAATTTGCTGACTTGGAATTGGTCAAGCTAATCAGTAATATATTACATTATTGTTTAAACTAATATCTTGTACATAATAGTGACCAGTGAGAAAGACTGGGCACGAGCTAAACCATTTTTGATATGTCTGCTCAATAATGACATTGTATCTGAAATCATTTGCCTTAAAACTAACTATTTACAATACATATGTGGATAGATGAAAAGAAACAAAGGAGAGAGAGATAGTAAAGAGATAAAATGAAAGAAAATAAGTTGCAATGCGATGTGAACTTAAAAATAATATAGAAAATTAGACTAGTAATATGTCTGCTTAGATGAGATCAAAAATTATATTTGGATTTCAATAATTCATTTAAGAATACTTATATTGGGTTTATTAGGAGATCGAAATGCAAAAAATTCAATAGCAGCACAGACTTATCCTCTGTATGTTCCTGGGAATTTTTTGATGTAGAACGGTGGTAAAAGAAGTGTGGAATCAGTGACCTTTAGTTGGGCATTCGAATCAGGGTGCAGAATGGCAAACGGGGAAATGTAATAGCAGTTGCTTAATGAGTATTGAATGTTGTGGTTTAGATTTTTTATTAGACTATTTTCGTGATATTTAGCCCTGTCTAGCTTCATTTTAGTGAGGGAAAATAAGTAGTTTAATAGTGGGACCGTTTTTGCAGTCTTATAGACAAAACTATTGCTATACCATCTTCCCGATGGGCGCCTTGACTTAACAATGCATTTTCTCAGCACAGAGCGCTCGAATGCTTGTAGCTGTCTAGCTACAGAAGGAGATATTTGCAGCCACATAGGGAACGCGTATGTCAATACAGGTCGTATTAGCGTCTTATACAGCAGAAGTTTTGTTGCACTTTCAACATCTTTAGAGCCAAGAAGATACTTAAGCTTCGCTGCTGCTGCTTTCGATTTATTAAGGGCCTTCTCTGCATGTCCATTCATCTTTAATCTGTGATGTAATTGTACACCCAAATATTTTATAATAGTTTTTAGCGGAATTTGGTGACCATCAATTGATAGAGAAATTAGTTTGCTCTCTTTCACGGCCATATAATGACCTTTTCCCGAAGCGTTCCTGAAGCATATCAGCTCACATTTCTTCCAATTTACTTCTATGCCCCATTTCTTGTAGAATGATATTATTTCGTCTAAGTGAGTTCGAACCTCGTTTAGCGCCAACTGTGGTCTCTCGTGGCTTTTGAAAATTATTGTATCATCAGCATATAGAATTGAATTCGGTTGAGAAGAAGAATCGGGAAAATCATGCATAAAGATGCTGAACAGTAAAGGTCCGAGTATGGAGCCTTGAGGGACGCCAGATAAGACTGCAATCGGGTTTGACTTTTCAGCACCTAAGTGGATTGTCAGGAAGCGATTATCGAGAAAACTGCGAACCATGCTAATAAAGGTGAATGGTAGTCTCAGACGTATAAGTTTATTCATTAAACCTTCATGCCAGACCAGGTCAAAAGCCTTTTTAAGGTCTAAGGCGCATGCCACTGTGCATTTCCTTCTTCTGAGGTTGCCCAATATTATATCCTGTAGATATAGTAGAGCGTGTTCGGTAGAGTGACCCTTTCTGAACCCGAATTGAAAGCTAGGAATGATGTTATTTGTTTCAATTAAAGCTTCCACTTTCCTCAAAATTATCCTCTCTAAGATCTTCCCTAGGTTAGACAGGAGTGAAATGGGCCTAAGATCCTCCACTTTTCTAGATGTATTCTTTTGAATGAGAATTAATTTTGCTTTCTTCCATTCATTTGGGAAATAGGCATTGCTTAGGCAGTTATTCATTAAGATAGTAATAGGCCGAACTAAAGCTTTACTGCACTTCTTAATGACGAAGTTTGAAATTTTGTCTGGACCTGCTGATTTTTTATTATTGAGGCTTTTTATAAGAGACTCGACGAGAGAATTAGACGCGAGGTTTTCATTACTTGGAGAAATAGCAGTATTTTCAGCTGTGAAATTATATAGAGGCGGTGTTTCGTTCCATGACCAAAATGCAGAGTTTTCGGTGCGCACATGCGGTGCTTGGGAGGGAAGCGGGGTTGGTGTATCTTTACCATACAAATCGGCGTAAAAATTGGAGAGGTGCTCAAGCTTGTCGGGTACAGAAGTGTGGGAAACCCCGTTTATTTCGACAGGAGTATTAAGGATAGTTAATTTTTGGTTGCGACCCGTCAACCTATTTATTTCTTGAAATACCGAAGGACTAGGCCTCAGACGAGTTAGCCGGTTTCTTAGCTGCTCATTTAAGTCGCATTTTACTCTGTCCTTAATCAATTTACTTAAGCAGTTAATTCTCCCGGACAGCTCCCTATACAGATCGTTGACCCTATTTCCTTCGTGATGGAAAATTCTTTTAAGTTGAGCTTTCCAAATTTTCCTGATCTTAAAAAGTTTTAGCGTCATACTCGACACCTTTAGGTAGTCTTTGCTAGCAGATTTTTGACGAGAATGTAGACTTATGCTATCTTGTACACAAGCAGTTATAGAGGCGACTAATTCGTCAATCTCTGCGTTCGAAAGGTTTCTTGTGGCGTCAATATTCAGAGCATCAATGCTTTGTTGTAAGCTATAGTTTACCTTCTTCCAGTCTGTATGGGTGAATGAGAGCTGTGTTGGGGGATTAACTAGTAGAGGTGAAAGGCAGTGTGGTTTTAGAGAGAGGAAGATTGTGTAATGATCTGAGATAGCATCAAGAGTGGTACAACTAAAATTTGTGTAGTTTGTGATTGGAGAGATTAGGCTAGACGATACCAAATAGAAATCTATATGAGAGGAGGAACTAGGCCTAGTTGGCCCGTCTGGGAAAAGAATATTTAGGCTGAGTACATTTTTACCATACCAATCGTATAGTGTCTTCCCATTGGGATTGCAGCAGCTGTCACCCCAATGACCATGCCTTGCGTTAAAGTCGCCTCCAATTATGAAATAATTACAATGTTCAATTTTGGATAATAGGTCGGTAAGAGCATTTTCTAAAAAACGCCCCGTATTGCAAGGTACGTAGAGAGACACAATTCCTAACTTGGATTTTGATCCGTCTAACGTGCTAGTTAATTCCACAACAACTATGCTTGCTGAAACAATGTCGCTATGGAAATTTAGTGGTGTTGCTTTAACCGAATTATGTATAAGCAGACCCGTACCCCTTCCAGCATTATTTGAGAAAAAATTATAGTCCTTAAAACATCTCTTTAAGTCGGATTTAAGAAGCGTTTCCTGCAATAATAGTGCTGTGGGGCGGAAATCTTCTAAAAGCAAATCAGTCTCTATTAATTTATCGGGAGAGATAAGCGAATTTACATTACTAGATAAGAACTTCATCATTACGGACAGAGACTAGCGAGAAATTCTAGATATGCACAAGGCTTATCAATGTCATTTAAGGCTTTATAACTAGGCCAAAATTCGCGCAGTCGTGCCAGAAGGGTTGTCATCGGCACTCCAAAGAGTCTCAACGACTCGTTGAGGAAATCAGGGATCAGGTTTGAGGCCGGGCTTTTTGATCCTTTTAGCACTTCGGCATATGAGCCGCTCTGGCTTTTTAGTTGTGCTATATTGCGATTTACCAGTAGTTCCGTATTGAATTTTCGTCGTACCGAGAATTCTGTCCTCTTTTCCCTAGCTTGTAAATATTTAGCTCTACTTGGGCAGCCTGTAAAATTCGCAGGGTGTCCCGCTTGACCACAATTGACACATTCTACCGTATCTTTGGAGTCCTCTAACGCCGAGTCTCTTTTGCAGCTTCCAGGCTCGTGCGATTCTTTACACTTAACACATCTTGATGAATAGGCACAGTATCTACTTATATGCCCAAAACGTTGGCAGTTAAAGCACTGAGTTGGGCCTTCTCTTTTAAAATTCTCCCACTTTATGCGGTGTTGGAGTAGCAGTTTTATTTTTTTTAAATTTCTAAGCATTTCATTGTTCTCCACTATGCAAATGAATATACCCAAATCAACCTTGTTCTCCCGCGACCACCCAGTTTGAAAAGGTTTAACCGAAAGTTTTAATGACAGATCTGATTCTAATAGGGCCGCTTCAACTTCTTGAGCCGAAAAACCTACTGACAAGCCTTTCAATAGAATTGAAGGCTTTTTTAACTGCTTTGGTGTATGTGAAAACGCTTCGACCTTTGAATTTTTGAAATGCTCCATAAAAAATGAGTGCATTTCAATATCTTTCACAAGTAATTTGAACTTGTTACTGCCTACGCTTTGAAATTTTACTGAATCTAGCTTACAACTAAAATTATTTCTTATGAAATCTAAGATAACCTTTGATCTCACCTCTTTTACAAAAATGGGAGGGCACCATTTTTCCTTCTGCTTTTGGTTTGCAGTAGTTTCAAGAACTTCGGTAGTAGCCGGATCCTCAGTAGATAGGATGTTAAAGCGGTTGCTGCTTAATGGTTCGTCTGCCATAGTTTTTTGGGTTTTTTTTTGTTTTGAGGAACTGGAATTGGGCTGCTGAACTCTCCTTTTTCTGTTGATTACCTTTTGGAAAATCACCGGTTCGTTGTCAAGTATGAATTTTAAATTTTTATTCATTCGCAATGTATCGTTGTTTTCCGATGATGTTGATGTGGATGCTGTAGGAATGTTAAGCAATTCCGTTTTCTTCTCGGCAGGTAGCGCTGGCGGGTGTCCCTGTGCCGACCAATTTTCAACCTTTTCACTGATTGCTGGAAAATCCTTCGACGAGAGTATGCTTGAAGGGTTCAGCCATCTATTTGACAAAATTTGTATTTCGTGACCATCCTCCATTTCCATATCAGGTAGCGACGCAGTGGAACTTTGTACCTGCTCCGACATGTCGATGGACCGTACTTTATCCACGGTTTTTATTATGCCTTTATTTTTGTTTGAGATGTTTATTATTTTTTTTTTCTTTAAAGAGAACACTAAAAACACGTCTGCACTCGGCGGAAGACCGATAAAGAATCCTTTCGACATCTGTTTTATAATTTGGATCGGAATTTGGAATTGAGTACAAATTCTTGAAAATAAACAACAAACAAAACAATAAAAACAAAGCCGAAGATAATGATGAAGCCGACGGTGAAGGTGAAGAATAAAACTAGAGAAATCGTGAAAGAAAAACCAAAATAAACATGAACGTAAGCTAAACCCGAAACCGAAATTCTTTCCAATTTTATGTATTTCCCTCTCTCGTTTTGATGCCCAAAAAATCGACCACGGAAGGGCGAAAATTGCTTTCGCAGATAATTAATTTATACAGAGTGTATTGTTGTTGTTTAAGACATTTTTTCAGTATATTCTCTCAGACACTAAAGCGATTGCATGATAACGGAAGGATACTGTTTTTTCTTGTCGTTTTCGATTTTTCTTTCAAAAATTAAAAAGAAAGAAGTTTATAAAATTTGTTAAAAATATGAAAACGTCCCAACGTGCTTTGCTGTGGCGGCGATACTACTCCCTTAACACTCAAACCCAATTGTGTTAACGGCAATGTCATGTCTAAACCTTACATATTCCTGAAATAAATTTGTTGTTTACTGCAAATTGTCTCGAAAGTCTTGGAGCTGGTGTTTTAAGGACGCGGTTGCGATGTTAGACATTGCAATGCGTGGACCCTTTTAAGGAAAGTTCTATCGAAAATTGTGTAGAAACTTGTTTCACATACTGAATACTGAATTTAAACCATGCATTTTTATGTAACGAGTGCAACGTACATGAGGTTCGGCCACGCCTAAATTAACGTTCTAAATTATTAAAATTTAATTTAAATGCATTCAATCCTTACCGACCTTAATCTTCTGCACAGTAGTAACAATAACAATAACAACACAAACAACAAGTATTAAAACCACAACAACCGCCTAAAGGGATTTGCATTTCCTTTGCTGTAAATTAAATTTTGTTAACTGGGACACTCTTGTGTTGAATAATGTCATCATTAATTAACGCTTGCCTTCACTCATTCATTCATTCATGTATTTGCCTTAATCAGTTTGCACTCCAACACACTTCAATAACTCTGCGAGTTATTTATCATATTCTGAATTGTTTCCGGATTTCTTCTTCTTGCTCAATCCAAGACAGCGGCGTTTTCCTATAATGTCCAACGTATTGGAGCTTTTTTGAACCTATTTAGATTTCTGATCACATTACGTAAATAAATGCTGAAAACGTTATAATTAAAAGAAAAGAAAAATATTAAAGGAAATTTTTATATAATATCTATAAATCCTTTTTCTTACTATTTTCAAACGCCTGTTTCCGTTAAAAATTAAGAAAATTTCAAATAATTTTATTTTTAACAATGTTGTGATCATGAAGAGCTGAAGAACGATGCATACAGTTTTATTATATTTGATTAAATTAATTTACATTATTTGTTGTATGTATTTATGTATTTATGAGCGTGTTCGCCTGTGGGTAGGTGTATTTGCGCACGTACTAGCACCGAAAATGCAATTTTTCCCGTAACCGAAATTCTCTTGCGAGTTTGACATAAACAAAAAAAAGTTTTTTGGAAGTTATGAAATTTTTTATGACTGAATTGAAATTTAATGTGCTTGATGTTAATCAATTTTTTCAAATTAATTTTTCACCTCTGTGCCAAGCATTTTTAAGTCATACCTGGAGAAACGAAGAAATAATATTCAATATTCATCGATATTCAAAACAAGTGGCCGATTTATGCTTTATTGCCGTTAACTCTGTTGGCCAAATTGTCACTCAGTCTGCGATTAAGTTTTCGGTGGGCGACACTTTTAACAATTTTCGACAGCAATCTTTTGAAGGGATCCGCCAAATATAATGCCGTAATAAAACAAAAAAGGTTAAGCCTCGACATTAACAACAACAAAAACAGAAACAACAGAAACAACAATATGACACCTTCGACGCGTGTCTGCCAATTTGAAACTAAAATAAATTACCGCTCGAGAAATGCCTTTGACGATGTCTAGAATTTTAATTCATTGAACAATTATTTGGTTGTCGTTGATTAATTTTCTTTTGATCAACACATTGTTTGGGTAAGCGTGATTTTTTCTCACTTCTATAATTTTGTCATTGTATTTTTTGTAAGCACAATTTATTTTTCTGTCTGCAATCTTTTGCTTTTGTTAAACTTATAAATTTTTTTTAGGTTAATCGCTCCAGGGACGTATTAAATTTTAATATATTCTTAATTATTTAAAGCGTAAGTTAGAAATTGCTTTTGAGAATTAATTGCATTCTATTGTTAAATTGAAAGCATTCAATTTTCAAACAAATATTTGAACATTTAAAGAATAATATTGCATTCGCATTTGCCGCACGCTGAAATGCGCGATTGTGAAACTCGTCATAGAATTATTCTCCCCCCCCCCGCCTTCCTCCTTCTCAGACGGAGCCCAGCCTTCTAACTTTATTTTGACAGGTGTTATTTGTCCTATAACGTTCCTTATATCTTGATTCTGATTTCATTATTTCATTCTGCTTAAACTTTGACCTTTATGTTTTTAGAAATGAGCCTCGCTTAAGAACTCGAGTTCAAGTTCAAGTTTCCGTTTCAACTTCGTTTGTTTTCTTATCGGTCTTGTTACATTTTGCTCTTATCTTGACACAGACAGGAGACAGCAAAATGAAAATTTAACAAAGAGATATCACTAAACAAAAAGGAAAGTACTGACCTCGTTTCTTTGATGTCATGCGGGAGTCATGTGGATTTCAAAGACTTTGAAGTCAATGTTTTAGATCTTAAACGGGCTCCATGGCGAGGAAGGACAGAATGATAATACACAATAATAAAGTGAAATGACACATCGCGGCTTCTGATGACATTTCTTTTGTGTTTCTATTTTCTTTATTCTATAATCTTGTGACATCGTCTATTATTATAAACTTTATAGCCAGAACATACTCATCCTCTAGGCTTCCTCTTTTTCTCCCTTTTCGATCCCACAAAAGGAATGATAAGATTTGTAAAGAAAATATTTGCTGTCGGTTTTGTTCGATTTAAGAGAGTATTTTTGAATTAATTCGTTCATGAAGCAAAGTAGAAAACTAAAACTTTATGAAATTATGGTACAGGACGATTGGGTCACCTCGAAAATTTCCTCATCTTATAACTTTCGAACTCAAATACCCGGAGGAGAAAGGCCTAAAATGCAAATTGAATTTACTAAATGAAATTATTACAGACAAACTTAGATTATAATTCATAACCAAGCAGCATTTAAGTGAAATAATTCAGAAGCAAAATTTACCACGTTCTAAATGACGCGTCGTTTTTCCTATTCAGTTCTCAGTCGACTCGTTGATAAATAACAAAATATTCTCGACGCTCGAAAGTCGTTCTGTGCACTCTCGGTGATTCAGAAATCCATAATTTATTGAGTTTGGTGCGAATTCGTAGAAGAACTATTCAGTTCAAATTTCTTAATTATTCTTAATAAAGTATGCAAAATTCATTGTGCAAAGAATGAAGGATGGTGGACAACAAGCACCCACAACAACCACCAACAAAATCGACAATGGCTATAACTGAATTCTGCGCGCATGATACACCGTCACCTACGAGGCGGCAGGGTAGCAGAAACTAACAACATTTTACTGTTATCTGAACATAAATGTGTTATTTCGTTAATCCATTCGAACAGTCGCGAATCTTGTGATCGCGTACTATCGTGACACACTGTCGCGATTGAAATATTTGTTGACATCAATCCGTAGTAGTCCCTCGCCACAATTTCTAAAATGCCAATAGTTACAGGATTTGCATTAACAATTATTGCCGTAAAAGCAACAACAATTGCTGCAAGTAGGACCTTGTTGCTTGAGTCTTTTACTTCACCTCCATGTTTCTTAGGCGAGCACGCAATTATGTAATTGTTAGCTGCTTTTGTAAATTTTCGTTTGGGCCTACGATCTTTTAACGGCGCGGCACGCAATTTCCAGGTTTTGTAAAAATGTTAAAGAAAAAATCGCACGCTACGGAAGCAACTGTAACCGTGTTACTGCTGTGGCAGTAGCTATTGCTGTCTGGGGCGCAACAGAGCGGTTCAATATCTTCGATTTAGGAACGGTTTGTTAGCGCGACAACCATTGCTATCTCTTCCGTTCAGTTTTCGAACATTAAGTTTAGTTCAAGTTTTCCTTCAATTCGTGTTTGCTAATGATTATCAATGCAATCTCGTTATTCGAGACTGTTTGCTGATTTATGTAATTTGCTTGAGCTCTCGATTTCATGTCCGAAATAAATCTTTTGGGCACATTTAATGTATTCGGTTGTCGTGCATTTTTGCTACTAAAGATTACTGATATTGTGATTTTGAACATAATTTGGGATTATTCATTAGCGTTTTCGTTCACAACTTTCGCCCTCACAATTGAAAATTTTGTTCAGATTTTATAGATAAATTTTAAACTCCATTCGCAAGGAAATAATAAGTGACTCAACAAGGGAGTAAGTCTGTAATTATACTGTACTGATTTTAGTAATGCAGTCATTTCTAAAATCATAACTCAAATTGTAATAGAATAAGAAGTAAATTATTCCATAATCGCAAAGAAGAAGTACGTTGAGCTCTTTATGATTATGGAATAATTTACTTCTTATTCTTAAATTCGACATTAAATCACTAATAACCCCTTATATGTAAGCAAAAGGGTTCCCTTTCTCCAGGTTTCCTATTTTTTATTAATGTTTGAGTTTTAAACCTGTTTTTAAAGATCTTAAAAGTCTCTCTCTCTCTCTCTATGCGTGTATGTGTGCGTGTCTGTTTACATCTTTAAGCGCCAGTAGTGGATTGTGTTCAGTTGTCATCGTGATTATTACGAAGTTACACAAAATTGTTACATCAATCTCTTTTTTAATCTACGACGTTTGTTCGGTGACTGCTCTAAACTAAACGTAATATCATTCAACCGATGAGAGAAGAATAAATACAGAAGACTGTAATGGCTAAGACGGAGGAGGAGTGAAAAAAATGAAGGCGATTACATTTTTTGAAGATTAATGATGACGCCATGTAGATTTTAATATACATTCCTAAGAATAGTTACCCATAATTATCGTAGAAGAATACAATTTCTTACAAAAAGCAGCGTCATTTTTTAAATTTTAAGAAACAATAAATGAAAAATCTCTGTAGAATTCCTATCGTCTATTATCATTAGTAAAAATCGTGACTAAAACATTTTTAATGTTTTTAAATAAATATAAAATTATCATCCTTTATTAATACTGACTTTATATTGCTTCAAGGTTTCCACAGAATAATTCTTTTCAAAATAAATAGACCCGTAATGATGACATTCATTATAGAATTACTGGCGCTTTACAAATTAATAATTCTAATTGATTCTACAACAACAGCAAACAATCTCATTGACCGGGTGCACCAGCACCATATTAATAATTACTTACCATTGTCTCTGCTTACTATTGCTGTTTCGTTCATTTGTTTACATAAATGAGTCGCGAAGGGCATCATTAGCACATTATGATTATAAATCAATATTAATTCCTAATACACGGAGATACACGGAGAGATTAAATATTAGCTACATTTTCATTATTATTTTCATGCATTGTAAAGAAAATATATCGAACAACCAAAAATCGAACCTCGAAATTAAGATCTATTTTAAAAATTATCCTTAAAATAAATATGCATTTAATATACATTTCAATTTTAAATTTTCTTTAACTAGAGTACTTTATTTAGGTATATTTGCAATTTATTGCATGTAAACTTTGAAATTTATAATTCCGAACAAATGAGAAAGGTCCTGCCGTACCTGCTCAGAATAAAAATACTGTGACGTACGCAGTAGCAACATGGTTTAACAATTTCTATAAATAATACTTTGAAGGCATTAGACTTAAAGAACCTTTAGCTATTATTTCCTAAATCTCTTTCTGTTGATTTCACATATTAGTGTAAATGATAAGCCTGTCCTCCTAACCCCCCTGTCAGCATTGCCCCTTTAATTATATCCTTTTTTGTATTATTGTTTGTGACTGTTGATCTGCCAAGTCATCGGAACCTAAGGAATGGTTCTTTCCTTTGGATCGCAAATCGTTGAACTTTTAAGTAAAAGACGACAGAATTGCTATCTCATAATCTCCGGATTAAAATAACAAAGGTTGGAAAGACTTTTTAGGACAATGATATCTGAACACAATAAAAGCCTCTTTACTAAAAGATAAACAATGAAGAGAAGAAGGAGAAAAATTATAAACAGAAAATAAAATTTTAAAAATTTGAATTTAAAAAAAGTGGAAGCGGGAATATTTGCAAGCCTAAAGAAAACGTAGAGAGAAGTGTGCATCCTGAGATCAGTGGTATGTCCGAGATATGAAGATGTCTGAGGAGGCAAGAAGTATAAGCGCCAGAAAGAAACACGAAATCTCTCAGAGATAATCTATAATGCTGTCAGCGATGAAAACCATAAATTGTGATTACAAATAAACAGACTCACAATGAAAATCCTCCATGAAAGGAATTTCGAGCATTAAGGGAAAAGCCAATTCCACAAAGGTGTAATAAATTGCCGACATAGCACTACACAACAATAATTTATCTTTGATAACTTCCTCGCCTTACTTTTTCGCTTAAGTTGTTTAATATTCAATTAGGAGTTAAAGCTTTACTCGGTACATTGTCGTTAAAATTGTTGTTATTGTTGTTGTTGATAGGCATCTTGCTTTGAGAGTAATTTTTTGGGTGAGGATCTTAAATAAGTTTTGCTCGCCAATTATCAGAAGTTATCACATAAAAGTGGATGCACTTGCAAAACTTATTTGCGTTTAGCTCTAGTATTTTTTTTTCTGATTGGTATTTTATTCTTTCGAATTACTGCGGTGTAACAAAAGCTTTAATGAATTCAAACAAATTCTTTTGGATGTTGCAGGCTCTAAAAAAATCGAGCCAAATTTTTTCTGAATGCCATTATGATTATTACTCTGTCGCACAAAAACTCGATGTTTATTTATTTTTCTGCTCTTTTTGTGATTGATTGTGTTTCTCTTACTTAGTCATCGGCATAAGATATTAGAAGTTAATTACAGAAATGTCAAATAGATCAAATTGTCACAAGTTCCAAAACACCTCCAGATGTTTCAATTAAAATTAATTTCCGACTACTTCGGCGAGCCTTTAGAAAATTATGTAAATTATAAAACTTAACAAATTCGTTTATTTTTTGTATAAATTCATAAAATGTAGTCAGTAATACTCGATAAAAATTATAATTTATGAAGAGAAAACAGTTATTTTCGTCAAATTGAAATGTTCAAATTTGAATAAATTTTCATCTATCGATAAAACGTGATAACTAATGCTATTTGTTTTTGTTATTTTTCTCAGCTGAATCTCATTAAAAAATCAGATAACAGTCGCAAGCAACTTTCCTCTGTCGGAGAGAGAAAAGGACAAAACAGTCTGGGAAATTCATACAGGCTAAACCTCCATATCCAACGGCCGTTCGATCGGTACTCATTGATGAAGTCATTTCTCTGATAGTAAAATCAAACTAAAAACAAAAGAAATCCAAGTAAACGAAAGCGATCGGAGGATAAAGCAACAATGTAACAACTACCGCCACTGCACGTCGCTGGAAGCAATTCGACAAGCGACTGCGGACGCATCAAATACGGTCGAGTAGAAAATCAATGGAGAAAAATCTACCCAATGCGCAACAAATACAATTTTCATTACAAGCGTTAACGACTTAGACGTAAATAACAACAACAACAATCTCTTCCAGGCAAGTCATAAGCGAAAATAAATAGAAATATGTAAAAAAAATATATTCAGCAAAACGAGTGGCCACTCGTTGGTTGTCTGAATGGCTGACTAACGACCATAACAACAAATCATAAATGCAAATATTTATTGCATTCGGTGCCGTTTCATTAACCATCTGTAGCCGCCGCGTCTGCTGGATCCAACCAAACATGGCCACGAGTGTGGCGACGAAGATTAAGACAATCAAGGTGTTTCTCGTGGCGGTTTCACGATGAAATGATGGCGGTGGCGGTAACAGCGTTTGCGGATTAATCCGTGGAACAGTACTATTGCGAGGGGTGAGTAATATTTGGTTTGGGTAATTTGCTGTTGCAGTTTATGACCACCAGAGGCCACGAAGGCCAACACAAACACTCAAACGAAAACAAATTCAAATGAAACTGAAAATGAAACTGAAACTGAAAACAAAATACATATAAAGTGACGTAAATGTTCAGATATATCGAATACTAGTTTCTGACATACGCGACACCAACCATCAGTAGCATCGGAGCGACGTTGTGGGTGATTTGGGGCAAAGAAACAAGCGAAGTAAGTGGTGAGAAAATGTAGGCGGAGGTTAGGGAACTCTTGTAAATATTGTTTCGTATGTGGGCGGAAAGCAGTAGAGGAAAGTAGTTCGACCACAAGACATGCATATTATCGTTTTTGTTACGGCATACGTTTTTCTCGTGATTGTGTTGATTTGTCTACTACAATTTGCAAGTCGTCTTTGGCAAGTGTTTCAAGTTTTTACTGGCCGTGAATGTTGCCACAGATACATTATCGTTCAAGTCCTTAAACGACAATCGCAGCGAAAACCACGTCACTGTCAAGTCAGTTTATTCATTTTTTTTAAACCGAATGCTCGTATGGGTATTAATGCGTCTGGCTAGCTACCGTCGATCAACTTGTTGCAGCTGCTTTCATTGTCGTTGTCGTCGTTAATCCTCTTGATAGCACTTTTATAACTCCCACAATCCGATAGCTTTTCTTGTTGACAATCTCGACTGCCGGACTACGCATCAGTGCATTGAATCGAAGCGATACGTTTGGATTGTATTGTATTGCATATTTCATATTAAATAAATGAACAACAATGAACTCCTTCATGCATAAAAGGTCCCCAATTTATGTATATGGTGTCTTACCCCATGCGTCATGTTTGTATTCGTGCTTTCAGAATTTAACAGAAATCTAACAGAATCTAACAGAATCAGGACAGAAGTAATACCTGAAGGCTATATCTACGTCTACGCCTAAAGGCGAAAACGGTGAAACGGATAGGCAATCATTTGACAGGATAACGAAACTATTGAATATCCGAGTTTTGCCTGAGAATTTTACATCAGTTTTTAATTAGTAATTTCAATTTAATGAAGATAGGTAACGATATATTCACTCAGTTTTAGAATAACTAAAGCTTAATTCGGAAATTTATTAAATGACTAAAATACAATGTCAATGATTTGTCAAAGAGATCGTTGATTTTGAAATTAATAAGTTATGGCTCTCACAATTCCAAAAAAAATATTTCGACCGAATCGTTTCAAGCAACTCGAACCGGTGTCAATTTTACAAAGTAATTAATAATAAAATAATTAATTTTTACTACTATTTTTTTAAAAATTAAAGCGAACTTCGTGTTGTTTGTTTGTTGTGATTTTTCACATAAAAATTAAGTTATTATTTATAGGATTATCATCGAAAAGACTATTAGTATAACTTCCAATTAACTCCTTCTCCGTTTTTTCTACGCCTACTATTTTTTTAAAAATTGACAAAATTAATTACAGAAAATTGAAATTATGATCATTACATAAGCCGTCGCATCTACCAATTTCTCAACTTTCCATTTCACTTCATCGTCTCCGGTGTCGGCGTTGAATGGTATCCTCCTACCAGAGGATGAAATAAGTTTTTTTAAAACCGCTTCGGAGAAAAATAAGTCTGATACATAATAATTATATAATAATATTGATATGGTAATATTGGATTTTAATTATAGAGGACTTTTCGTACCCCCTCCCCTCCCACACCAACCCCCCCTAACCTGCTTTTCTTTCTACTTATTCCTCTTCTATTTCGTGGATAGAAAGTGATCTATGCGTAGTCCACAAAAAACGAAAGTTACGCTTTCGATTTTAATTCGCGACAGGATCATCAACGAAAGATTTGATTTTCCTTTCCTTCATTCAAATTTAACTAAAATTAATTTCTAGTAAAAGATCGTATTTCAGAGGGAGAACCCCTACGAGGTAACTCTCACGGGAGAAAACTAACACAGAGTTAAACAATGCCTACAAAAACGACAACAACAACGAAAAGGACAAACTAAGTAGACAAACTAAATATATATAATTACAAAACTGTTTTATTTATGGCTTAATTGATTTATAGCTTTCACTTTATCTCGCTCTTTCTGTTGATGCTACTGTTGTTGCTTTTATTATATGTTTGTGATATTAATTAATCTGGTTGTTTTTGTTGATTTTCTTGTATTTGTTCGTCTAGTGTCTGCAAAATGGATCGCGCAAATTGACATTATTGAATGTTTTAATAACTGTATGAAAATGTCTTTGCAATAATTATTGAAACAAGCTTCGATTAATAGCTTTGAATGGATTACCATAAAATTGAAAGCATCAGAGCGTTCGGTTGATTGAAAACATCGCTCTGGATAGACATAAAACTCTGTTTTCAATTTTATTGGCACGTCTAAACCAACTAAAATAAACTTCGCTTTTTCTTTTCATCATCTTCTGCTTTGATCTACATCTTTTAAAGTATTCCACTGAATCATTCCCGACTACGAACCATTTTGGTTAATGTGATTTTCTTAACTTTTGAAAGGTGGTAAAATTTTCGTTGGCATCACAAATTTGAGGATATACCCCAGAAGATTAACGAGAAGAACATTTTATTTCATGGATACTGTAAATTAATCCTTAAATTGTTTTAAAATAAAAATTTGGGGCTAATAATGAAACGTGTATCATCATTTTTTTTAAAGTTGTCTGCTTTTTTAACGACAAACCCAAATGCTCAAAGCAATCGCACACTTATTTCTGAATTTAACGCAGTTTACGAGATCTGCTGTTAAAGCCTGGCGATGTAGATATCTACCAGCGCTTTTCCAGATCAATTGAACTGTAAAAACTACACGAAACTGTAAAACACGAAAAACGAATACGGAAGCATAATCATCAGTAGAAGCACAAACTAAGAATCACATAAAAACGGAAAAGTCGTTAACTCTGTTATGACTGGAGAAAAAACTATATCCGCCCAACAGGTCGAAAAGGCAGGCCGTGCAGAAACGTGCAGCCTATGAGCGGCATAAATCATTCAAGTGTGGTTTTAGAGAGTATGGAATGAAACAGTGACGTGTGACCGAAAAGCCTTGGGCGTGCCAGGACGATGTGTGTGCATATTCATATCTCTGAGGAAAAATCCAGTGAAGGTGATTTTTTTTTGAGCAGAAACATTTACAGAAGCCCTGTAGGGATGTCAGACTAATACCGTTCACGAAATTATAACTGACTTTTGCATTCCGAAGCAGCGAAAAAAAGACCACCACAGCCTACACAAAGCATACCCTGAGTATCACAAATAACAAAAAAATTCACTGTTCGCTAATTCAAACACACGAAACGAAGCTAGAGTTATAAAATTCGAAATCGTTTTGGGTACATCGGTACGTATGCAAAGTTCGTATAAAAAATGTATCCTTCAGCTTGATCCAAAATCCAAACACAATCCAACAAGAATTCAAAATGTTTCCTTCTGTAACTGTCTCACAAGAACATGAATTAAATGTCTCGTGATCTGAACTACCTCCCGTAGAGACATTTACCACCCCCAATTCCATTTGCAAATTTCTTTCAGGAGAAAATGGTGAAAAGCATCTTTAATGATATTTCATGGCACAAAATCGCTGGGACTACCTTAAAGCTTGCGTACTTTCCGCTGTCAACAGAAGAGAACAATTTCGTCAACAGCGAAAGAGACAAACAGAGAGAATATTATTTGCTTCCTCTATAATATACTTTAGTTTGTTAGACTAATATCTCACATATTTTGTAAAATGAAATGTCATTAAATCATAAATAAATGAATAGGAAAAATCGTTGTTAGATCATCGCGCCCCTTTTAGAACACTGTGAGGAAAGCATCATCAGATCGTTGGTCATAACAATTTCCTTTGCTGTAAGACGTGTCAACTTTCGAGAAATTCTTCATAGAGAATTATGCAAAGCTTTGGGCTGATACGAAAGAATGTAACCTCTGTATCCTCCGCCTTACTTCAGGTCTTGCGTTGTGGAGAATCTGTAAATGTCATGACGTGACATATCCATTTATTATTCTTATAATGTGCTTGCTGGGCCATTGCCCTTTAAATGTTGAAACTTCTTTAAGAGTTCTGCCTTGAACGAATTTATTCCAAAATGGTGATGATTTTTCATGAATGAATAATAGTTCATTGCCTTTAGAAAAAAACACAAATTCAACAAATTTCGAGTTTCGAGTAAGTTTTCGAAAAATCTTAACATTTACTACGGAAGTGTGCGTATGAGTTGTGAGTATTTTTGTAACAGAATAAATTATTTAAATAAATTATTATTTATTATATAAATTATTTTTTTAATATTTGTAGCAAAAATTTCTTTGGAGGAGCCTTGGTTTCGAAGTAAAAAAATAATTTAATAATAATTTAATAATAATAGTAATAATAATTTAATAATAATAAATTTATCCATTTTGGCTCTGGAGACACCCAAAATACAAACGATTATAATAAATGAGGAATCAGTTTTATTATTCGAGAGTCATAATTAATTGCCAATTTTCTTTCCCACAAAATTGTAAAATCTTCTAAATTAAATCTGATTAAAGTCGAAAAAGTAGGAACGAATATACGAAGCTATTCAACCATACTGCACCACCACATATACGCCTCTTCTATTCTCTCCAAATACGTAACAATATTCTGTTGCCTTTAGTGTGCATGAATTACCATCTAACGGGTTATCTATCTAACGGATTAAGAAATCTCAGCCCAGGTGGCCACTTGAACCCCTAAGAACTTTCGTAGCATATTTTCGAAAATAGACACCATTTTTCTTAGGTATGCCCTAAGAGGCCGCAGTGCTGCTTTTGTGTTATCAAAGTCGTACAAACCAACATTAACCATTACCACAATCGTTTCTAAATAGCAATACATCTGATAAATCTGTAAATTTCTACAACTTCTCTACCACTCGCCTTTTCCGTGTGTTAGCATTTTACATTTTTCTTTTTGAGAAAACCATTTCCAAATCGATGAAACTCTTCAAAAACTATGCATATTCAAAAATAAAATTTAATTAAGTGGGCGTAATGACAAACTTACATCTAATAGTACATATTTGTGTACACTTGTGTGTGTGAGATTGGTTAGGGCTGCAGGTTACCACCAATAACATAATACTTGCTCCACTAAAAGCCAACTTGCTCATTAATTAAAATAAATCTTAAAGCGCTTTGGCAGCTCTGTCTTCTTTAGTAATCATATAATTTTATTTAGAACAAGTGGCATCTTTATTCCGATGAATTTAACAATTTCGTTTCATAAAAAGCAAATGGGATTTCATTTAAAGGACGGATGTTTTGCTAACAAATTCTGTTTTACCCATAACCCGCTTCTGACTTTCCAAACCTAAGTGAAACAATAGAGTCATCATCAGCAGCACCATTTTCTAGCATGGCCTTGGCTCCTTACAATTATCTTCAACAAAATCAAATTAAAGGGGGAACCTAGAGAATAGTTTTTGTTTAGGAAAACTCATTAAAGCACGATGCTATTCACAAATTTGTATAGAGACATTTATCCTTGGCCAAATATTGACTAATCGTGCTACTTCGACATTCGTCGTTGGCTGTTTTAAAAATGTCCATTAATTCATTAAAAGTTAAATGGAAATGTTAGTGATGATGATGACTGTAATTTTAATGGTTTTTAAAAATATTTGCTTCAATTATTTGTATTTTCTTCATATTTCACCAGTCGGCAGAAACGAGCAATTGGATATATCCTCGTTGTTGTTGCTGTTGTTCTTAAGAAATAACCTTTGTTCGGCTTCATTTCAATCATCATTCCTCAATCCAGAAATTGATATTAATTCTACTTTTACGTTCTCTATTCCATTTGACTGTAATAGAAATTGATCTTTTTTGATCTGGTTTTAGCCTTTATCCAATTTTTTGAAATGAAATGCAAAATATTTCAATAGAACTAAAATTAGAGCATTTTTTTGGGATACGTTATTGATTAAATTCACTAATTCTTCTTCTTTATATAACGAATTAAATCGTTTAAAAGGCCGTAAATGAACTACAGACTTAATCAGCAATAATGACGACATGATTTTCACATAATGCTGTTTATCATCATCTAATATGGAATGCATGCCTGAGGTCACTTAAAAAATACAATAATCGGTATTATAAAATCGCAAATTGCAACACACGTCAAAAGCGAAATACAATAAAAACAGGGCATACGGCATAACCAAGATAATAAATCACCAATTCTCTTGGCGTTGGCTGGTTTCTTTGCTTGGTCTTCTAAAGACATGCTTTGCCAAAACGAAATGAGAATGCGAAAAAAGAAAACAATTTTGGCATTGGCTACATGTAATTTTATATATCTAATCGTAATAACGGCAAAAACAAAACATAGTTGGTAAAATATAGAGCCATCTCGACTTGACAATATAGCGATGCCATATTTTATAATAGTTTATTATTTTGTTAAAGCTTTTCTTTTGACAGAGAGACACAGAGTAAAGAATCCGATTTAAAAGCTGAAAAAGCAGAACTCAAAGTGGCAACGCCGTCGATTATATAGCTGCCTGCATTGCTGGCACTGCTTGCGCCGCGTAGCCACTCCTAACACTGATATTGGTACCCGGTATTTCCGTTTGTTGCCACTGCCGTTACGTCAACTCGTAGCAGACACGCTGTCGCATTGCTTCAATTTACGATTTTCTGCAGAATTAACAAAATTGTTGCAATTCCTTTTTAACCCTTCACCCCACTTCAAAAAGGAATGTCGGAATAATTTTCGTAGTACAAAGTTTTCTAATTCGAAGATCGAATTACCGAAGTGGTCCCCGATCGATCCGTATTCATTCTAGCACTCGATTTCTTTCAGAAAAGAAGTCGAAACAGAGAGAAGTTTAAAAAAAAAACAAAAACTATTTTGCTTTGTTTGCTTGGAAATTATGGATTGTTAAAAAGTTGCGGTTCATTTAACTACAGTGTCGACTGAACTGTTGGCTGGTTAACAAAAATTTATTTGAATTAAAAAAAAGGGATCCTTCAAGAATTTTTCCACTAAAATGGTTGAATTATATAACTTGTAAAAAATAAATATTTCACTTTATTTGGGATTTTATTTAAAGCGTATCTAAACTGAAAACATAAAAATTCACTTCATTCAAATAATTTCCCCTTGGCTCTTCAAACAAAAGTTATAATAACTATCAGGATAATTATATCCACAAGTCCTACAACACAACATACGAGCATAGTCCTAAACCGTCATGTATTCAAACGTTAAGAACCATAGCGAGTGATGGATTGGACTGATTGACTGATGGAACCATAACGACTGAGGCTGCACATGTTCTACTTTTGTTCAGCTGCAAATAATCCGGTTTTTAATACTATTTAAGAGTTCCGCAGATATTTCTTGTCTTCTTACTTGAAATCGGTTCAGGAGATCTCCACAGTTCACAAATCATACACTCAGAACTTCTGGTCATTAAAGTGTCACTTTATAATATGTCCCCCATTCCACTGAATGATTGCCTCCATGTTAGTCACCCTTCGAAATTTTGTTTGAAATTTTTCTAATTCATTTTTCATCAGGACGGAAATAGTGGGCATAACGGAATATCGAATTAGCAGATCTAACGAATGAACATATCGCTAAATCAACAGAATTAGCAGACACTCATTCCATGAAACTCTCACTTCACCATTTATTAAGTCCTTCCTCTTAAGGTAGAGGAGGGTCTGAAACAAATTGAAGTCTGTAAAGTCTGTATTGGGTAACATTTTCTTCAGCCGGCCAACCGGTGGCTATTGGGCTACATTGCATCACCGGAGGGTCACTTGGGTAAACTTTCGACCGTAAGTCAACTAACGATTGTTAACCCGGCAGTTGTTAATTCGGCAGTTGTCAATTGGCAATAAGTAACCGTAACCGATATTGCAATTGCGTCACACCTGAAGGACTTAAGCGAGTTTTAATTAACGGCAGAAAATACCAATTTCGCAAAGGGGAAAGGTCCTAAATTGAGACTGAGGCAACGGAATAGAAATTTTTCAGAAAACGGATTTCTGTTGCTTTTGTTTTATTTTTATATTTTGAAAAAATAAATAAAGATATTATGTCATGATTTAGTGTTTGCAGTCTTTAGGATTTCTTACCCAGTTTTACTCAGTTTTATTTATTCAGTTTTGTTTTTTACTTTCGTATTCGTCGGTTTAAAAAAAATGCTAAACGGTAAGAATAAAGCAGTATGCATTTCAAACAAAGGAAGAAAATCACTTGATTCGAACTTAAAGATAAAGAAAACATCTTTGTACCTGAAATTCAAATGAAAAAGAAAGAATCCCATTAAAAAATGTAAATGAAATGGAAATGTTTAGAAAAAATATGGAAAAAGCAAGACTTTGCTCAAAGAATTTCTAATCCGCGAAAGTTTACCCTTGAACAGAGTGGCTTTCTGGGTTATCACAACGCCAACAGCAACAACGTCGGCGACACTAACGACAAGTTAAAACATGCAAATTGGAAGCACACGCAAGAAATCCACTCGAAACAATTCTCAACAGAAGGAAGAGGAAGATGCTCGTGGCATACAAGAAGCGAATACCGCAAAGGAAGTGATGGCCTGTTTTTGTTGGGCTCTCAATTTTTATTCGGCCCAAGCGAGAACGTCATGGATGATAGCTTTTCATTTCGTTGGCTCTAAAAAAATGCCGAAAAGGAAAGCTATATGAGAGAGAGAGACACAACGGGAAAGCATTGCAAACCAGATTTACACAAGCACGAAATTTATAAAAAGAAATTAATATCCAGGCCGTTATTTTGTCGTTTCTAAAAGGAAAAGCGAAAAGAAAATTTAGTAAGGAAGAAGGATGATAGGCTGGTTGTGTCTAAGAAGAGTTCGAGTAAGTCGGAGAAAGCGTCAGAGGAATGAAAGGGGGTCATTTAAACTTACTCGATGCTATGCTTCAAAGGTATTTAGTGACACATCAAAATTCTTTAGAGTACCCCTAAGTAGTAGGTACTCATGGATATTCTAATTGCAATTAATTCGATTTTAATTTCTAACCTCAGAATGTTATATCAAGATTTCTTCCTCCATGCACCGTCTGGTTGGATGCGATTATTTAATTGCAGAAATGAACCCTATACGAACTGTATTGGCGATTGTCTTTCATGAAAGGAATGCGTCGAAAGACATCAAAACGGCAATATACTTCAAAAATTTCCCAATAGGGGTGACAATTTGACATCTATCGCCTTCCTCTGATGATTGACAGCAATGCACATTTTCGAGCGATTAACGCAATTGATATGATTTGCTTTAAGTTTGTAGAGCATTCCGTGATATACATTTTTCCTCTTGCCCAAAATTGAGGTGTGCCACTACTGACATACGAACAGTGTGAGGCACAACCAATCGCAACACTTCAATTTGCTACGAATGACGAAAAAAGGCAAATGCATGATAATTTTCTATTAATCATTCTATTCACGCCTCGATTAATTTGCATGTGAATGTAGTAAAATTGCAAGCATTACCTGCAAAAACCACCGTCAAAATAATTCGATTTTAAGATGCTGCGACATCACTACCAAAAACTTTTAGATACTTATGCAACAATGTGATAAATGATCGGTGCGGCGAATGGTAGGTGGTCTCAAAGTAGAAGACAGAGTTCAAGGTTAGAGAGAAAACGGAAGTGAACGTACCCAAAAAGCCTTTAACCAGTAAGACCTTCTGAGGAGAAACGATATAGTTCGTTTATACCCACAAAATATCGAATGGACAATCATGTGATCCGTTTTTATAATGATCTCAGGAACACAAGTTTATAGGAATATTTTCCTTGATTTAAAAATATTTTTTCGTAAAAATGTTTTTTCGTGATTTTATTCACATCGTTTTATGGGAATTCCTTGGAGCAGAAATGCAGAAGAAGCAGTGAGTTCTATAACAAAAAATGCAGACACTTGTTTTTTTGCAAGCAACACTTTGGCTTCTAAAAGAATTTTTGATATAACGAATCGTGAAAAATTATTATTCTTCAAAAACTTTTATCAGTAAAAAAATAAGAGGGGCCCGTCCACCCTTTTATATATTTGTTTACACGACATAATCTGTAATCCGATTTTGAAAGCAATCCATCTGCTCTCTCTTCTCTTTCCCTTCCACCATTTCACATTTCTTTTGAATTTTATTCGCTTTATGCTTTGAAATGGTTCATTTTTAAGCCGATTTATAGACACCTGAAACTCCCATATCTCCCATATCCTTCCCCCCCCCACGTCTTCATAACCGGATCCATTTTCTCTTCTGCATTTGTGTCGACAAGTGTTAAGATTGTGTATAAGTGGCAACACCAGTCATAACAGAATGAACAGAATCTCCCATTTCGTCTGGATGGCATCTAAAAAAAATCTATAAAATCTCGCTTAGTCAGCAAATTTTTTCAGCTTCGCTTGCAATGAAAAATGAACGAAGATTAACAAGTTTTACTTATAACGGCATTGCCACATCGCTATGAATGACAGCGGAACAGAAAGATAACTTTCATTTACTTTAAAGAACTCGAACATCCAGCAAAGACCTAAAACGAATGCAAAGTAAAGTTTGTGTTTAAGAAAAAACGTTGGTCTCATATATCACAAGCACTAAAGAACTTCCTGGTTTCATTTAAGGTTAACGCCCTTTGTAGAGGGAGTGGCTTGGAAGGTTCTTTGTACTCGGATGCCAAACTGCTTTGATGAAACTTTCTTTGGCCCCTACGAAGAAAATAAGACACAACCTAAAATTAATTCTTTTAAATTCCGATTAAATTTTATTGCATTTTTTTAGGACTAATTTTATAAAAAAGAACGACACATTGTACAAAAATATATGTATCAAATATGGACTAATGAAATAAAACAATTTGGCCAACGTAAACATTCAATACTGAGAACACTTTATTTGCTTAGAACCACCCCAGTTAAAGAAATTTTACTAAAACTACTACAACAACACCTTTCCCACAATTCGCCGACTGATAACACCTAAATTTAATTCAACTGTTGTTTCTCTGCTGATCACAAAATGGGTTCTGATCCAAGGACAGTGCTGTTAACCGCCCTCGAGTTTTCGTTCAAAACTTTTGCGTCCGCTTCACTTCACATCATCACAGCCCGTGACCACGCCTTAATTGTTTGGAAAAGTGAACACTTTAGAAAATACAAATTATCGAATTTACATTAATTTGTATAAAATAATATTTAATTGTATTCGCACAACGTGCAATTCCTGACAACAGAGACATCGCTTTCCGTTAAGCTAATAGGCATTAGTTCTTAACGTTGTTATTGTTTTGTTTGTCGAATGAGTTTTTTGGAATCAATGAGAATGATTATCATTGCATTGTTTTCGATTCGAAATGTAGATGCAAATGCTTTCAGGGACTAGAAGTAACAAATTGTATAAACAAGCGTAAGCCGGATTTGCGGGTTTGTCGTCATACGCGTGACGTAAAATGACGCTCATCAATTAAAAGACTTACAGCATTATAATGTAAAGTCACGACGTACACGAAGCTGGAAATTTTTGGAATTTTTGTTTATGTATTTCGTATGTTTGACAGATCGGTATAACATAAACAGATTTCTGCCATGTGTTTTACGTGGACGCCTGCCATGATTGGCTTAAGTCCACGGTGGGCCCACCCACATTCGGGGTTGCTAGGTAGACACTATGAATACCTATATATCGGCAACCAACGACCACGGCTGCAACTTTGCCCTGTTGCACCATATATGTACCTATGGAAGCCTGAGGCGGAGCAGGACTTCCTCGCAGGTAAGCGATCGAGGCACCATCTAAAGCCTCTTCCGGTATGTGGCTACCGGCAGCCGAGTTGGGGGAGGTCTGCCTCCTCCACACGCAACTCTACGCGGAGACACTTTGGTCTCTACCCGCGTATCTTTGGGTGGCAACCACAGCCACCACGAAGCTCTCACAAGTGAGAAGCCTACCCACGATGCGCTATGTTAGTGGGCTTTATATTAGCGGGGTAGGAAGGACCCCTATACAGTGCGCATCACCCGTGGCACCATTTTAGAGCCTTTGGTAAGGCCTCGGAACTAGTCTGCGTTAGTTCATTGGCAGTGAACTAGTGCAGGCGAGACTAGTCACTGCCATTTTGTGCCTCCACTGCAACGGGACTGGCACCCGAGGTATAACATAAACACGAAGAAGTGACGAAAATTTCCTAAGCCGAAAGTTCGTCTAAAATGGGATCTTCCTATGTACATTCAGGGTTGATTGTCAGATCGCCGAATAATGTAAACTCACTTTTGGTCGAAATAATTGTCAGACGCGACGAACACAATATGGATTCGTGCTGATTACTTCATTCCAGTTTTAGCGTCTGCCGGTTGTGTATTCATTAATAACAAAGAAAGAGTGATAATTATAATAAATTTAGAAGGAAAAAAATTGCTAATGCCATTCTTGAATTCCAATATTTATTTATGCTATTAATAATTGTTTTATTGTACACAATTTATGGTTATTGGCGCTAATAATTTTCTTCTATTTTCCTCTATAATACACTGTAAACACTTTTATTTGCAAACACTACACAACAAGCAAACAATTTTATTATCGTGCACCAATACTTCTTCATATTCTTTGGGAAATGTCAAAAAGTTTATTACTTTATTGTTGCCATACCCAATAATAAGAAGTATTTACTAAAATGTTAAGCTGAAACAATGTACTTTCATAAATTTTCTCGAATATCCCTAAAAATATTTCACATGTGGCAACAATATCAAAATATCCCCTCATAAAACCACACGAGACGACATGAAAAGTTACATTATACCAATTTTTCTTCATGTCGTGTACGTCTACGTCTTCGTCTATGTCTTCCAGTGAGTTTACATTATAATGCTGTTATTCTGAAGGTAATTTAAGAAAGCGATTGTAAAGACTCTCAAGCATTATGAGCAGAATTGAATATAAAAATAATCTGCTACTGAACGACAATTGAGATCTAAATCAAACCAAGGTAAACCATTTTATAGTTTTTTGGAAAAATTACCCCCTTGTACGTTTTTGCCGAAATTGGTTTTGTGAATTTCAATTTTCGAACAAAAAGACTGAAGAGGATATTGAGATGATCTATCACTTCTAGCGTAACGACACTTTCAAGATCCCTCAGATGCTGAATGCAGGTAAATCCTTTATCAAAAAGTGTTTACTTCTGTCGCAAAAGAACGATGGTCATTGTCTGGTAGTTTGATATATCAGTAAACCTAAAGACACTAGATTTCAAGAGACATCATTATTAATAGGTTAGAGTGGCGCCTTAAACCTTCCCTAAGATCTGATTGCGTTACTTTGAAAATAAACTGTCTCGTTGTTAGCGACTCCGAAGTAAGCGGAAATTGATGGATGTTTTGATGGATGGATGCACTCCGACTAATAAAGCAACAGAAAAGAAGAGTAAAGACGATGAGGTTTTGTATTTATGGCAAGTAGTTTCTGCCTGTCTTTGTTGTTGTTGGTAATGGTGTGATTATGACTTGGGTTATTGGTTATGGTTAGTACGTGTATAAGTATATTCTATCTATTTACTGATACAATCTCGCAATGTGCTGGGGGTGATAGTTGCGGATTTTAAGAAGCAGCTGAAGAGATAAATAATTATGCTCGGTTTAGGATTATGTTAATTCATCTTGACTTTCAAATAGAATTTTGATTCCACAATTTATCATTTGTCATTTCGGAGAGCGTTTCATAATTCCGCATAAATTTCAATAAAGAAATTTTATATTCTGGTTTAGTTTAGTTTACTGGAATTCATTTTACGCACGTGCTAAATTACTCCTTTCTCACAACGCGTCCCTCACCGCGTGATATTGTCGTATCGACTCGTACTAATCTCATTAAAATATTAGATAAATATTAATATATTAGCCCCAGACGTGCAGAATTATTCAGTAGGATTGCATGGCATTTCGTAAAGGGAGTTCTTTATACTGACGAATATCTGCTCTCGATGTTGCCTCATAATGTACGACATCGTCTTGTTAGCAGACCTTCGATATTGTTTAGCTTGCAAATACTTAAAATAAAACAAATTGCTTTGAGTCTGCTGAAAAACCATACGAAGAGGAAGAGCACGAAGAAGTGTTTAGGCAGTCAACGGAAATATATTCAAAGACGGAAAATTATTCAAAAGATTTTGAACGGAGAAACCGCAGAAACAAAAGTTACGGATTTCAGCAATTTATAAGTTTTTACAAAATGGATTAAGGCCAATCGGTTCATTTCGCGTCCTTAATTTTCTCCCTCTCAAAGCATCAAATTTTATAAGATACTCTCACGTTCATTTAAGAGAGTAGCCAATGACCACAATGGAAGGAGATGACAGATGATTTTATAGAAAGTATTATGAAAATAATGAGTCTTTAGAAGGATAAAAAGCCACTCGTCAAAAGTCAACCCTTAGAAGCCCTAGTGGAGCTCAGAGAATGACAAAGTCCACTCATTCTTCTACTCTATCTAAATAATTGACGACGTCATGACACTAAAACCGAAGGGACAGAAGAAAAATTGTCTCAAAAATGGTACAAGTGGTGAAGGACCATTAGTCCCTGTACTCCAAAGTTGGCCTTGCACTAAAAACAGCCATCAACAAATACTCATTAAAAATAACAAGATTTTATCATTACAAAATCGAGGCATCAGGAATTAATGCTCCATAAAAGTAATAAAACTTTAAAAGACCAAAAAAGAGAAAATATTAAGTGCGTTACGGCGATCAAGAGAATGGTTGTATCCGTCGGCGACAAATCGTTACCATCACCGATTACACTCTGTTGAAAGGAATATTGCACAGTGGGCACAAATGAAAAGCAATGATAATAAAGCCAACAATTACAGCCATAAAAAAGAGTGTTAACCATATGACGGTACACTCAAATTCGTTGCAATGACTAAATAACGAAATTCATTCAGATTCATACAATCCAAGCCAAGTTTCATGTCAAGAGTTTTGACCATTGTACGATTCCCGTCCAGTTCAAAAAACGGCTCACCAACTGCGAGAAGTCAGAACTGCAGGCAACTTAGCGATGCCTAGCCCAAGATAGGAATTACAGAAAAGTAACATCTTAATGCTATAAACACAACCTCGCGACAAGTTGTCGTACACCGCCTCGACTTGTCAAAAATACATGGAGTCTTATGGGAGTTGAGAAAAAATAAATTTGTCGCTCTGCCGACGCGTACGAGAGCGACTGTAGTCGAAAATTTTCTATTTTTCTCAGTTGTCGCGCATCTTGTTCTTCTTTTCTCTGTTTGTTTACTCTGTAATGACATATAAAATGGCATATGTATTATTCTATAATGCAAATATAATTGAATAGTCTCTTTTTTATGTTTTTTCTTTGAAATTTTTCTTGTGTAAGTATTAATTAATGTAAATATATCTCCTAAAATGATTATTCTGTATTTTAGAATGACTGGTATTGAAGAAGCTATAATTGAGCAGGTCAGGCAATATAAATTTTTTTGCAACTTCTTCAGTAAACAGATTAATTCAAATTAATAAACAAACATATGTTCTCTGCTTGCTTCAGCGCCGGCAGAGTTTTTTGACAAATCGCGGCGGTGTACGACAACTTGTCGCGAGGTTGTGTTTACAGCATAATGCTTAAAATGGCAAACTCCAAAAGAAAAAAAAGAAAGAAAAATTTTAAAAATATATACGAAGCAAAAAATAAGTAACAAACCGTAAGGCTTGTTAGTCTTCAAATAACGAAAATCAAATAAAGAGAATAGCAGTTACGAGCTCTTTGAAATATAATAATGACAAACAACAAAACCATCAATTATATGGCTTAATAATTATAATAATCAGAAAAGTAAACAAAACAGTAATAAGAAAACAACAACAATATTAACGAATAGAAGATTATAATCTAAATCTGAGCATACAAAAATACTTTGTTTCAGAATGCACAACAACAAGAGCAGCAACAACAATACGTTGATGATATTGCATAAATAGAAAGTGGAAGATGGTGAAGGTTTCTAACCGAAGAGAAGGATAACGATCGAATGAATGAGTGCGGTAGAGCAGATCTCTCTTCAAGAGATATTTTTTGGACTCTTTGAAGAGATTACGTTTGGAAAAATTACACAATACTATAGAAAATCTCTCGGGACATTGGTTGCACGACTAGCACTCGATAAAGCCCTGACAGGTATAATAAATTTGTTTGCGGTAAGTTATGCCTGGTTTCAATTCCAAGGAAAGAGAAGAACAAGATCAACGACCATAGCAAAAGTAGAGTATAGTACATTTTGCAGATTCCTCTATAACGCCCACAGAGACAGAGAGGCAGCAGCGGCATTTAATTTTTTTTGGATTCTCATAACAGCTTTTATAACATGTCGCTAAAACCAATGTGGCGGGAGATTTTCTACCTGTTTATAGTTGAATCCTTTTGAGTGTGATTCATCGGAAATTGAAAAGAAAATGTTATTTTTCCCCATAAGGCTTCACTTTAAACGTGCAAAATTTTGTTGCTGGTGTAGGGAGTGAATAATGTAGTGCCCAAAAAAAGAACAATATTAAAAATAAAATTTCTTCTCAATTAAAAATTTAACAGCATAATGAATTACTTCTGACATTATTTGCTTAAGTTCATTACAATTTTTGAGGAAAAAAGATTTTATAAAATTCATAAAGACGCTTCCACGATAACAAACCACTGACCAATAGTAAGGATGTTTTGAAAGTTCAATGTGATGAAGATAACGGATGCCTTGCCAACACTTTCAATTCATCAACCAAACTGAAATGATCATTTGCGTATAAAAAGATATTCGAAAAACAATTTCATGCAGAAATTAAAAATTCATCAAAATTAAGCTTTCTCTTTTGAAATATTATTACCGGTAATGTCAGTTGCAAGAGCTGCTGACAACTTCGTATTCCCACGCGTCATCGCGGCCATCAAAATATGGTTAATATTTTACGGTTAAAATCTACAAATCGCGCTGTTTTTTAAATACACAATGAATACGTTGAACTATTAATCTTATTATCACCACCTCAATCATTGGTGCAGGACACTCATGCCTTGCATACAAAAAAGAAAATGGATTTTAATCTCGTTTTTTTCGCTTCGATTATCGAATTTTGTTTATGCATTATCTTGCACTCTTCAACGAACTAATTGGACGGTATAGGTTTTAATTGTTTCCTCGCTCACATCATCTGACATTACGTCAGTCCGTCTCCTGTTCGCAAATTTTTGGGCTGAGACCCAATTAATAAAAGTTTCGGCGCTACAGCTCCGACTGAGAAAATCGTCAGAGAATTCATTCATGTTTTTTCTTCTAAACGGAGTTTTCATCATTGAAAGAGAATATAAATTCATTTTACACTATATTTTCGCCGAAAAAGCGATTAAAATCGCTCCCAATACAGCAGCCCACAACCGCTACGATTTTATTAATTTGTAATCAATTTTAAGTTATTAATATTTTCATTAATTATATGTTTTCTAAATCACTTTTCATTTTAAGCCTTCGGATTTTTAAATTGATTTTCAAGTCAGCTTCACAATTAAAAACACGATCTCTCCAGGATTTATTCAGAATTATCATAATTCCGCGTCTTGTCAGCTTTTCTCTTTACAAGACACGCTCGATTAAATCCAAACATACATTTATCCATTTTTACATCAATTCTTTCATCCACGGGTGTCTAGCCATTTGCCTTCTTCCACAAAAAAATCAATTAAATTATGCCAATCTCACTCTATCCTCGTGACAGATGTATAATGCAAGGCCAGTTTTTCAATTCATTAGGCACCAAAAGGAAGAGTCGCATGTGCTCTGTCGTAGACTGACCAAAGCCGTCGCAACTATCGTATTACATTTTCGTTTCAAGTTATCGGCGACTGATATCGTCTGACAAAAGCGAAATTTGTTTTTCTCAAAGTTAAGCAAATTTCTTCCGTCTAGTCTCTCAATGGCATTTCCTTACCCTTTAGAGCCCGTTCTTTAATCGCAATTATCACAGAAAGATTAATTCAAAGCCGGGCGTGGAAGATGAAAAACATACGATCTAAGTGACTACATAATGACTAATTGACCTCGTGGGCAGTGGTTGCGAATTAAAAAGACGGATAGACAAGTGAACGAGTGGGTGAGCGATCAAGAGACCGTTTTGAAGAGTTAACATATACAAATGTGACGGAACTTGCACGTGGATGCTGCTGGCAGAAGTACGTGCTTCATACATTCCTCGACAAAATGGAAAAACCTATTTTTGGAAACTTCATTTCAGGACAAGGTTTAATTACATAAAAGTTAAATAAAAAAATGTTACCTCTCAGGGTGGCGTAATTCATTTTTTATTTGTACGTCTATATCTTAATTCTTCTTCCATTTTTTTAAATTTCAAATATTGAAATAAAATATTTCACAAAAATTGTAGATACTTAAGACTATTTTTTGTACCAGAATATCAAAAAAGTAGTGAAGGATTGAATTAATGGAATAGTAGTAAATTAAATAAAAACCACAAGCACACTAATAGGACTGCGGAAGAAATTTAACGAACCTTTTTAAAAAATTAGTTGAATTTTCAACTTTACCTGACGCTTTTACTCTTTCTTGAATAATCATCCTTCCTGAACAATCATCATTTTTTGTCGACAATACTCGTAAAAAATTTATTGCTAATGAACAGCTTTACCAAGGATATCACTCAGCTGAGTTTCTCTCGCTCCTTCCCCCGCTTCCAAGTATCAGATAGCTTGCCAAAGGATTCAAATGGATATACTAATATTTAAATTTGTTTGCTCTAAAGAAAATGAAGTGGTTGAGAAAAAGAAACAAGTAATACGTTTGCAGAAAAAATTAATTAGGGAACCGTACAGGTATGCCAGAAGTTGTGTAAGTACATAGAAATCTTTTTTGCAAATTGGAAAGTTGGAGGGAGAAACGAAAGTTTCGGGGAGGACTGATGAGGGAAATATTATCTTTAGGGCACAATTACGAACTGAAAAATTTAGAAGGCAGGAATAGAAAGGAAGAAAATGACAATGGTTATCTTTTCCTCACAGTTCTATTTCTTTGAGTTTTAGGTTTCCTAATACGAGAGTCTATTTTAGCGATTACGTAGTAATATATCCAAAATATTCTACCTTAATTAATATCGATCTTGAAGAAATTTGAATGATCGTTTTAACAAAATTGTGTCTTTTAAAATTTTAATAATAATATGATTCAATTTTAAAACTCAATTTTAAGAATTTTAAGTGAAGAGTTTTCCTGTCATTATTTCAAATTTTAAACTCGTAAGAGATTCGCAATTAGAGATTATATTAAAATTTAATTTATTAATCTAAAAGGTTAGTTCAAAAAGCTGTTTATTTAGGCTCCTGGGAAAAATATATTTCAATTAATGATTCATTGACTAGTTCTCAATCGTTCGCAGGCAATCGATTGAGACGACCGGTATGCTCCGTAATTAATTCTAATTTTTGTTATGCACGATGCAGTTCACTACTTGAACTCCAGAGACGTGCCAGCAAACACGCACACGCGCACAACTGATTAAACCTGCGGGAACAACTTCTTTCTATTCCTCTTCTTCCGATGTTCTTGTCAGTGCAATTCAGTTCCTTCACTCTCCTGCATTTACAAACGCACAGAAGTTCATTTATATTCAACAGAACACTGTTTAATAAATGAAAATTAAAAGACAATACTGATCACTACAAATAGGAAGAATATATAACTTTTAATCAGCAGCAGAGCAATAGCAACAACAACAGCAATAACCACTTAAGATTTTATATGAAAATACTTTATTTTTCCAATTAACACTTTCTCCCTGACTTGACCACTGCTTGCATCGAACAACAACGTACGCACAGGCACACACATATACCCACCAACCTACACACACACAACCACCCACCCCTCCCACATACCCACACACACACACCCACGAAATTTTCTACATCATTCTCACATTCATCCCATATAACTCATTCCTTTCCATCTGTCCATTAACCGATTCATCCATTAACCGTTGGTCCCCCCTCCCGTTTTGGACTATGTTGATTTGTTCAATGAAAATAATGACTTTCAAAAAAATCCAGCTCATAAATTTTCATTTGAATAATTTTTTGTTCTCGTTATTGTTGTTATTTTTTGTTGATATGCAGTTATGAAATTAATTAACGAAATAGGCAAATTCGTAGATGAGAAATCATCTGGTCCGCGAAAGACGTTGAATACCAGAATGAGGAAAGACACTAAAAACTACGAAAAATACATAATCAACGCCATCATCATCGTGATCATTCCTTCTTATGCTCCGCTATTCATAAAAAGATTTCATCGGGTTTACTTAATTTGAATTTAACATCATCTAGCGTTTGCCAAATATGTTTCTACTTGCTCCCATTATTAGTGCATGGTAGGACCATGACCTTTCTTAACTTAATTTCAATTTAATTTACAATTAATTTAATGGATTTTATAATATTTGCACTAAGCCAAACTTCTTTTGTTAATGCCGGGAACGGTAAATTTACGGCCTTAAAATGCTTACAAACAAGAAAAGGCCACGTTTTCTAAATTTCTGTAAGCATAATATTTTCTCGAAAGTTTCACGTTTAATGAAAATAATTTTCATTATACATTTTCCAGTAAAATTATCTTTATTGACCTTGCTCATCCAAGAATGATTGACTCCAATTTACCGCCTAGGATTTTCTTGAAGAAAAAAGAAAACATTAGAAAAATCCCCAACGCAGTTCTTACGCTTTCGCACTGATTTCAATTTAACATCGATTCATTCTAAATTTTCATACAAAATTAACTACAAGGTCAAGAAAAAATTGTAAAAACTGTTGGAAATAAAAAGAAGAAAAGGAAAGAAAGAGAAAGAAAAGCGAAAAAAGAAGAATTGCTATAAAAGATCATTAATCCGCGAAAACTCTTGACCTTCTCTCCATTCAATTAATTGAATTGCGTAATGTCGATTATGATTGAGTGATGCGATGTTGAAGTAAAGAGTTAGATAGCGACCCATAGACTATGATCCGTTGCAGGTTTTAGTCGTCAATGATTGGTGATTAGTAGCCATTCAAACAAGCAACCAACACAACAATATTTAACCGTTTGTTTTTGAGCGGCGAAGGCATTGAATATTTTACAAAATTTGTGTAATAAAATTAAAATCAAGGGCCAATTAATAATAGATTAATAATAATAGATTAATCTAATTCTTTTTATTGAGCCCCCTCAAAATTCTTCAAAATTGATATCAAATGAATGTACTCGTTATTGGCTTACGTCACCGTTTCGAAGAGTTCACTGGGATCATTCTCATTCTTTTTCTCATTCATTTCTTTAATTACTCATTCTAAAACTGGTACCGAAGTAAATTCGAGAAGGCCATTTTATTTTTGCCCCTTTGATAAAAGATTAGATTTTTTATAAATACTCGCTATTGCTCACAAGTACGATCTCAAAGGAAATTCCACTCCATTAGGCGGACAAAAAGGTTTTATAAAATATATTCAAATGAAACTTATTTTCGGATATTCGGCGGACAAACACTCAAAATTTTATAAATTTATATTAATTCACATTTATCAGAAATTTTTTCTTTGGGTTTTTATTACACGCAAAATTATTTCCCATAAAATGCAAAACAATATTTCTGCCCTCTTTTTTCTTCTTGTTCTTCTTGTTCTTCGAGCATGCTATCATTTTTAGTTAAGAAAATTTTATAATCAATTAATAACCGCTCGTAAAAAATGTATAAAATCATTGCACAATTTTTTTAGTATTTTCGTTTATTGAAATGTTTAATTTTTCCTTTAAAAAGTTTCATAATAAACGATTTTCCCAAAAAATTGTTTAAGCTTCCTTTTTTAGTAAAAATTGAAGAACATGAAACGTTATGATATTTAAAAACAGCTAAAATGATTATAAGATGAGACGATATAATAATAAAGAGTACCGGACAATTCTGTTGCAAAATGTTGCTACAAATACGACATAATTTTGCTACACATACGATAGCCGAAGAACGAGGCGCAGTAAAATATTTGTTTGGTACGTGAAATCTCTCAATGCTCGCCAAATGATGACAACAGTCATTTTGGTCAAATAATGCCAACACATTGTGATATTATTGAAGGCACGAGAGGAACAAACCGTATGAAGATGATTTCAAAGGCATTCACATTCATTCCGGCAAAGTAAACTCAATACTTGAAAGAAATGTATTCTTAAATTCTTAAGAATGGATTTTCGTGTTACATTTTTCTTCATTACTTTAGTTGTTATTGATGATGAAGATTGTGACGACAGATGATTATTGTTCCGGCGTCGCCTTTTTGACGACGCTAACAAGAAGAATTAATGTCAACGCCGACTTTCAAATAAGATAAAGAATAATTTGTTCGTAGCATTTATTGGTTGATATTTTCGGCATCTAATTCGACCCAGTTAAATGAATGAAACCACTTTGGTTTATGGAGATCAGTCAGAGAGAATTTTTTGTATACATTTTGGGTCTGCTTAAAATATAAAAGTTTTCTATGATTTCTTTATAAACCGAAATATTTTCGAATTAGGTGCGAGTGGAAAAGGAATGGAAGTTGGAACCAGCTACAGACTCGTGCCAAATCGACAACATTTGGCAGTTCTTCAAGAAAAATCTTTTTAAATAGATAAACATTTGGTCATCGCGATGAATTAAGCAAGTGTGATTTTTTTTGTAGGACCATGTACTTTGATTTTATTCAGACGGGCACACAGTCATTCGGTCTATCGAAACATTCGGTGTTGTTTGCTTCCAGATAAAAAACTTTTCAACAAAATGTGATTGCTGTATCCTTTTTACGAAGCTGGTCATTTTTAGATTGAACATTTTAGATTAAATAACAAGCTATCGGTTTCCCTTTGAAATTATTGAGGTCAAGACCTGTTTACTCATTTTTAAAGCAAAGCATTTTGAAAGTGTCTCATTAATTCATTTATCTTCCTTACGTTTAAACGATTGCAAAATTTGCCCACGGTCATTGATGGCCCCGATCTGCTATTTTATAGGGACGATTGATTTATTTCATTTCGCTTTCTGCCTTCGCCAAATCCATTTTGAATACGAAACAAAAATAAAGACGGGAGTGCATTTGATTTGATTCGGTGAAGAGCCGGTGCAAGAGGGAAGCAGTATCAAGAAGGTTTAAAGGAAGCCTCAAAGCGTGTTTTTGATAAAAAGTGAATTTACTTGAGGGTTCTCATAAATAAGGCACGATAAAAAGAATTCCAACAGTTTTGTTTCCCTATCAAAAGAAAATTTAGAGGGGTGGTACCATTGCAATAACACCAATAATTTACCATGCTAGATATCGTTTGTTGATTACCTAAACAACAGAAGAAAACCCTACCGAAGAATACGGTGGTGCAATACGCAATTGATATGTCAAGAGAACACTGCCGTCTGCATTTGATCAGTCTGATAATAACCGACATTTTCCGACATTTGGAATGGTTAAAGGAGCATCGGGTAACTGAAATAAAATTTATTATTCTTGTTCGCAACTTAAACACTTTGATTGCCATTTGAAACGAAATTACCTTCACGAATTCTATTGCGCGGATTTAATTACGATTTTATTATAAATTCCAGAAGGCTGCCTAAGAATTACTTTATACTCTATCTCGGTGAGGTCTCACGATGACTCATGATGTCTTGTCAACAATGGAAAAAGGGTTTTGTTCTTGAATTGATTGTTTTCTCAGAAGGAAAATCTACGCAAAGACAAATTGAGATTAATCTTTTATTTCTTAAGGTTTAGTGATTCCATCCACGTCGCAACGCATTCTTAGTCGCATGCGTAGCCTGTGTTTAACGAATCCATCGTATCTATGAAAAATGTTCCTCTGCTATGGATGTGAATGTATAAACCGCTCGCTTACAGGTGTTGGAGTAAATTTGGTGAGCTCTCATAGATCAAACAATTTACAAAGAAGTAGATGGCAAAAGAGATAAAGGCAGACAGAAAGAGAACTAAGTTCATCATCCAGTCTCGGTTTAAGGATGACAAATGACCTGTTAAATAATTGCTTGGTATCCAGCACGCCATCCTCCTCGAGAGGAGACAACGAAATGGAACCAAACGAACACAGTGCGGGAATAATCAATAACGCACATAGAGAAATCTTAGCATGATGAGAAATCTTAGCTCAGTCATGAGCGTTTCAGTATTCAATATTTATGCTAGAAATAGACAGAAAATCTGTCCTGATATTGATCTCAGCGTCATATACAAATAATGTCTAAAAAACACACACTGTTAATCGAGAAAATGTCGTTGCTGCCTCTGTAGGAGTCATTAAAAAAACTGCGAATTTTCCAATTCTTCCAGTGTTCGTTGGTGATCTACCTATCTCTTCGAATTGAAACCAAACCTGACACATCAGAAAGAAATTTATCCTCACCGGCAGCGCTTTGTTGACTGCAGATCGCGCGAAAAATCTCCCGGAAGATTTTCTATTTGTTTAAAGATTTAGCCTGCAAAATGTGTCGGATTTTCAACTAAATTTTGCGTGGGCTGCCCCACTGTCTGAACTTCCCAATTTTAAATTTCGTAAATTCACGTATGAATATAATGTACCTTTCATTAATGGTCATTCGAATGAACAAAAGAAGAAGAAAAAGGGATAAGAAGCGTAGAACGAGATAATTATTGGTTTTTACCAAAAAGAAATCCACGAAGACAATTAACTCATCAATCGACTAGCCAAGCAGACAGAAAGAGCCTGTCTAAATCATTGAACTGACGGGTCAACTAAAACACTGACCACCGAGGCATTATCTACCAAGTCGAACCGTTACAGCAATTTTATTAAATTGCGATATACGTTGTTTAGTGGTCATTACATTAAACAATAATTAACGAAACTTAGCGACCAATTGATTTACCGACCCAACGTCCAATCGACCGACAAAATTAATGGTTGACTCTTCTCACTGCCGGTAATAAGTCGGTGCATTAGTTTATCCACGACAAACTATTGTCATGGTAATAGTTTTCCATGGAAAATCTAATGCGACGACTTATTACCTGCAATGAGAAGAGTCAACCATTAATTTCGTCGAATATTTCCGCAAACTTCTGCGAAGACCCAAACTTAGTTTATTATTAGATCATGATGAGATTGTAATTTCGCCAATTCCGCATTCAATGGAAATATGCTGCCGATAGTAATAATGATGGATCTAACATGAACGCGTCTTCTTCCCGGCAACTGAAAATATAGTCGGGAAAAATCGAAAATGAATTTTAATTGGAAAATACTTTCCTCGCTTTTGGTGAATATAATGTGTTTAGTCAAATACTTAGTCTTTCTGACAGAGTCTACAAATTCAAGACTGTGACAAAGAAATCCATACGAGGAAGGCTCTTTTAGAAACTAGGTATTAAGGTGCTTTAGGTATTAAAGGCTAGCTCCAGAAATAAAACAGACTAGAGCAATTTTAATCTGGAAACACCTTAAAATACAGATTCAGGGCTCAGTAGTCCCAAAATTATGGGTTGTCATAACTCGAAAACGCAAAGATCAAGAGACGGAAAATGTGTTTTATGGAATTCCGGAAAACAAGTTGTGAAAATCGAAAAAATTTTATATGAAATACTAGAAAATACAGAAGAAACAACAAAACCATAAAAAGACGTACACACACCAGGATGTAATCGAAAATGTGGCAGCACGTTACAGCCTTCTAAATAGTTGATGCAAAAATCTACAATTATGAATTATGAAAACAGAATTATGAAAAGTTTTGCAAATAAAGACAGCGCCACCGTCCCAGACAGTGTGTAGTGGATAGTGTATCCATACCAGCCCCATCAGCATAGAATCTGTCCCCAACGTCATCATATCAATGACTTTACCTTCAGTCTCGTTAAAATTCAAACAATTTTAAAAGTACATTAACTACTCACCCTTAAATGGCACAACAACAACAACAACGACAAGACCAAAGATTTATAAGCTTGCCTTCCAACAACCTTCAGCTCATTATACTGGTAGTGTTGCCACACTTTGTAACTTATTGCCTTTTAAAAATGTCGTAAATCTCAAACACAATAACCATAAAAGAGAAATAAACTCGGTTGACAGACAGACAGCAGAAATAAAGCAAGTGCAAAAGGTAAAATTTCAATAAACAATAAACGATAAACGAACATTTCCCGACTTAGACTGCATTTAGTTTTTTTGTTTGTTCTTTTTTAGTTATTTCTTAGCGTTCAAGGAACGTGACAGTGACACGAAAAAATCGGTCCAGCAGATGGAAAATATAACGCAAATTATTAGATCAAAGGCGGCGACTATTAATCGAACGACCAGCCATCCGATGGAATTTGAAAAATGCAGAAAAAGAATTGCTTTTCATTTCTAAGGCCATTTTTTTCCCATTTATTTTACATCGCAAAAAAAAGATTAGTTAATTCCGAGAATAATGCATTTTTTGTTTAGAAGACATATCTTCTGCAAGCAATAGAATTGGCTTTCGAAAGACAGAATTACTAGAGCCCAGAAAATCGAATGTTATTCCGTGAGTTATCATGAATAACTCTTGAGCTTCTGTTTTCATAAACGTTGTTTGGCAATACCAGCGAAAAAGATTCGGTTTGGCTAGAGGCCAACAAATTAAATCAATTTTAACGTTCAACACGCACCGACCGCAGAATTATGAAGCATAAATCAAAAGTAAGCGAAAGGGTAAATCCAGAACGGAAGCAAAAGTTCATTAACGAAATATGGAAAGAGCAAAATTGCGCGATATCATCATAGTAATATTGTCGCGGTGGGAGTGCATCGTTCAGTGCTATTCCCGAGCTAGCAGGACCAACCAATTAATGACCACTAATAAATTAGAACATATTTGGAGGAATGGCGGGTATATTGTTAGATTTGCTCCCGATGAAATCTACCACATGCAAATGCGCTTCTAATCATTTTAACGATGCAGATAAAACAGAAAGCACCGCACCAGGTTACCCCCGATTACCGGATTCTACCCACATTCTCTTTACTACTACTTGCTAAACAACTGTTCAGCTTTTCCGCATCCAAATTCCGTAGTCCCCGACACGCATTAATCATGAACCATCTGAGCACCGAGAGACACGCAATCGCCACGGTCGCCTTATGCAATCAAGATGCGATTTGTATCTGTTTATTGAATTTTTGCAAAACTTGAAAGCGCTGCATCCGATTGCAGTAAAAGATATTCTCGTAATAATTCACTAAAATTTTTTCCTCAAAATTTTGCTTTCACTTCTAAGAAATTTTTTTCTCTCGCATCTGAAGAGGTTTTAACAACTAAACTTTAGATATTTTCCGCGTGAAAATTTCACTTTTTCAGTGTATTTTTTTTACACTGTAAAAACGGTAATATCGAGTAATCGCAGCGGCGATTATCCAACGCTTAATATTTCCATCGATCGCACTCTATTTAATGCAATACTATCAAACAAACAAACAAAAAGATAAATCCAGTTGCAAAAACTCATAGTACGAAATAATCGTGATTGTGATACATCGTGGAGTTAACGGATGTAGGCGTTGACGCGTGCGTGTGTCAAGGTCATTTATCATTATAAATTTATACAGCCTTCGCTTTTGCTGAAATTGTTAATGTTTTCTTATTGATTAATATTTTCAGTTGAATTATCATTGCATTTGCTTTGAAAAAAGCAGAGTCAAGCAGAGCGTCAAGCGTCACCAGAAGCGGAAGTAAGCACTTACCTATCTTCTCTCCTCCTTGACTTCCTTCAACTTCGATCATAGAAACTACATGTCATTCACTATTATTTATTCAAATTTAATTTAATTTATTAATTGTTACGTTTCCTTCAAAATAAAATTAATTAAAATAAAAGCAATTAAAAAGTCTCAAAGAGACCAAAATTTGTTTTATTGCGAAATTTGAGAAAAAGGTTAATTGCTTCGTAATTTGGTAACAATTGTTAACACGTCTAACTGACTTTGCAATAAAAATGCAATTTGCCATTTTAAACGTTTATTGCTTTGCTAAATGCAACGTATTTGCAACAACAAAATACAACGTAACATCACATCCATCAATAGGATAGCGTTGCCACCACCATCATTGTCGTAATCTTGGTCTTTGGCAATGCCGTCGGAGGAGAGGAAGAAGAAGAAAGAAATTGAATTAAAAATTATCAATGCCATGACATGACGTGTTTCAGGCAACTTCGGTAGCAAGAAATAAACAGACTTTGTTTATTTGTGCAGAAGCGCTTTGACATTTTCGAGTGTTCATTGCTTTTTTCCTTTCTGATCCTTTTCATTGCATAAACTTCTATTTTTATTACTATTGCCAGTGCTATTGGTCTCGGTGGTGTAGACGTCACTGTCGCTAATATTGTTCTATATGTGCTTTATGGGTTTGGGGACAAACCGATTTCAGCGATGTGCCATCGTATTGCACTTAACTTCGTTTAGCAGTTCGGCCGCATCTAATCAATAAAAATTTTATCATAATTTTGTCGTCAGAACCAGTAACGGAATTTGAAAATTAAAGAAAAAAAATTGGCTTATGTCATGTGCGTTTCATTTTAGCACAATCGTCGCATTCACGTCTCATAAATACCAGAACGACGTGAGAATTTGAAATGACTACGGTAGTATTCATCGAATAGAAACAACAACTGAAATCGAGACAATTAACTGACCATTGACAAATTGCCATAAATATTCCGATCGACTTCTAACGATCGGTTAATTGTTCTTGCTACAATTCTCTTCTTACACTCTCTCCATTTTAAACATTTTCAAGCTTCATCGTCGTTTCTTTTGTTAGCAGTTTGCAAATGTGTTCAGTGTCGGAATATGCCTTTGTAAATGTGATGCAATGTATAGACACAATGTATAAACACTAAGAAGGAACCACTTGACCGAACACACACGCTTCTTGACATTCTGGGCATTAAAAATTATAAGGTTACGCAAAAAATGTTGCTATATAAGTGCGGTCTATAAGTATTTTGTGAATCTATAAAAACACTTCGCTGTCATAATCATTAGCCCATTAAAGTAGTCACACCCATCATTAACTCTGATCGCTCATCTACATTCGATTCCAAATTTTGTTTATCGTTGTTTAATTTTCAGTCTTCATTCCTGAGGGAAACAATAAATTGGCTCAATAACAGCCTAATTTTGTTCCGTCTCTTGTTTACCACGCTCACTTATTTAGTTCTTATACTGCGAGAAATATCTCCCCAGAAATCTTTTTATAAAAGTCGTTATTGTAAGTCTGTACCAATTAAGCAGAATAGGATCAGTTTAACATAAAAATATTTCTCTTAGATAATTCGTTCCGCTTCGTTAAATTTCATTCTCATTTAAAACTTTTTCCTATTTGTTCCCGTTTTAGTGACACTTCATTCAACTATTTTAACCGCACATTAACTAGTAATTCAGTGGTTTAGTGATTCAGTGGTTTTCGATAAATTTTAAAGAAACTACAATTCGGTGAAGTAAATTGTATTAATAAAATGCAAAAAGATTATCAACGTCTATGAGAAAAACAGCAATTCATTTACAAACTCTGAATCGGGTTATAGTTTTATTCGAAATTAAAAGAATTATGTATTAAATTAAGTACAAACAAATTAAAAAATCAAATGAGATAATAAAATTTCATTTCTTGGCATTCAAAGTTTTAGGTTTGCAATTAAAAAATACATCGATAAATCCACCATTACTCTCCCTAAATTCAAGTCAAATAATCTTCCCACAAGAAGCATTGGTATCAAAGAATTTCCATAAACAATGTTTACCATTGTAATTCTTGCAACATTAGAAGCCAAAGAACCGCCAGCACACTGCAAGAGAATCAAGAACAGCAACGAGTAGTCCCGCATTTTTCGAACTGAATAAACGCCTGTTCATTGTCTCAGACATGTTTCGGGTAGCACGACTAATAAAGAGACTCGCATTCGGTTTGTGGATCGTGAAACATTTCCTCTGATTCAACACTGCTCAATTCCATTATCGATACAATGTTGTCAACGCAATACGTTCCAACTTGGCACCCAATAATTTTACTATTGAGGTATTTCTGATTCTGCTGTAAGTCGCTACTGCTGCTGCTACTTCTGCTGCTGCTGCTGCTGTTGTATTGAACGTTTTTTGCTGCTCTGCTTGGCATGGCCAGAGCTCGGTATAGAAGAAAAGCGTTCGCATCAGTCGTTATCTCGGCGTTTAGCAGTACGCAACGTTTTTCCGGATGCGGTGCGTGTATTTTTCGAAACGATTTTTTCTTCACATTGATTTGTTCACTGCCAGAGGAGTAGCAGAGAAAAAAATCAAGTACGCGAGGAGTATTAATTCGATGCCGGTATTGTGATTCTTCATGTGAATCTTAACGTTTTTCGACGACCGATGTGTCGGTGGAAGTGATTTTTGTGAATGAAAAATTGCTCAGACTGCCTGTCGAAGAATACAGAACAGATGCAGCAGCAATAAAAACAAAAACATTCGCAAGTGCGCGTATTTGAAAGAAAACAATTTAAATATTTGTGAATCACAACAGAGTCATCAAAACAAAAGGAAAATCGAAAATAAGGAAAAGAACATTAAAAACCGGGAAAATGGTTTTCGGGCATTCGCGTTGTCAGACACTCGATGCGTCGTGTCGCTAAACACGTGAATCATGTGTTTTTCTTCACTTTTTAGCACATTTTCAATAAAATTATGAATAATTGATGTCGGTGATGACAAAAACTAGGTTCTATCAATATATAATAAAAAATATATCAATAAAACAATAAAAGTTACAAATACGACATCTAGAGTAAGTCAATTTAAGTAAAGTTTCCATCGCTTCTGAACACTTTAGTCTTCAAATTTTCGATTCGGCTTTGTTTATTGTTTACATTTCGCAATTTATGTGTGTGTGCGTTTGTGAGAGGGTGTGTGTATGTGTATGGATGTATGTGTGTGTCAGCGTGTGTGTGTATATGTGTATATAGATGTGTGTATGTATGCATACGTGTATATGTCAGTGTGTATACGAATTGGCTTGTTTCTCTGGTTGTCTCTTGCGTCTTAAGTTGATCCAAGAAGTGTGATAATTACCGAATTTTGGTTTGATGTTTGCAAACTAAAGAAAACAATCGGATATATTGGCTGAAAGAGAGTGTATGTCCGTGTATGTGCGTATGCGTGTATATCTATAAGCTTGGGAGTATATTAATAGTTGAGACACTTAAAGAACTTCTGATGAAATCGTGATTTGGTAATTCTTTCGGCCTGCCCTACTTGTACCACATGGGCCAACTTGGTTCAAAAATCTCACACCAAAATAATTGTGAGTAAGTGTAATTGAGTTATAACATCCTCCGTGACGGTACCTCCAAAATTATCTGTGATTTTTTCAAAAATCATTAGATCGCCGGAAATAGTTTTTCAGTTAGTAAGAAATTAGCAAACCTTAAAAATTACTCGGAAAATATCTTTCTTTATTTACTATCTCGACATAAATTACAGCCTTAATGAGCTGCACTTAAGAAATTTGTGATTAAAATAATAAGAACACACAAGTGTAAGAAAGAGAAAAAAATTATAAAAAATACTGCGTCACAAAACCCAAGCTAAAATCGATTCCTTGAACACCAAGTGCTATTCCATTTAAAAGAGATATCCATAAATTAAAACATATTCAGTAGAACAACTACAAAAACTTCAGCTATAACAACAACAAATAACGTCAGTAACGTCGTAACGTACGAGCGTAAAAGAAATAAATACAAAAACCAAAACAGTTCGTATAAAGCGAAAACAGAACAAGGATGAGGAATGTTAAAGTATCAACGACACCATCAGGTTGCAGCAACACCAATAACAAGCAGCAGCTACGCTCCAGAATGGTCTGCTTCAAAACTGTTGCCATTCTTGAAATAGTGCTGATTTTAAATACTTGTATCTTTGGCAAGATTCTCGCAATGGCAGACGCTGTTCTGGCAGGCAGTGTTGATTCAGCAGGCAAAGAAGCAGCAGCAACGCCACCTTATCTCGATGTCAGCACTTTCGACGTAAAGAAGGATAGACTGGAGCCAATTCGAGCATCGACAAACGTTGAGGTTGACACGGAAATATTGCAATTTCCTCATGCGTTTCAACATCAAGAGCATTATTCGCATCGAATAGAACAAGCCATCAACGATTTCCGAAGAGCTCAGCAGGAGCAAAGGAAGCAGTTTTTGCGAGAGCACAATAATGCGACGAAGCCATTTATGGAAGAAAGCAATAAACACAACGAGTATAACGAAAACAACGATAGCAACAAGAATGAGCAGCATCATCGACGGCATGAACAACACCTCAAGCAACGTCAACATCCACAGCATCATCATCATCATCAGCATCATCATCATGGCCAACACCAAGCAGTAGCATTCTCGCATCACTTAAGGCATGGCAATCGGCATCGACCGACTTGGGACTCACCGTCGAATACCTTTCCCGACCAGGAAGATCAGCAGCACAATCGCAGAGGCAACATCGCACCAAAACAGCGTGCTTCTGAGGATGTACTCGACGATCTCGACGGTACTCACAACGAACTCGACGGTTTATCACGCTCACCAAGCGATACACTCAACGTCACAAATGCCTTACAAACGCGTTACTTCGATCGTGAGAGTCTGTATAGCAACTCGCGTATCTTCGACGACACCCACGCGGAACATACAACACGTGGCCCACGTACGCCGTATCATCATCATCGTCATCACGATAACGCGTTCGAAAGCGAAACGCACACGGACGTAGCATTGGCCGACGAACCGTTCAAACGACAGAGAAAAGAATACGCAGAAAAATCATATGAAGATGATGATGAAGAGAGCGACAATGAAAATAATGACGGCAGAGGCAATGATAAGGCGAACCAATTGAGCGGCAAACGATTCTCTCTAAATCTGTCGGACTCTGAAATGAAGCTTGAAAGTGATAGCAATGGCTTCGGGCAAACATCAGAGCACGCTAACGCAACTGAGATTGGTAAAAGGCCGGCAGATAATAATGATGCTGATGATGATGACGATTACTTGTACGAGGACGCGGATTCGACCGAGGAACAGCCACCACTGCATGAGACTGGTTCTTTCAATGCAAAGGTAGCCGTCAAACGTTATACAAATCCTTTCAAAACTTCGATACCTAAACAATTCGAGACCGCGTACGACGATGATACCGATTACCGAAATGATGATCGAGACCCAGCGGATTACGATGAAAAAGCGAAAAGTAGTGACGACGAGAATTCATCGGAGGAGTCTACAGACTCTGACATTGAAACTTCTTTCAGCCGTGACAGGTGGAATCACATCGAGCATCAACATCATCTCAAGCAACAGCAGCACCAGCGCGAGCTGCAGCTTCGTCTGCATCATACGCCCGGTAGCAGCCACAGTCACAGCCAAAGCTACAACAACAATTATGGCGAAGTACAGAATTACAACAAAGACGAGGTAAGTGCTTTTAGCGCTTTCGGTTTCTTTTTCCGATTTCAATTTGATTTCTCCCTCTCTCGAAATTCGGATTACGAGAATCAATTAAGAGAATTGTCACGACCTTGCGATAACCCAACGTAACGCGACAGAATCAATAACGCCGAAGCGGCAACAACCACAACAACAAAAGCATATCAATAACAGCGTCGACAGAAATGAGTGAGCAAGATGAATAAAACTGGAGCAACATTGACCTCTTTAACGTCAAGAGATTTGTTGGCGATGCTGTTATTGCTGTTATTTCAGTTATTGTTAATGTTGTTGTTGTTCCTGTTATTGATATGTATTAGATCGAAAATTTGCAAAGCGTCTCTCTCGCTTCTGCCGCGATACGCATGCCAGGCGCCGACGTTTCAATTAATTTTAAAACACGCGTCGTCGACTTCGTTCGAACTTACCGAAACGCAATTTTACTGATAAGCGACAAACTTTTGAACATTTCGATTTTTTTTTAATTCTTATAATTTCATTATAAGAAGTTTCTTATAATTTCATTATTCAGTTTCAATGTTCACGCATACTTGTACACACACACACCTATACACACATCCATGCACACACATACACTCATTATCATTCTTCTTGCTTATACAAAATTTACTGAATGGTGATGAGTTTGAGAAAAACAAATGTATCGATACGCGCTTTAAAGAGCTTCATGTATTTCATTATCAATTAAGTTTAGTTTATATGAAAAATGCTAAATTCTCCAGTTCTATAATATAATTTTTTTCTTCAATTTCGGTCAATGAACTTTATTTCGAAAGGGTAGCTTCATTCATTTTAATTTCGAGAACATTGTGATATTTTATGAAGATCACTGAGTCGAGCTTTATACGTTTCACAATTGATTAATATAGCCTGTTTTATTGCATCCAACATTTATTCGATCCCGGACTGACCGATTTCACCTTTAGTGTCAAGAAAGAGTTTGAAACCTCACCAGCCTTTGAGCATATCCAAAATATAATTGGCTGTTCTCGAATTGATATTCATAAATATCACACATTCATAAACATCACAGCTTAGAAGTCGAGGAGATATCGCTTAGAACCATCATGCAATTGTTCGCTTCCTTAGAAAGACGGGTTTATAATAAAATGTCTGCTCAATAGAACAAAGCTTTTCAAAAGAAATGTAGTAGTAGTGTGTGTGAATTCGTAGTAATACATACACACACTTATTCGTTTGGGATGATTGTAAAATTTGGCAATTATGCGTTGAGTGAAGGGTGCTTTTCGCGTTGGACAGATGGAAGAATACAAATTTTTACAACTTTCAAGAGCTCAATTTTATTCAATATTCTTATACCATTTTGTTACCATCGGTATTTTTAATATCAATCTCGTTTCTTTCTTTTTGTAAGCCACAGACTGTGAATTGAATTATTTTTTATGATCGCATAAATTCAACTCTCATTAGCTTGAGCGGCTCCATCAAAGTTTTCATGAGATTTGCTTTAATTTCGCTCCAAGAACGCTTAAATTATAAGACTGAAATATAGATGAAGAATGTCAGGGGTAGAGTAAAGACTTACTTCCCTAAAGACAAATCGTAAAATATTCAACTTTGGATTCACTTTATTGAGTTTGTGAAATATATGTGTGTGACAAAGATTATAAATAACAACAAAAAATATTTACAACACCAACAACGACATTAGCAAGCAAACACGACGCCTGTAGAAACAGCAATAACAATAATAATAAAAACTGCTAGTTAATTATTATTGGAATAATGAATTAGAAAAAAAACAAACGCATAACAAACACATTTTGAATTAAAAGGTACTAAAGTAAAAAGAAACAGCAATTGGTAATAGTAATACAATAATTGGCAGTCAATTAGACGGACAACATTTTATAACATTGCAGTAAAAAACTAGTGAGAAAGACCCGAAATAACAATGAATTAAACTGGCAAACGATGTTGAACGTAGAGGCAATGTAATGAATGAAATGAATGTAAGCGACCAATGTTGTCTTCGTTGTCGGTGGTGCAAATAGCTGTCAGTGTTAGTATTATTATTATTATTAACAAGTGCTTACGTTGTTGTTGGTTCGGTTGTTATTAATTGGTTGGTTGGTTTGGTTGACGGCGCCGAATCGTTGTGGTCGTGAAAATCGCCCTCATGAGCCGAGCGGCGAAGAGTAAAATCAAATTTAAAAAAACTTAAATTAATTTTATAAGTAGCTTTGACTTAAAATTGTACCCAATACGCAAATGAACTGCCCTAGATTCATAGCCCGTCATTATCTTCTTGCTCTCTAAATATTCAATCATCATTAAAATTTATAACTTTATTTAGAATGCGAAATCATACGTTGCGACTAAATTAAAAAAAAGATAAAGAAAAAAATTTATTTCTAATTAATGCCAAACATTTATTGTTTTCGTACCAAATGAATTTCAGAATGACCAACATGAAAAACTCGTTATTTCTCTTTGATATTCAGTTGGTTGTGATTTCCGACAAGGTTGGATTGATGTCAACGTTTGAGACAAACGTTGTTTTGGTGATGGTGTAATTTTCAATGTCGTAAATTATTTAAAACCACTTTTACAAGAAACGAAATTAGTAATAATCAGTGAAAACAACAACATCAACGACAATAAATACTTGCGTTGCATTTGTAACATTTGAATAATTGAAAAAGCATGATATTTGTCGTCGGATTTCAAATCATTTCGAGCGAGTACCGAGAGCTCTTGCAAACCTCATCAATTGCAAGCCGTGACCAAAAGGAAACATAAAGAAAAGCACAAAATTGCATTCTGAGCAATCAGAATTGGTTCGAATTAAAACTTTTGCAATAATTTATTTTCGAATATTCAAAATGGTTAGTCTTAAACTAGACACGAAAAGAAAATTAGGATTTAGAAACTGTATTTAATGCCGATACTTTTAAAAATGTATTTGTCCTAGAAGACACTCCATCTGCAGCATCATGCGTTCTCTTCTTACTCCCCTGCTTTGATCTTTTTTACTCCTCTTCTTCAATCTCTTTCAATCCCAGATTCCCAGCTCGATAAAAATTCAGTTCCCGTTGCATCGTTGCAAACAATTTAAAAGACTTCAAAATTTTATTTTTAAGATTTTTTCTTTTATAACGTTGGCTGTTTCCACTTGGGTTTTCCAATTAATTATAAATATATTTTTTCGAATTCCTTTTAATTGAAACAAAATGCGAAAAACGTCAATGATCGTGTCCCTTAAAAATCCTCACAAGGTTCATCGGCTCTCGTAATCTCCAACACGTTCGCGGCGATTCAATTAAGTTGGAAGAATTAGCAAGCAGTGATAGAGGATAGAAAAGAAAGACATCATGATGGCGATGATGACGGTAATGGCGATGGTGATGATGATGATTATTGGGGAACTAAAAAAGTTGTTTGAATGATGAACTTTCCGATCTTTTTATCTACAGTTCTATAGAGTTTATCGTGTTCCGCTCGAACTCAAACAACCGCCATAAGAAAGCTGACTAAGAAGACTGACTTAACGGGATGAACACAAAGCTGAATAAGAAGAAGGGGATGAAGAATTACAAGAATCATTAGACAAAAACGAAAAAGAATACAAAGCTGAAGTTCTAAATTGATGACTTCCAAACCGCGTCTTTTGTAAGGCAGACTCCCTTCTGACGATAAAAACTCCCTTCTTCCTTCCTTCTACCTGTCTGTATAAAATTGTAAACTACCATCGTGCTGACTCCTTGCAAAAAAACGCACTGACAAAAAACAACTCGTCGTGATTGCCGCCGTCGTGAGGCATTATTCGTTGTTTTTATGGATAAAATGGCGCCAAGAGATAAAAATGGCATAAAGATCAAAACAGTAAAAGGGTAACTCTAACGAAGTCACAGGGTAACCCTGGCTAGAAGCTTTTTAAAAAAATCCGCGAAAGAAAAAAGAACAAAAAAACGGAATATTGAGATGTCTTAAAGAATAGAAAACATATTTTCTATGAAATCTCATTAACAAATACGAATAATATGCTCGCTCCATGGACGGCTCTTATCAGTTTTTCGCCGATGATCTTTTGGGCACAAAAACAAAAATTATATTAATAATCCATGCTTTTTCAATGTGTCATAAATTTATTACATATTTTTATGAAAACAAACGGATAATTATAGCGCTCCTCTTGATTTAAATGTGATTTTGTAAATAATATATATATTTATAAATACATCTTATAAATGATTTCTTATTGACTTTCGATTAAAATTGGAGTTACCGCTTCTCGTCGAGTTCCGAGACCAAAATTTTTAACAAAATTCGTTACAAGTCGTTACCAGTCACTTTACTTTATTTTTTAAACTTCATTCACTTTATTCTAAAAAATACTCCTATATCGAATTTTATTACACGACCTTGAAACACCCTGCATTTTACAGGTGCTTCCAAATGCAAATGAGTGAGAACTCATTTGAGTGTGGGTAAAATTGGGTCAATTAATCCAATCATTTTAAAGGAAATTTCTTTCATTCATTCCTCTCCCAACGACCCCCGTTATTGCCATTCAATATTTGCTTTAAGTCATAATGAACTTCAAAGGACATAAAATTAACTCGAGCGAAGGTGGAGACCGAAAGAAAATGAGAGAATGCAAATTCTGCAATTTAAAAAGCTTACATCAAGCAAAGTGTAAGTTACAACAATTTTAGTATTTGTCGTTTTCAAAGTATACAAAGTGAAGTCGACAATTTTCAACATTTTAAATCAATAAGAAAGCGATGAAACGTGGAATACTGGCAATATGAATTTGGAATTGATTCTTAGTAAAAATTTAGTTGTTGCAAAGAACATTCTCAAGTCTCTGCAATCAAATATTTCAAGTAAAATTATTAAATGAGTAATACCATTTCGCCTTCGTGGAAAAGTTTTACATCTTTATATTTTTTGTTGGACAATTTTTGTTATATTTAGACGATTTAATCGATACGCCTTTAACGCTTGTGATATTTGTTTTCAGACTTGTGTACTCTCGGAAATGAATCTAATGAAACTGAGGCTTTAAAATTTAAATAAATGAGGATGATGACGATGATATTCCTTAATTAAAACGAAATGATTTTCTGACACTCACAAAGAAACTTTAAGCTTACTGGCTTTCCTTACATTCTCTTCTTAATTTAAATATTTATTTCTTACTCTAATCCATGAAGCCTTACAAATTTGTCATTAGAGAAAACTTCCGTAAAATAACAAACTCCCCGAATTGACAAAAACAACAGCAAAAACAATAGTAACAATAGCAACACAAAACAACAGTAACTCTCAAACTATTCACCCAGTAAAAATAATAATATCAAAAATAATATATTCGACGATATTTCAGATAAAAACTTTAACAGCCGTCCGCACCGCAACGATAACAATATTGCCAACAACAACAATCGCAAATGTCTTTAACCACAACAATGGCATAAACCGGCGAAATTTGGTCTTGGCGGCTATTTTTTCTTTTGGGTTATTGAATAAATTGTTCTTTGTTGTTGTTGATAATGGAATTGTTGCTATGGGAGTCATTTGTAAATAATCTGAGGCAAATACCAAATAACTGATTGTCAATTAATGTCATTCCAATGACGTCTGCCACTTTCTGATGGCTTTATAGAAAAATGGTTGTCAAAAATTATTCGTGAATAGATTTATCCCTCTTGTTCATTCTTTGAATATATTTATGTAATTCAATATGCATTGTTATTGTTGATATTGTTGTATTTTGTGTGTGTGTAGAGATGTTCATACGAATTCATATATTTTTCATTCACGGTTCGTTAAAACCGAATGAAGCGCGCTCGTTTCTGTATTACGTCGCCGATCAGATTGATGTTGTTTTAGTTACAGTTGTTAGTTTTTATTGCTGTTTTCGTTGTTGTTCTTTTTATTATTATTACTTTTATTCGAAAATTATGCAAATTTCCTTAGACCGGATGCACCCACCATAGATGCGTTGCTGATTTTTTCAGAGTTCATTACCGTCGAGCATCTCGTTAAAGAAGAACAATTAAAAAATAGGTTTCACTAAAATTAATTCAAATTTTTTAAAAAGAATTTATCTAAAAATGTTACTCATAAAATTACAATTTAATAAATTTGTCAAACAAGGTTACAAAAATTAGAAGTCCAAAAATTACGCTTTACTTTAACATCGGTGCAGCAATATTTTGTCAGCTTATTGAACAGCTTGACTATTCAAATATCTTAAAAGTCCTAAACCGGCTTGGATAGGAATGTTATTGTTCAGTATTTTAACCTAAATCTTCTAAGTGGATTCATAACGACAATGAAGCTTATGAAGTGTCGGACGAGGTTGAGTTTTAAAATATGATTTTTAAAAATTTAGTAATTGAACCCAATAAGTATTGGGACTTTTTGTGTTTTTTATTCTCAGACTTTTGTGTTTTTGGTGGATATTTTTTGAATTATTGGTCAATAAATGTAAATTTCTGTCAAGCGACGCTCCCCATCATATTTCCAGTTCTAAGGAATCATGTGAGATAGAATTCAACGCAAAGTTCACGGAAAACAGGGTGATTACTAGTAGTTTTACAAGCATTGCAAAAATTCTGTATTTAAAGTACTTTTAACGAATAAGGTGAGTCAAACTACCGTGTCTGTCTTTCTTTTTTTTTTGTGGAAAACAAAAATATATTTAATTCAAATTCAATCAAACCACTTGTCGAAAATAATCCAACGTAAATGCTGTTTATTATTTTAAACCTCAAGAGCCCTCCTCGATCTGTTATATTTAAAGACGAGGGAACTGCTAATAGTTGGGAGTGCCTTTCATGATTTTTTATATAATTTTGGGGCCTGCTTGATAACTCCTACAAATGCACACGAAATTATGCCAAAAGCCTAAAACTATGCAAGAAAGACTTTTAAGCTAAACTAAAAGTAGCATAAAGGAAAAACAACTGAAGCATCTGACGCTCCTGAAGTAATTCAATATTACTGGAAATACTTTAGAAACATTTGAGAATTATTTTAAGGCTCCAAAAAGTTAGTCGTTCAAAAATACAGAATTCGTATTATTTTGCACACAGTGCGCGCAAACAAAATGAGCATGATGGTGAAAAATGATCAGGATATCATACATCATCAAAGCACTTTTAATTCTTCGCTTTCTCAAACTTTGAATAAATAGATGTCATCTTTATTCAAATAAAGATTCATTTTTCACATAATTGATTATAAAATTTTGTAAATGAAATAACCACCAATCATTTCTTCTCTTCAGTCGCACCAACAAATAGTCGCTGTTTTTCTTTGTCTACCTACCAATAGTTGATATTAAATGCTTTTATTTTATACTTTTAAGGCAAATTGAATTTTGAATATTTTAACATAAAATTAGATCAATAGACGGATAATGAATTTTATCATATATTTCATACTTGATATTCCCCCACTGAAATCAATATAATCCGGAATCTACAAAATGCATACCATAAAGTACGTGCACATAAAGATTGACTGTGTATAACTACAACACATAACAACAAATAAAAGCGATACCCACAACAAATGTTTTCCGAAAATCAGTGTTTTTATTTTTGTTTTCAATACATTCTCGAAACCTTTGAATTAAATTTTAGGGAATTGATTTCATTCCGATTTTTTGTTCCGCAGAATCAAAGTTTCGAGTTGAACCGAGTGGATGGTGTTACAATTTGTTTATTTTCGTTTCATTTGTTTATGACTTCTTGCACTATTCTCTGCTCTCTCTATTCCCTCAGCTCTCGCCCTTAAAACTGTTTGTAAAATACTTTACTAATTACGTGAAAATATACCACGCCGAAAATAGAAAATAGTGGCAAAGGGTTCACAACTGAACAACAAAAAACTCTTTGAAGGAGAGTTTGAAACATTACCGGGCCGGCTACGGATTGACTGAATAAATTGTTTCTGTTGCCATTGTTTCAACTTTGCTCTACCTATTTGTTCTTCTTTTTGATTGTGCTGTACGGTTTGTGGTATTGCTGTTACGGTTATTGTTGTCAGCCTCAAGTTCTTCTTGGGCTTAGTATAAAAAGTTCTGCGGTCTTTCTAGAATGTACTTGCTTTAACTGTAGTTAAAGATCAGATATTTCTATAACTCAATAGGAAAATTTACTTATGAAGTCTTAAGTGTTCATGGCATATTCTGTGTATAGTTTCTTCATGATGTGATGTTGCGAACAATATATGGAGGAGAAATTAATAATTAAATTCGGCAAATTAATTAATTTTTTTAATCAAATTAATTTTTCACGAAAAATTCAAAATGTCTGAAGCATTTCTTTTTCTTCAATTCTTCTTGTTTTTATAATATGCTTTATAAAATTGTATAAAATACTCTACTATTTTTCCTACTGTGTATTTCTTTCCAACATTAAACAGTTTATCAGCGGGCTCCTCGCAGAGCAATTGGCTTTCTTCTTTCGCCCTATCGAAGTAGTTTCGTATCACAAATACAACATGAAGGACGAACAAAAAAAATTCAAATCGTGCTAAATACATTAACTAATTCTTTCCATCTTCGAACGAATTTAGTGCCTTCACGAACATAGTTCTCAACTACAAAAAGAAATACCATTCTCTTGAATCATTTTGCTTACTTCAGTATTTTCCGTCTCGATTGGGCGGGTGGTTCTTTCCAACTGGCATCTATCCATCAGCAGTTTCCATCGTGGAGCAATCAAGAACAAAATATGACTAACAAAATGTAGAAAATACTTAAGTGAATTAAAAATAGTGGCAAAACGCGCCCCATTTACGAATTTCATTCTCTAGATTTCCAAAAAATGACAACAAAAAATGATTCTGACAAATAATTGGAAACTGCTCCTGCCGATTATTAATTAGTAAGAAAACTATAATTCTACGTGTTGATAGACGGTAATATTGATTTTGTATGCGCGTCAATTAAATCAATTCGTGTCAAATTAAATTATTTGAGGAAAGGGTCCATTCTTTTGGAAAGAAGAATGGAATTCTCTTAAATTTATGACTCGACATTATCACTTCACTTATTGACACTCGAAAAACAGATCTGATTATCATTTGGAATGAAACTGAGAATTTCTGATGATAGAGACAATTCATATATGGATAAAAATTTTTTAGAGTATACCGCTGTTCATTCTTTCACTTATGATTCGACGGATTTGTCTGATTATGGAAAGTTACGACAAATGTGAAAAAATTGAACTAATCTTAGAATATTGTCTGCCTGCTGTATGGTACTTATGCTTAAAAATATTACGATTTATTTGCAGTCGAAAATAAATTTTGTCTGGAACAAAAATAATTATTTTAAAATATGAAAGCTCCGCCGCTTTTTTTAAAGAGATTATTTTTATTTTAAATACAAGACGATACAAGGTCAACTAAAAATAATTCCACGATAAACGTAAAAATGATTTTATTTAAAGACTTGGCTATTCTCAATAATTGATATTGCTATTTTTATTGGACCCATAGATAATCTTTAAACAGAGTTCTTCACCTCCGGAAAATATTTCATATCTCTAGCCTTTCTTTTCAGTCTTTCGTTTAGATAAATCCTTGACCTGTTTTAGGTTTTAAAAGATATTTCTTGGAAAAGCCTTTGTGAACGGCATGGGAACTTTTTGTATTTCAATATTGTATTTGGGAATATTGTTCTTATTCTCTTTTAACTTCTCTTTTATAAGATAAATAAGAACTAGCTTTAAATTATTGTGATACAAATTAACGATACACTGCAAGACCGCCGCAAGTACGAGATTCCAACAAGCCTCGTAATATCCCCGTAAGAGAGAGAGTGATATTGAGGAGGAGAGATAGAAGCAGCTTAATTTTTAAAATTACATAAAAATTTAAAAATTTAGGAAGAACAAAAACAGAAAGAACAAAAGATGGTTTACCGGTACGTGTTTAAACAATGTTAAAGTCGTAAAGAAATCGATTTTAAACGAAGAACTGAGGACACGTAGCGACGTTCAATAAAGAATCTTTGCATCCTTTTTTTATTTCATATGTTTCTCTGAATGGAATCAACATCGACTCTGAATTTTTTTAGTGACCCGTAGATCGATTCATGTTACTTTTTTAAAAGTCTGTCTTTAAGATAAAGAATTTTTCAATACATTTATCGAGTTAAATGCTGTGAACGTTTTCTTTACGGGGACCAGTTTTTGCTAATCGAATCTTTTTGATAAAAATCTAAGGTATTTCGTGACGAGAAGTTTGCAGAGTCTCCCTTTATTTTACCGTTAAGCTATCAACATATCTTTTATCTCTCTTATGTCTGTCAAAACTGAAAAGGAAAAGAATTTTCGGCATGACCGCGATGAAATAATTTTAAGAATACGGAAGAAGGATTTGGTGCGATATGATCATACAATGTCAGGCTTAAAGAATTGAGTTCATCAAATTAATTGCTTTCTCTGTCTTGAAATTTTCAAAAACGCAGGAGTTATTGTAGTTTAATTCGTTCCAGGCATTAATTTTGAAGAGTGCAATAAGTTCAAAGCTTTCGATGATGGAACTAAACCAGTGTAAACCAGTGTAAGACTTTGAGGAACAATTAAAGGCTTGGTTGTCAGTTCAGCTGACCTAATTTTTATTTAGTCATAATAATTAAGAAGACTTCACGAATGCCCCAATATTTTGATATCTGGAATGAAATGCACAAAAGTTGCCATTTATCAAAAATAGTTTTTCCATTTTTAATATTATTCTGTTTTTTATATTTGTAAAGCGTTTTTAACCTTTAATTAACGACTTTAAATAAAATGAATACAAAATGTTGACAAAAATCTAAACAAAAAATTAATTCAATTAAGTGTTTAAACCATTTAATATTTATTAATACTTTATTAATTTATTTCAATTTATTTATATTTGATTTATGAATTATAAAACTCATTCAAGTGATTAATTAATTCTTCTCACGTTTTGTTTCGTTGCAGACGGAGAAATATTTTTTGTCCATTTTTATATTTTGCTCATTTTCTTTTTATTTACGTGTTCGAATTCTGAGATTACTCTTGAAATTAAAAAAAATAATTCTTTTTTAAACAAAGATTTTTTGTAACGTAAGACCAAGCATGAAAATTCAAAAAGAATGAAACATAAACATATATATTGTCTATTTTTATATTTTTAATAATTTTATTTTTTCCTCCTCGCATACACTCTAGGTAACACGACATGTCCAAATTGGCAGGCATTCTTTCTTTCATTCAATTTTTCAGTCAGTCATACAAATGCTCGCACATATCGGTGTTCAAAATCGGTGCAACAAAAATGTTGCAGTGAATTGAAATATCATGAGATGAACTCATGAATATTTGGTCGCTTTAGTTTTTTTCTTTTTGTTCATTAATCACATTCCTAGAGCAACAAATTCGTATCGTTTCGTTTACTATTCATAACTTTCAGACTTAAAAAACTCATTTTACCGAATTTATTGACAGTGTTGCCACCCAAATCCAAGGAGATCGAAAAAAGTCACGTCTCAGCGAGGAATAAATCACAAAATATTGCAAACTGACAAAGCTTTACAGCATTTCTGCGGCGAATAACGCAATGTGACCGCGTGACCGCGTGGCCGTGACATTTAAAATAAATTCTTCATAATTCTGACAAATACTGAGAAAATGGAGAAGAGCAGGGGAAAGCAAGTGAAAGACGGAGCGAGAAAATTTGCGAAAGAAATTTAGAGAAAGTGATAGGATTTATGATTTTTCTTCGTTCAAATTTTTCTTTATCTTCTTTACAATTTAGATTTTTCTGAGAAAATACTAAAGAAAATACACTCAAAATGAAGAAAATAATTATTGGTTATTATTATTATTTCCAACCTTAATTTTTTTAACCTTAATGAGTCATTAATTATTTAAATTTAGACGGACCCAAAGAGAGCTCGAATGAACTCTATCTTTATAAATCCATGAACCGGATATCCGTATCGCGATTGCCAATTTTAAAAAATTGTTATAAAAAGCGTTTGAGCTACTTTTCATTTCGATTGAATTAATTTTAATTGAATCTATATTTGTTTTTGTTTGTTTGTTTTTTTTTCTTGTCGCCGATGACAACTTTCTGTTTTGTTTACATCGCTAATGACGAACTCTTTCAACAATTTTGTATTCATTTGTTTCCACAATATTTGCATAATAAAATCATATTTAATTGCTATTTTCCACTGGTGGTCATACCTCGAAGTTTTCAGTGTGATGGAGACTAATTACTCGTGGTAATAAATATCATATTATTGCAATTAATATTTAAATAACATTATATTAAACAATAAATAGCATTTGGTTGTTGACACAAAGAGATTTTTGTGATAAATATTATATGAAAGTTTTTATTAAACTTATTTTTACAGAAATATATAGTATTATTATTAACGACTACACATGATAATTGCAAACACCCGGATGGCACAGGCCGGGTGTTGAAATTTGAAATAACAAAAAATATTGTCTTGAAATTGTTATTCATTAAATATTCTCTACATTTGCTCGGCTTCAGCCATCAGTCGGCGTCAGTTCGCCATGATCATTCGTTGGCATTTCAAAAAAATATTTGACTTAATTACGTTAGTTCTAGACAAAATTATAGATTTTCGATAATCATAAATATCTTAGAAATTTCATCAAAATATTTCTTTCTTTTATTGTTAGCAATTTCTTAACGAATTCCTTCGAAAATTCCCCTGGTCATCCTCGGTTTCTTATTTCTTGCGAATTATTGTTAATTAATATTCATATTCTCGTACCCAATTGATATGTTTTTATTAAAAGACTATAAACTAAACACTAAAAAAATGATACAAACAAGATCGCCTTTTTAAAATCGTGACATCATAAGCTTCGTATTTCTTTTTAGTACACGCATTAATCGATCATCAGACTAATTTTAATCTGATGCAAATGACTAGTCACAACAGACCGTGCTGATAAACCAGACAAATGCAATAGCTGCTCGGAATAGACCGAGCTGATAAGGCGTAACGCCCCCAGTATTACAATTAATCGAACGATTAGTCTACCAACTGAATTGAACGCAAAGATTCGATCAAAAGTTATCAAACTGGTCACGCAGTTTCGTATAGACGCTTTTTAAGTAATTCGATTATCGTAAAGATTCGAATTAAGATGAATATGAATAAACACATTATTTAAACTAGCCACTAACATCATCATCATAATGGTCGTTTTAATTACATCAAAAACATTAAAGCTTCGAGAGAAGAATGAGACGGCGCTGATTAACGGTTATTGTTCAGTTTTATTTACGATATTGCAGAAGATAAAAAAATCAACAAAAGCAATACCAATTACAACAACACCAATAACAACAACACCATCAACAATAGCAATACCAACTATTTGTTGCAATTAAAATTTAATGTTATTTTTTAAACCAATTTAAAATCGACAGGAGTGAGTACACTCAAAAAAGTTATCGCTGATTTATCCACATTGCGATATATTATTTATTATTTTCTACATATACTCTCGCATATCTATCAAATATATCTATAATTTATATATTGCAGAATAAAAGGAATAGAGTACTTATAGTTTACGGCCAAGTGGCTCACAGGCATTAAAAATCACCTAAACGAGTAACAATGAAAATGGTCCCTACAGTCACTTAGACTGGAAACCTTTTACTTGTATCTACGTATGTAAAAGAATATAGTGTCAAAGTAAAGAAATCCATGGTAGCGCCTTATATGGTTTCCATTCATTCGTAGAAAAATGGAATGAGAATGTGCCCTAATCAGCTTTCAGAGTTATTGAAGAATCAGCAATAATAAAAGCGGAGTCACCGAAAAGGATACGAACAAACAAAATTCCAGAAATTAGAAGTTTTGGTTTTAGTATTAGAAACTCTTCAATATTTTAGCACGTTCAACACTTGCAAAAGATTCCAACCTAAAACCTTGCTTTAGTTTATGAGTTAAAAGACCTCAAATGGATCTCCATTTCTACATTTCATCGAGTGGCTCATTAAATCGAAGAAAATCGTCTATACCGATTCAGCCGGTTATTTTTTATTCTTAAAAATGTAGTCGAAGCTTCTGTGAATTTTTAAATTTCTAGTAGGCTTTACGAAATAACAAAAGAGCTCTTTTCAAGTCCATTTTGCTCTCGAAGTAAAGAATATCATTTGTGTAATAAAAAACTGATACAATTTTACCACGCAGACAATAACTTCATGAAAGGCTTCAGTTTAACTGCTGCGGTTAGTCTGCCGTATTCGCGGCATTTAATTTGTAAAAGACTAACTCGAGGAATAATGAAGAGAGAAGTAGAAGAAATGAAAAGAAGAATAAGAAATGCGGGTATTGGTAGCCTCACAAACAAATAAATTCCCTGAAGCGTACGGAATGAAATGAACGTTTATTTCCAACAACAAGTTCAACAATTGTAACAGTAATAGCATTGATTGAAAAGAGCTCCCTACTGCGTTATAAAACGTGGCAACACCTCAGCAATCTGCAAACAGATAGAATGCATAAAATAAGAAAGATCTGAAAATCAACGGGCCAGAAAAAGTTAAAGATAAATACACACAATTGTATTGTCTGTGTCTGTATGAATAACTATGTGAGCACTTCTGCTGATGCACCACAAATTCCTACGCAAATACGTGCGGGTGTACGTCCGCTTAGAAAAGACAGTCTTTCAGAACAAAAGATGTGTCATACGTTCGTGACAGACAGATGCAACCGACGATTGATACGACGCCACTACCCCCTACTTAGCGGTGAACCCGAAGGCTTCCGCCCGTCGTCTGTTTGTCTCTTAATCTCTGAAGTTTTGAATTTGCGCAACGCACTTGCTCCAAAGATGGTTTCTTCTCACTCATTCTCTCATTTTTTATCAATTTTCATGAACAGTTGGGAATTTTCACGAAAAATCTTTCGTCGTAAACAAATAACACTTTGTTGCTCGACCATAAAATATTTAAGAAAATGTTTTTAATTCAATATTTAATACATCACACTAAGAAAAACTGAATATATAATTCAGTTTTACTTTATTTTAGTTATTTCGTCTTTAATTTTCTCCTGACGTTTTAGTGATTATAAACAATGCATCAAAACGCCTTTTCATGACAACGCAATCGTTTCTTCCTGCAATTTGTGCGCGTTCTAATTTCTGCTTCTACTTCTCGTTTTATGAGAAATCGAAGTAAATAATTTTATAATTTTTCAACACGATTTATATTTACACACTGACACATTGACACAATTTAATGAGTAAATATTTATTGAAAAAAATTTCTTTATATTGTATGGAATTCAGTTCAGACACGCCGCAGCGCAACCGAAAGCAGCAGGAAGCAATATAAAATATTAAATTTGAAAATATTAAAGCATATCTAAAAATAAGAAATTCTTTTATATTTTAACTGCTATTTTCACAAAAACTTATTAAAACTATTTAAAGAAATAACTCTGCGAAATACTTTACTAATATCCGGTAACGTACACAAACTCATTTTCGGTTTAAAGTTCAAGTTCTTCGGGAATTCTAGGGGGGACAGTGACACAGTTATGAAGTGGCAGAAAAATTAACTCCTAGTTTCCATTTACGTGTCAAGCGATGCCGCGGATTACTGCGTCATTGCTTTGGAGCTATTTCAGACGAGACCGACTTCGATATTCCTTACATTATTTTTTTTTTATTTGAAAGCACGTTAGCAGGTGTCGGGGGTAATTACTATGAATTAACGAAATTAGACATTTCATGATTTTTGTAATATAATTAATATTATTATAACAACTTGCTTATTTTCTTCTTTCCATTGAGCGCTTGGGTTCAGATCTGCATTTTGCAGGTTATCGATATTTAAGTTTAGTAACCTACTCCCATTTTCATTCACCTTTTTCTTGACGAAAAACAAGGCTAGATTTGGTCGGTCAAGGTTTTTGAAGTCTACAAAAGCGTATCAAAACGTCTCTTTTTTCTCAATGAAATCGCACATAAATACTCTTTATTCTCACGGAAAAAGCAATTTATCCGGATTCAGATATTCGACTACTCCAACAACAACTAAAATGATAATCGCCTTCACCATGTCTGCCAGTTTGAACCCTCAATGAACTATAATATAAAGATATATAGAATTTGAATATTTTGAATATTTTTTTAGGTTTTATTTCTCACTGCATTTCAGCCGTATGTTCTTTAAGTTTTTGAATAATTTTGACAAAATTTTATTAAGATTAATCGCAAATGCGTCCTTAATCCAAACGAATTGTTTTTATAAAGATTTCGGAAGGCTTTTTATTTTTCATTAGGATCTAAATTTTGCGAAAGATATTTTGAAGAAGCTTTTAAATCAATTCTGAATTATTGAAACCTTTTAGGCTTTATAGACGCACAACAACACGTTTACAAGTTCGGAGTGAGAGGAAAGACCATTCTAAGGAATTGGTCGTAAAAAAGCACTCCAAATCTGTTGCGCGTTCGCCTGATACGCCTCGATAAGGTTAAAGGTTTTTTCGGCTTAAGGTTTTTTATTTTAGGACACGAGAAAAGAGAAGAAATAAGTTCAAGTTCAAGACAATTTAATGCTTTTGCGTAAATGCAATCGCTTCGCCATCCTGTCATCGGCTTTCGTTTATTCTCTTTTCTTTCTTTATCAAAAAGCACATCAAAGGAATAAAATAAAAATGAAAAAGCAAAAACTAGAAAATTCTGAGAGACGTCCAGATTTTATGGCAGGCTCGTTCGTTCTCTTAAAGCCTGCAGTCCCCCGATGCGATAAAAGGAGGACATAACATAAAAATATTTATTCCTGATATTCGTTTTCATTCTTTTCTTTGAATTACTGCTTTTTGTTACAACTTTTTCATAATGGCCATGACCGATTCCTTAACCTCTAAGTCTTTTAAAGGTTCATTTCCAGGTGATCTCTTTTATATCTGCAATTTTCTTTACTAAAAAATGTATATGATTTATTTGCAAAGTACCCCGCTGCAACTAATTTAAATTTTTGAAAGTTAAAAGCAATCTCGTCATTTCAACAATCTTATCGATCAATTGACGAGATTCCTAAAATCACCAAAAAAATCTAGCACGAAATAAGTTACGAAAGACAAAAGAAAAAATCATACTATTTGGCAATGACAAGTGAACGTGTATGTGTACATATGTATGTATGGCCTGGCATGCGCGTGCACGCATGCATTTAACTGTCAGAAAAGTAAAACGCTGTCAACAATTAAATCTAATCGAGAAACAATAGAATGTTTGCACTCAGAAAATACCTGTCACGCCACACCTCCCAAATACCTTGAACAAAAACCTGGTAACCCTTCATTCCCACACCTCCTTTACCAGTTGTTAAAATTAAATTTATTGAAACAAAAAAGAAACACCTAGCTTGAATTCCATAAGCCACCATCGACTACGTCACACCGATATAGATGTATACAAAAATTCTTTTATGTCCATGAGTGCTCCTCCACCACTCCTGTGGTGGCTCGAAGCTTTTCCGACAAAATTCTCTTTTTGAATTTGAACTAGATGACCGCAGGTGACTGAGAGTGTCGTCTAAAGGAAGATCAAAATCAGATTGGTTGCCAATCATAGCAATTATTTTTACTCGCCGGATGTTCGGAAGAGTGGAAAAAGAGTATCGAAAAATACACAATCCAAATTGACGACTTGCTTTGCTTTGCTTTGATCAATGAAATGTCCAACAAAAAGTGTTCAACAAATGTTCTGTCATTTAAGATCTTTATATTTTTATCAACTTATACTTTTTCAATTTGGAATTTATATTTCATAAAACTAATTTAAAAAGAGTAAAACCAAGAAAGTTCTGCTTCATTCGTTTTTTGCTTCTTGTTTTTGCTCGTTTTACATTATTCTTATGAATTAAAAATTGATTTAAAAATGCCAAATAATTTTTTTTTTTTTGAGAAACAATTGAAACCAATTATTAGACATTTTATCATTAACCGACTCACCGAAATCGAAATGAAATCTACGGAACTAAAATAGGATTTTACACATTTCATTAAATCCTTTCGAGATATCAAACATAATCAGAAAAACGACGAAAAACTATAACATCAAAGAACATTATTATAATCGTAAAAACTGAAATAACAACTTTTTTCTTTCACATGGTTACCTGATCGCTCAACTCGATCGGAAAGTACACCTAGTGGTAGGTACTAGGTAAGTACAAGCAGTGGCCCACTGCCTTCCGCTTCTTCCATAAATTTCTTTTTACTTTCTATCGAAGGGAAAAGTGCGAATATATGAAATATTGACAGATAACCAATATTTAATAAAATTGAGAAATGTGTCATAAAATTTCAAAAAAATCATCCATTTAATTGACTAATAATAAAGAACAACTACAACAACAAAGTCACCGACAATTTGTCATATTCAATATTTGAAGAAATTTAACAAAAAATAAAAAATATAATAGAAGATTACTATAGGGCTATTTTTAATAAAAATAATAACTATTATATATTAATTATAAATATATAATAGAAACCTCATCATTGATAAAAGGTCATTGCTCTTAAAATCAACAACAGACTTTCCCTAGCAAGACTTGTGGATATCTGCAGAAAAATGCGTACATGATCGCACAGTTTCAAACATTATAAAACAATTTTCATCCCCTGCCAGTCCACCATCCCAAAACCATCCCAAAAAAACTATAATCCGATTTTCAATCAACTAATATAAAATAAGAAAACCAACGCCACTCAATGAGTCGATGAATCGAGGAATCAATAAAAAGGATGTTGTTAAAATGACCTAATGCAGAAAAGTCAAATATAAAAGGAATCAATACCCAATAAAAATGATGATATCACCCTTTTCACAAATCGACTATGGTGATGATTAAGCACAGATATATCTCGCAACAGCAGCAGCATTAGCATTAGCAATATTTGCACAATACTTTCAGATTGACTAAAATTTGTTTGAAGTACGCGCCCAACGCGTGGAAACACTTGGCCACTATATACGAGAGAAACCAATTAAAGAGTTCCAAAATGCTCCATTTCATTAAAACGTCCGCCGCAATGCTTCGGTTTTAAATCAGTAACCTCAACAAAAACAAGAATCAGAATAAACAGAAATAAATAGAAAATTTGTTTTCGTCGGCAAATGGAAATGAGACAATTAAAGGACACTGGGGAATGTGATAAAAGAAACATAAAAATTCAAATATTATTTGGGATCACTTGGGACCATAATGATAATATTTAAATTTTGTAACTGTATTTTAATCCACTCTAGGGCGTTCTAGTTAATTAAACTAAAGACAATTTACGGATAAAAAATAAAAACGTATTAAAGAAAACATAATTTCAGAAAGCTTGTCGGGAATTTTGTTCGAAGATAAGAAAATATACCGGATGGATTTAATGGTTTAAGTAAATTCCAAAAGAAGAATGAATAAAAATAAACCAATTCAAAAATAAAATATACCATAAGACCATAATACCACAAGAACTAAATCAGCTACTCTGAAATGACCCGCAGTGACCCGCATATTCCTTGACCCAAATATCAAAGCAATATAATCTCTCAGACAAAGTACATAAAACTAAAAATCCAGGAAGAGTAGAAATGATAACTTTTAGTATTCTCTGCAATCGCATTATCGGGAATTATTAGCAATTATGACAAAGTGAGTACTTCCTCTTTGGATCTCTGGAACCCCGAAGCGCGGCCATCGAGCGAAGTTGGAGCTGGTATAAAATAGAATCGACTTACTGACTGACTGACAAACAATTCATTAGAGAATTCTCATCAGTCATCATTCGAGATGCTCTGAATACGTCCATCCTCATCTGCCTGATTAAAAACTGCAATCGCTGGCACGTCGTGGAAATGAAAATGAAGTCTGCAATTCATTACGATAAAGAAATTCAAATTGCAATGAGTTTGTGGTTGTTGCTTGCAATAATATAATTGATTGGCATCATTGATCTGCCTTCTCGAGGGAGAGAGGTTCTGATTTCATTTAATCCAATACATTGCATACTCTGCGTAATTTTCCCTGAATCGATCCGAGCTGAACTAACATCTCTTGGAATGAAATGAGATTACTTGGATAAGATTGTTAACTGTGCACTAAAGAGGTAATGAATGAATGATGGAAATAATGAAAAAAAATTAATGGAATAAATCAATGGATGATTGGTCCTAGAGATATGAAAAGTTTCGAGTGTTTGATGTTTGAAGACCACACAAATTTTTTTAGATTAAAAATTTACTTGAAAATTTTCTCTTAATGTCCCGATTCCCGAATTGATTCATAAAGACACACGCGAGGTTCGGCATTTTCTAGAAATGTTTCGCTATAGCGACGCCCTAATATTTCGCTCCATATTAAAAGAATTTTTCAAATTCTAAAAACTCGAGAACATGACACGAAAACATTAGTCGTGTGGCAATGACAAATCACAACAACAATCAGAGCGAGAACTGCAAACACAATTCGTTAGCTTGCAAAAATTGCAACAATGTCAGTAAATGCCACCACAACAACAACAACCACAACAATAATATCTAGATTACTTTGGAATTCGAATAGAATGAATGAAATGAAAGAAAGACAACTATAAATGGAGTATAAGGCACAACAACAATTTGAATAATGTTAGACAATCTCAGAAATGGCATAGATAAAGTCTCAAGAGAAAATTAATGAAACTCAATTACATCAGTTTTTCATGTCTTGTTCTTTAGTAAAACTTCAAAACTGCCGAAATATTTGACGCTCCTTCATTTGTATTACTGCTTGTGCTGTTGTTGGTGAGTGGGTTGTTTTTGTTGTATGAAGTTATAGATATTGTTGTTGTGTTTGCTATTGCTTTTGTTATAGTTTTTGAGCTGTTAGTAAACCTTATCAGCATATATTTAATATTAAATTATACATCGTGATCATTTCAGTCAACAGATCACTGAGAAGACGCCGGAGATTAAGCCATAATGTAAATTATTTTTTATCGTTAAAAAAATACTTGAATAAATGTATTGCTCGCAAAGAAATGTTGAATTTCTGAATCGAATAAGATATAACCGTTTTCTTCCAGAACATTCATAACCCTAAGCTTACATTTATTTTATCATGAATATTTATTATAAAGGCACAAAGGTCGTTGAGAATTTCATAATTATTTACTTATTAGAGGTACTAGCAAACTCTCTGAATCCCAGACATGACTTTCTTGAAAAGACTTTAAATTATTCCCGAGTAATTAAAATAACAATAACTTCACCAACAGAATGTTATTCATAAAAATTATTAAGTAGTGTAAAAAAACAGAAGAATTTCTGACAAAATTTTATTCCAAGACAACTGCGTCTGTCAACACGTTAATAAATCACAATTTAATTGCAAAAATATGCTGCTATTAACGAATTCGACATCTTCATTCACTTGAAAAAGTTCCAGACGATTCCAAACTGAAATTTTCTGTTATGGATTCTCTTTTAGTTTTAATAATTTCCACTTTATTGAGCGTTTCGGAGGAGTAAATATTAAGTTTATCAGGAGAAGAAATTAACGACAACAAACGACAAGGAGAAGACGAACAATCCATAGTTAGCAGTCCGCCCATTGCTTGTATAGACGTAAAGGAACAATTGATAAATCGATTTATGTCATAATCCGTTAGTTAGTTAGCTTCTGGTTATCCATCTTAAGCTCCGATTAGTCCATCGAAAATTGTACGCCACACAATCAAGGTCACGACAACCCTGCAAGCTTCAGAAAATTTATCGAAATGTATCCAATGTACCAAATGTATCTAAATGAACTATTGCAAAAACAACAACAACAAAACAAGTACAAAAAAATATAAAGGTTAAAGGTCTTCCGTAAGCAATAAAATCAGCAGCTGCAGCAGTAAGAGAATACTGTTTCCGCCTTTCTGTCTCTCTCTCTCTTTATTCTCTCTCTTTCTTTCGAGTGCCCGAAGATCTTTAAGCGTGCACGTAATTTTTTAATAAATCGTTAATTGTTTTTGTAAATTGTGTTCCCTTGCACGATTTCTTACACGCCACGCCACACAACAAAATTGAAATAAAATGTAAACAAACCAAAAACCACAGAAACGTAATCGTGAGTCGCATGCCCGCCTCACTTTACCTCGGACACCACGCCGATTTCTAACGCTCACTTAGTTAGTATTTTGCAATTTTATTTTTTGACAATTCGCAAAATGCAACGTCATTATTGTTGCAATTTTTGTTGTTGCTGCCGTTGTTTGTTTACCAATTTGTACAATTTGCATGAACTCGTAACTCCGATCGTTTAATCATTCCGTACATCCGAAGGAACCCTGCGGTTAAGTATTCAATCTTTGTCAGTCTACCATGCTTACCATTTTGCCATGCTTCTTCATTTTTTCTGGTTTTTACATCCATACTTTTAACAATCATTGATCATATTAATGGACTGCTTGGATTCCTCCAACGCACTGCTTTGTCTGATTGTATTGATGGATGTGTTGCATTGGCAAGTTTAGTTATTGACCAATTGTTTTATGTAATTTTCTCAGTCTCAAATAAAGATTGACAATACGCCGACGTATGTTCAAGCATCTGTGATCGTATTTATGAAGTTACTCCATGTAGTTTTAATTGATTTTCTTCTTAATATTTCGATTTTTAGAGGATGTGTTTGAGATATTTCCATTCCCAAGACCCCAAAATAGCAGTAATAGACACTTAATAATAGTAGTAGACTCGTTTGTGCCTCTCCAACATTAACTTTTAAATGTTTTCGTTAATTAATTTTGCTCTTCATGGCCGTCGTTGATGGATGGTCAACTGATTGACAGAAACACCGATCAAAAAAAAAACAATATTCAATATCCTTTTTCTTGTGTATCGAAAATCACCAAACTTGTTCCGTATAATTGACAAATATGGGGAAAAGAGAAGAAGCAGAAGAAGAAGCGAAATCGAAAGTTAACCGTCATTCATTCCCTAATTTAGTCAATAATTGCAAAAAGTTGCTCCTGGACTAACGGCCATGATCGATGATGTCGAGTGGTATTGGTGAATATGGCGGGGTTGCCAACTCACCAAGTCGTTCAGTGAAAGTATATTAATGAAGCAAAATCTTTGAAAGCAATAAATAAAATTTTGAAATTTGAAATTTTCGTTCAATGCGGGATGAATGCATTCATGAATAAATAAATCAATTCATTAAATTGTCGAAGCAATCGCTCATACACGAATTGGGAAAAAAGAAAAGGAAAGTAATAACAAGCGCCATCAACAAACATAAAAACGATAAGTGATCATTTCAAATGTCGGCGAGGACAGCGAGTGATGGTGACGGTGTTGGTGACAACCACATAGTCCGGCATTAACAACGCGTTCCTGCGATTCGAAACGAAAACAATTACTGGCGTCACCAACTGTCATTACAGCATAAAGGCAATAACAAAAACAACTCACAAAAATAAAAGCAATGATAATAATAATGAAGCATACATACCCGCGTGTCTATTATTGATTTTTGATATTGATATTTCGTAGGCGAGCGACCGTGTGAAAACCATGATTTACTTCGGTGTTTTTAATTATTTGTACAAACGCAAATGGGCCAACATTAATCAGATGCCGGCTCGAAGGCGTTAAGGAAACATTTACACAGAGAGAGTAAACCAGTGTTCAAATAATTTCATGTTTGTGCTATTGCATAAAACTATTCACTTTCTATCAATATCCGATAAAACTTTACGCCATTTCTTACAATCGATTGCCTCACCTCCCATGCCTTTCCTTTACAATCGTCTCTTTACAATTACCATCGTCAATTGGATGCCTTAGGCTTGATCGTAAAAATTAGTCGAGGAAATTGAAAAGACTTAAAGTAAAAGAAACAAACAATAACAACCCAAAAACAATAAAAACATGGCGAGGGGCAATCGTGTTAAAAATTACGAACAATCGCATTAAAAATGCACACTAAAAATGGCGCTAAAGATGGCGCCTCATTTGGACTTTTTTCACACACAATTAATTTAAAAACGTCTTTACGATTTTATGAGAAAGTTGAAGTCACTGTGGCCTTTAATTAAACATATCGCCCCCCCGCCCTATCTTTATCAATCTATCTATCTCTTTCACTCACTCGCGCTCAGACAGTCTTACTTGGGCCGTGGTGCTTAATTTCTTTAGCGTACCAATTATCATAGACCACTCTATAAAACTACACCAGCTGTTGAAATAACATGCACTTGTTTTAAAGAATTTTTATTTTAATTAGCACTTTATTAGTTTTGCTTGGCTTTGTATTAATTTCAATTTTATTTATTTAATTTTATTTCTTTTACTTTGAATTAATGTGAAGCAATAAAAATTTTAACGATTACAATCTTTTCTTAAATAAAATAAAGTTCACGCGCAGAGTTGCTGTGACGCTATTCGAGCAAATTCACGTCGAAGTAAATCTGAAGATTAATAATTATGAGAGACTTAGAAGGTGAAACTTTTGGGGTCAATGCAAAACAAGAGTTGACTGTTCATTTTTCTTTCACTCTTAGGTATTAATTTGAAGCAATAAGGACCATGAAAAAATAACATATTATAGAAATAAGAGAGCAGTTCTCGCGGAATATACTAAAATTAAGAATTCTTCGTTTTACAAAAAAAATGGTTTCATTTTTAATTAAAAATAAATAGAATTGTCCATTCTTACTCTCCCACTCTCTTACCTAGCGTTACTTTCTTAACTTAGATGTAAAGAGAGTAAATTCGTCTCACCTCGTCAACACAAACTAGAACGAAAGAGTGCAATGATAAAATTATATAAAACACATGATAAAGAAACAGCTCTCGAGCCTTCATTAATTACTAAAGAGCGTTGTCATTATTCAAAAACACCAAGAGACAAATTCGTGATTTTCTAAATGCCCGAATACATATTTTTCACTATTACAAACTTTTATCAGTTATCGTATTTCTTAATTTATCGTTAATTCATGATCATATTCCAGATTAATTGTCGTATTCAATTCAAATGTAGCTTTAATGAATTTTTAACTAACGATAAATTAAAAACAATTCGTTTATTTCGAATTGACTACATTAATAAGCAAAGCACGATTTCCCGCGACCCGTTTAACAATTGCATGTAACTTTTTATTTTTCACGGAGAGAATGGAAGAAATGTAGAAAGTCATCGAAAGTTAACTCCGGAGATGATGAAGTCATCTGGCTGGTGGTAAAACAAACTTATAAAATAACACTGAGAAACAAAGATAAGACTAAAACAAAAAAAATCAAAACTCTTGTCGCCAGCAGAAGCATTAAAGCAGCAGCAGCTCAGCAACAGTACTCACTGTTTATCGAAAGGAAAATCAATGAAAAAAATGTAATCTTAAAGCATTAGAGAAAAAACAAATTCTATTACAATCTTAACAATTCAAACAACTACGACGTACAACAAAAGCAACAACTTACAAAAACATCGACTTAATAACAAAAAACAACAGAAACAACAGAAATGTGTGCAAAAAATCAGTCTGTGCATTAAGCGAAACCACTCACTGGTCGTCTAGTCGGCTGACTGACGATCATAACAACAAATCATAAATGCAAATATTTATTGCATTCGGTGTTGTTTCATTAAGCATCTGCAGCCACGAAGTCTACTGGCCCAACGGTGAAGGTGACGCTGGAGACGAAGATGGCGAATATGATTTTCGCCGACGAGGACTGTGAGGGCAGAGTTACAATGACTGTAGTAATGGTGATAAAAAAGTTGACGTCGGCGGGGAGGATGTGAGAGTGTTAGAGGTGGTGTGCGATATTTGTTGTTAAAGTTTATTGCCACCAGAGGCCGTGAAGGCCAGCGCGCAAGCGCTTTAATAAATGCAAATTCAAATGAAACCGAAAACGAAATTCAAACTAAAGATAAATTCCGTGAAAAGTGACGTAAAAACTCCTCATGGAGTGGGTAAAGGAGGAAGATATCTGTTTGCATATAATGCATGTGGGCAGAAGACAGTAATAGCTTGAAAGTAGTTCGACTGCAAGTGAAATACTTTTTTTCGTTACTCATTTTTGCGCTATAGAATCAATTTGGTACACCATAATTTTTGCTGATCCAATTCAACCAATTTTTCCATTTGCAACATCACTACTAGATCTTTCAATTTGTTATGGTTATTGCTGTTGTAAAAACGACGATGGTCCGGACGATGGTCACACATCTTGCGTTGTTAGGTGTAGTTGACGTCAGTCGCTCAGACGGCATCGTTGTCAAGTGAAATAATACAGCTCTTTAAACAGCAAGTATGACTTGGCTACTGTCAATTGCAGGTTGCTGTTGCTGCCGTTGTAGCCGTGTGGTTGTTGTTGTTGTTGTTAACATTAATAATGTTAATTTTATTATTCCCGCCATCTGATCGATATTTTCTGTCAATCGCAAGTGCTTCATTTACGCTTCATCACATTAAATCGAGGCGGTAAATTAATTGTTTAATGCCGCGAGTAAACTGAAATTAAGAAGAGTTTTCCCTTTCACAACAACAAAAATTATTATAGTTTCGCTGTTATCGATTTATAATATTCCAAATTTATGAAGCGGCGAAATCATTAAAGATTTCAACTTTTCAAATCATTTTCTTAAAGTGTTTTTCAAGCTTTTATTTTCTCTTATCGTCTACATCGATCTTTCAAATTCAACAATTTAATTCATATTCTATTAAATCATAATTTTTAAAACTTTGCTTTATTAAAACTTTACAAACAAAAATAAGAACAAGAGCTTGAACAAAATTGATAGCTTTAATTTCTATTCTATTGCAATAAAATTAATATAATTCTCACCAGTTTTACACCTCTCTCTATCGTTGTCTTTAAAACACTCTTCAATTTTCTTTATTTTTCGCATTCACTTGCTTTTTCATCCCGATGCAATAGATACTATAATTACAAGAACAACGATATTTACAACAACAAACAATAATCGCTAGCATTCCATCAGGAATTCAATTTATTCGAGAGGAGAGTACCGAGCATAGAAAGTAACTAATCGTGTTACGAATAAAAGTATTCATTGACTTGTCATTAAATTAGCAACGAGTTTTTAAATGTAACGAGAAATGTTTTACAGTAAACTTTCACGCGAAGATAGTTTAACAAATTGTTTTATAATTGATAAGAAGAGAAGCATTAACTTGAAGATTAAACGCAATAAACGAGGCTGGGAAACAAAAGAGAGATGAAGTGATATAAAATAGAAATAAATAAAGATTGATTGATGGAGACACCTGGTGAAAATATTATTGCTATTGAGAAATTCGGTGGGAGTAATTTATCGTTTTTTCCATTAAATAATTTCATAGAAAATGTTAACAACTGTAAACCGATGTAGACCAAATCGAATGATTGGTTCAAAACTCCGTTAATGCCGCAACTGATCCTCATTCTCACCATGCGCAACGGGTTTAGCTCGTTAAAATGCTTACTTATTTCCAAAATCTTAAAATTCCTCTTGGAATTCCTCTTGGTTTTACTTAAAGCATGAAAAGAGAAAATCCATCATAAAAAGATCGGAATACTTTTGATCGCTTTCAATCAATCTTAAGTAGCAAACTCAACACTTTTCGAGTCATCATATTGTACCACGTTTTCTTTAAATATCGCTGAACACGCTGAGAAATGTCATCATCACTTCCTGACTTAATTAATACTTTGTTAGACAGAGTGTTAATTTCTCATGATCGTGTTGATTTATGTTCAATTGAATGTACCGTCGCATGACCAAACCGTATACTCATTCAATCCTGCTATGGATCATTTATGCTCTCGGTAAATCTAAAGCACGTTGTACGTGTACCACCCATCCCTCCCGGAATCTATTGATCAAAACAGGCCAGTCAGCAAAATATTATGATCATCACACAGCAATTTGTCAATTATAATAAAAATCAATATCGTTAGAAAAAACGGAGGCCTCTGGTCAGATGCCTTGCAGAGTAGATTGTGTATATGCGTACGCATTGTGCGTGCGTACGCATTGTGCGTTTTGTGATCACACAACGCTCTTCAAAATGGTCCAGTCATAAACCAGATTTTTTTTTCAATTAAAATCATTGCCAGGGTGGACACGTCATTTGTTATTTAATACTTTAATTAGCGATATTATCTTTCACGTTTTCTCTCCAATTTCTTGCGGGTAAGAAAAAAGCTAAAAGCAATTAACTCAAACGAGATGAATCAAATTGGATAATCGGGCAAATTGGCAGATCAAATATCCGTAAGCGCAAAGCATGCGTTTATAACGCGAAATGAGTGATCGGGATCGTGTGAGAAATTACGATTGGTCTTTATAAACTGGGATCCCTTCTATGACTTTTATTGAAATAATAACCATAATTTAGTAATTTGTTAATCTAAATTAGTTAATTTAGTAATTAATTACACATTCGGAAAACATTCACAAAACATTTCAATAATGGTATGTCGAGGAAGTGGAAAAAGAACCAATTGGAAAAGGTAAATTTGAGATTTCTGTGTTACCCTTTTTTGTCCTCTTAGTAATGACTAAGAAGTTGGAATAAATCTGAGAATTCCATACGATTTTCGAAATTTCAGTTAATGTTTCCTTTAAAAAATAACTGAGAAATATAAAAAACACGTCATTTCAAAAACTTACCATCGTCATCCTTGAACGACTTGTTTGTTCTTTGCGTTACTTTTTTTGCGTGAGTATTAGACGAATAGCGAGAGTTGTTACTGGGTTTTTACTTGGATTTCTGTCTATGCCATCTGTCTAAACCATCTGGCGCACCAACGATTTAATTGATCGCTGACATTATGGCAATGACATTTATAAGATTTTCTTTGAGTTGAATGAAAAAACCATACAAATATTATTAATTGCAGTTTTTGCCGCCAATGTAAATCGAATTTTATGATTGGAAATTATTTGATAATGCAAATTCAAGAAGACGGCCTTCTTATACGCGAAGTTAAATAAATTTGGCTTTATTGTTAGCTGTTTAATTCAAAGCTGATTCGAAAAGAAGGAGATGACTTCGTAGATTGCTTCGGGGTATCTAAAGACTTTTGCCGATATAATTTGTAAAGCCTTTCAAAATTAGAGACACAAGTTCGAAGCATAAATCGTTTCCATAATATTGCCAGATTGAATTTATTCTAGTATTATAATTCCTTTACACACAATATCTTTGCCAATCTGCCAAGGGCTCAATCTAGAATTAATGGATTTATCCATTGGTCACGCTTTACTTCCTTACATTCTGTAGTTAAGTCCAGGGCATCTTTAAGTCTTAATGGTTTTCGAAATTGTTAGGAGTCGCTTTAAATCTGATTGTGCGCAACCGCACAAAATTGCCATGTGATCCGAATCAATTTTCTGTAAATTCTAAAACATGAAATCCGAGACGTGCTGTAATAACACGTATGCAAATACCTTAACCCTGTGGGTGCCTTGGTAAGTCTTTATAGACCTATGTACAGTTGCGTTCACGACTTTCTGATGCAATTCTTTTATGACAGCCACTGAGATTTGACGCATTTCTTAATTATAATATCCTTAAGCATTTTCAATAAAATAGTTTTTTTTCTAAGGAGAAAACAAATTTCGGACTGGACCTGACAGACTAAAAAATAATCTTAACGGCCTTTCTGATTCTTTCGCATGTATATTTTTTAAAGTTAAACTTTCATTGATTCTGGAACTTGCAGCTACTACGACTGCTAAGGGCAAACATGATTATGTACATAACTATCAATGAATTGCCGACTTGTTCAGTTAATGATCGCATTGGTCCCTGAACCTGACGTTCGTATGCGATTGTAGAAGATGAAGAAATAATAGAAGGATAGGGAGTGAAATCCACTTTAGCTTGGAGAACCGCCGATGCTAAAAAATGTTTCCATTCGCAATAATAGTCAAGCCTTTACCACTTGCATCTCATTCCAGCGAAATGAGTGGCCAAGCAAAACGTTGATGATAATCGAGAAGGCAGTCAAGCGGAAGACAACTTGCTCGCAACAAAGAAAGCACAGATCGTGATTGACAGAACAAACAAAGCGTTCTGGTAAAGCAGTGAGAAATACTGACCACCAACAATAACAATACCCTGACGGAGTAATAAGCAATCCAGAAAATATTGATCGCGTTTGGCTTCTATTTGCATCTATAATTATAACAGACGGTTACCATTTGTTTTTGCTGAAGTTTTCTTTTTCAATTTGCCGTAATTGTTGCTGATGAAGCAGATTGCAGCAACTAAATCGCGATCATTTTCGTCAAATTACTGTGATCAGCACGATGGTAACCACGTTGTCTGATAAAATAAAAACCAAAGGAGAACTTTCAATGGGATTGAAATTCTGAAGTCTTAAAAAATTAGAAAATAATCAAGATATAAACTCTAAGGACGTCTCATGTTTTCTTTGTATTTGTAAATTGGAGGATAATTTTATGAAATAAGAAATACTAAATCAGTATAATTTCAAAAATTTCCCAATTTTTATCCATAAAACAGAAATCGCAATGGTAGGACTCTAGAAAGCACGAATTGTGATTCACCTCGCTGAACCGACACTATCCATACGAATGGCACAGAATCTTGAAAGACCCAACAGTGCAAACAAAACAGAATCTCCGGTAAAAAATGTTCAGAGAAGAATTCCTTAGGAGCGACCTTAACGACGAGCGGATTTAATTATTTAAAGATATTGTATGGGATTTTGTGATATCGATTAATCACTCCATATTAATAATTTCCTGCTGGGGCATTGGATATTCGAACTGAGAGACTCTGAATCGCACATATATCTTCTAACACGGACATACACTCACACTGTCATACGCAGACTTATCCCAACAAAAGCATCTGAATTTTGTTATTTCAAGAATACTCCTAATTCATTGACTTCCAATTGATTTTGCTCCTCGAATTCAACGCTATCGCTACTGCTACTGCTACGTTTATTTGTTGTTGCACTTTCTTACTTCATCCTAGTTCTTTCTACGACGGCCATAAATAAAGTTTTTATGACTGAAATGCGGTCGCTCCTAAAAATCTGCAATGGCAAAAATAATCTTAACCCATTTTGATGCAAAGGAAAACTGCAGGAGGAAATGGAGAGCACCATAAAATTTTCAAAAACAGAAAACTAAAGGAAACTTTAGACTGCGCTCTAATTCATAGACTTTCTCCTTGCAATTTTTACGACGGACGAAAATGCAGTCAATTGTTTTTCTCTTCACAGATTCGTAAATGAATTTTTCTTGGCAGAATATAAAAATCAGTGGATTGCAATGATATCATCGTTCTCGCAATCCTTTCATGAAGCGAACTTTCTCATAAAATTGATAAAATTAATGATATCTGGTAGAGATCAGCTATCCACCGCATTTTGAGAGAATTACAAAAGCAATTCAGATTATTATTTAATAAAAATTTACAGCGCTATGGAATTTTTAATGGTTTTTTTAATGATGCCTGAATTTAATTAGAAGCTTATAATTCGTGAGATTCTTTAATAAAAATTAATCATTCTGCAAAATATATTTTTTATGAAAAGCAAAAAAATGTATCCCAAAATTAGCGTTTTTTAAATGTTTCAATAACGCCTTCTGTCATAACGTAAAGGGTCACCAAAAATACCAAAAACGAGTGAAGCAAGCGAGCAACACGGTACTTGTAATGGCGTTTATTTTGGTAGATTTTAAAAACTCTGCCCTTTATTAAGGCTTAACACCGTGACCACGCAACCACGCGATCATGTTTCGGCTAGAGGTATTTACGACCGATGACATTGAAATTGCTATAATTTCCGTCAATATTATTGTTGCCAGTCATCGTTATTATTGTTATTATCATTGAAGAAATTAACGAGTTATTTCTTTTCTTGTCAAAATGTCAATCGAAAATGTCGAATTTATCACTTTGAGGTGCCGACGGGTTATTGATGTTGTGCCCATTATCACACTTATTTATTAATTTTTATTTTGTATTTATTTTTGTAAATTTAATAATGAGTTTTTATAATTACGAATATCTGTTAGCCACCTTCGTTGGCCAAGTAATGAAAAAACCTGTAGAAAAATTGTTAGAGCGACCAATTTAATTTGAAAATCGAGAATTACTGGAATTATTGACAAATCTTTAGTCAGTTATTTTATAATAGCATTTGAAGTGACCACCAATGTTCGTAATAATAATAATAATAATAATGACCCATGAGAGAAGAAGGGTTTTCACAATGGCCTTCGTAAGCCCCGCAGCATTTCGAGCTCACGTAAATATTCGAACCCCAAGGTGTCCGCCCAAACACTCTTATTTAAACGCGGGCCTCCTAAATATTTAAAGCTTCACGAACTGAAAGCCAATAAAATATTCATTCGTTTAACAGCAAAATTCGAGACAAATGGTGACAAAATTTTACCAACAATTTAAAAGCTTTGACAATTTTGGCAATTTTCAAACTAAAACGACTTCTAACGTCAATGTCCTATCGCGAAAAATATTTCAGGATGAAATGTATGTTCTTTGGGTCAATAGTCGTCTCAAAGAAAATAACAACAACAATTACTTAATCCTCATAGGAATTAGATGAAAAATAGTCTATAAGTCAATCGCTGATTATGATCATGACAATCATTTCACACGGTTTTTTGAAGAAATAAAATCGAACGCCCTCGAAAAAATTAACGAACTGTAATGGAATTAAATAAAGAAAGAACGGTGGAAAAAAACGAAGTTGGCACCAATTTAGTCTTTGGTTGTAAACACAAAAATAACAAGGACAATTAAAACCACAAAAATAACAAGAATTGAAACGTATTTCACTTTTGTGTGCTTTTATCATAATTGGGTAAGTTAAATTTGATTTTAGTGATTGTAATTAGAAAATTAGAGTTAATTTTTAAACCAATACTGAAATGAATATTATGCCATTTAATAAAAAAGCGTGGGTGCAACTTCGGAATTATGACTTCTTCAGGGCTTTGGGAGAATGTGAACCATTAATTGCCAATCCCAAATCTGCAAAGTCGCCTCTTTTAAAATGGATGCCCTTGTTGGTTTTGTTATTATTATTATTATCGTTATTATTATTTTTATCGTTATTGTGATTGTTAGTTAGTGCTTTGCTTGATTTTAAGTTGGCAAGAGTTTAAGTCATGGCTTTCTAAATTTCATCTGAAGAATCGAAATTGAAAAGAAAGAGGATTGGCTTCGTGACTCGTTGTTTTGTTCTTTCAAATTGAATTAATATTTATACGATAATTATAATTATTTATAATAATTTACCAAATCAAATTAAACTTTATTGCTTTCAATTTCCTTCCTCTCAACCAAGATAGCATTTATTTTATTAAAAAATTTAATTGAAAAAAAAATTGTGAACATTTAATAAAATTAAAATTTTTCCGCTAGTCTAGCAATTTTCTAGTCTTCACCAACTTTCTTCTTTAATATTTTTATCGTTACCAGCATCCGCATCATCAACAACATCATCGGGTTGCGCCCACCAGGGTTGCCAACTTAATTTGAAAAAAGCGATTCAAGGAAGAGGAGTTGCAGATTCATCCTGGTCTTTTTCAATTAAGACATTGAACGCAGGGAACTTAACCTCTTGCTTCTTCTCCTTTTATGCTTCTTCTCCGAGTATGAAAAATGAAAGGCGTGTTTTCAGCTTAATCGTTGTGCAATCCCTTGGGAAAATCTCTTAGGCGACTTCATAGATTTTAACCGCTAAATTTAATTAAATTTAATTCTCAGCAAAGGATTTTATTAAATTCACCTAAAAAATTCGTTTCATGAAAGAGGATGGGTTTTCTTTTAGAATCTTAATGGGTGTGTTTTCACAATCATCATCGTCATCATTATCGTTGACATTATTGACATCTTCATGATCGTTATTGACAACGAGCAGATAACCGGAATTAAACGAATTGTTGATAAATTGATTTTGAAATATTTTTCTTTTAATTGATTTATGGTGTTGTTGTTGTTTTCCTTGTATTCGCAATTGGGATGACATTAATTAATATTATTGCATGTTTTAATAAATTAATGGAAATTGCTTTGCCTGGAATTTCCCTCGCAAGCTTCATTTGGCGCCATCGAACTGATCGAAATGGAAACGACAGATAAAAGCGACAATTGATGCGGGTTTATTGAAAGCAAAGGCTTGAGAAAAATTTGTATTGTGGGATAATTTCTATGAACTTTTTTAAAGTTGAAAAATATACACACACAAGATGCTATTTTTTTTTCTCGTCTATTGTAATTAATAAATTTTTGCTTAATAATTAATTATCTCAAAATTAAAGCGGCAGACGTCTTCTTCTTCTTAACTGATGCTTGTAACAAAATAAACAATTCACCAGAAGGTCAAACCAACGATCACAGCAATCACAAAGTGCTTAATCCGAGTGTCAAAAAAAACAAACTTCGAAAATACTTCAATTTTGTTGTCATCCACGCCTTTAAAAATTGCTTTTGCTAGAACAACAACAACTGCTAATACACACTCTATCAATAGCAAACCCGGCGAATGATACACGACGATTCCATGATTTAGACATGGTTTTGCTCTAACGTAATGATTATTTAAAAATTTTAATGAAAATGTAAAAAAGGCGCTTAAAAAATACTTGAAATATCTGCCACATTTTAATTGTTTGCCAAAATAAATACGAAATAAAAACAAAACTTAAAACAAGTAACGATAAGTAATAAAAACTGTTACCGGCGTTTTAACGACCGACGTCATGACTCCTCGACCAAAATCGAAACATTGGAGTTTAACTGAAATGAAAATAAATAGTTGCAATAAATCAATTACTAGAAGTGGCAACATTATGTAAATTGATTAATGCGGGGCTATTAAGCGGTTTGAAAAAGACGGAATTGAGCGAAGATGACGTCGGACCTTGTTACGTCCCTTCATGGAGTTCAGTTTGTAGATAAATTGCTTTCAAATATAAGATGTTTACAAATTCCTTTTTCGTCCTGTGTGTTCTTTCACAAGACACTAGATTTAGCTTTTTGTTCTTAACATAAAGCTTTCCAATTTTCTCTCTGAAAATTCGAATAACAGAAGCAATATTATAAAATATTAAAATATGGCAATACCGTAGCTATAATTTCTAGAACTGTCAAATTGAAAGACTAGAAAGAACCGTAAAATAAATCCCTTCAGAAATGAATGCATTCGAAAGCAACAAGACGCTAATGGTTTCTGTTGTCAACCCAGTTTTCACGCATCTGCTTTATTTTCCCTTTTTCGTATTCAGTCCAAATTTTTAACTGGAGTTTTTCTGGTGATTGGTGCCAGAGTTTCACACAACGAATCGATTCTATAAAGCTATAGAGCAAAAGGAAAAATGAGACAAGCACGAAAAAGTAAAGGAGTAAAACGAATAAAAATATACGAATTTTATCATTTCAGAGATGCATCGTAGTGAGGCAAGATGAAAAAATGAAAATTCAGAACCCATTCGATCGATTTTCAAATAAATTCTTGGTCGTTAGAGACACAGATGGATACGCTCTAATTGGCGTTTGTCGTGCTGTGACTCACCAACAATAGTGGGGCGCCTCGCCATAAGTTCTCTTTGCCATACATTTTCGTGACAGCCGAAGTACAGTCAAAGTATCAAAATTTGATTTATGAAGCAATTAAAACAAACGCTATTTTATGACATCGACAACCCTCGTCGTGATCTGTGGCAGGAGCTATCGATTCATTCAATGACATTTTTTAATGACATTTGAATGAACTGCAATCGTGCTGGAGGATAGAATAGCGACGAGAATATTCCAATTTTATTGCCTGCGCAAATTTATTATAAATTATGAAAATTGATTTTAAACCAAACAAAATTTATGAATATTCCATTTTATTTTCACACACGAAATTTATTTGACATAATGTACATTTCGCATTGAAACAACGTATAATTGGGAACTACGAATAAAATGAACGGAACTGATGCTCGAGCCGGCACAAAAATGGCCGGCACATTTCCGTTTTCCGGCTGAACTCAGACACTTTTCGACGGAAACCAACGCACGCAAGCACAGCATAATTTTCCACAACTTATTTTGCTTCTGCAAATTGCCCCACCCCCTCTTCCTCTTCACCTACACCTCTTCACCTCTTTTTCATCATTTGAGGTATGTCGTAATATTGTTCGTAAAGGACGTAGAACGTGCTACGGGAAACACAAACAAGCGGTAAAAATGCAACGGAAATGCAGTAAATATTATTTTCTCTGAACTGTAGCGGAAAAAGGAAGTGAGGAGGCGAAGAAGTTTTAAAGAATGTTCTTTCATTATTTCATTGAAATAATTTACCTTGCTGGTGCTTGTGCTCAGGATTGCCGCTCGTGGCAGCAGGATTGTTGGAGAGGCCAACCATCCGCTGCTTTAAAGACCAAGGCCATACCAAGTTTGGTCAGAAAACTTGTAATGTATGTCGAGCTTAAATCCGCTCGACACTTAATTCAACCGAATCCTGAATTTAGTTTACCAACCATTCCGGAATCTACGTAAACAAAACAATTTCTATTCAAGGGTGGGTTGGTTGACGACTTCCATCCGGTAAGTGTTGAGGTCATACAAAAGAGAAGCAATACACAATTAAACCACAAAGAGCAACCAGCTATTAAACCCTTTATTTGACGAAACTTCGATGTTTTTGCATCAAAAATCAGCATCAAAAATTTTGATGCTTTGTTTTCAGGCATGCCGTAAACATACCAAACAGATTTCTATGGCAACTCTTGAAATAATTGAAGATGAAATTGAAAAATGGCAACCGAAAAAGTAGTTAAATGTGTCGAAAAAGTAGTTCAAGGAAGTAGCGAAAAACCATAGAAATCAACTAATGAAAGTGAACTTTAGCCAATACCAAGCAATGACTGTGATACCGCAAGTTAATGTCTTGTCTTCATCGCACAAAATATATCAAGATATCATTATCCTCTCATATTTTATCACAAAATCTTTAATCAATTTTGCAAAATATTACTAAAACACCAAATGCATATCAAATTCAACAAAGACAACAACAAGTACTAAGAGTACGATGATTACAAAGCGTGACAAGAAATTATTATTTAAAAATTTTAATGGCGTCAGTCACACTTATTTCGCATTAATTATCTCGGCATGCCATAAAAACATTGTATGACGATAGCGATCATGATGATTTATATGTAATGAATAAGAAAAACCAGTATTCAAATGAATCATCGTAATCACGAGATCGTTGTCGGTGTTAATTTATTTAAACGATAATTTATCAGATACTAATAAAAAAAGGAATCGATATAGCTATTGTACTCTCTGTGTGACTCACTCGGTTATAATTCCGAACATGTTTTTAAGAAAGTTTTTTTTGTCAGTCTACTTTTCGAAAAGTTATAAATTCTGTTGGCAGCTGAATTTTCTTATTCATTTTAAATTTTTATTGCAAAATCTTAAATCCTGAAATTGTACTTCGTCTAACAAACTGCGAAATGTTTTCGTTATCCTTGATTTAAGCAATTTTTCTTCTTTTCTTGAATTTTTTAAAAGATTCTCAAAATTGTGAGTCATGTGTTTGATGAGAAAAAAACTGACTCCAGTAGCTAAAGACTGAAACGTATCAGCCTGCGGAATGCAAGTCAGTTCCATTCAAGTAAAGCCAGAGTAAATAACAGGCACCCACCCCCCCTGTCTGTCTTGAATAACTAACACTCTTCTTCTATCTAAAAATGACTTAAAATTCACGTTAGAGCGAGAGGAGCGAGGCCCGAGGGCAAAGTGTTGAATATCTAAATACCAGACGGAGAATGCGTCTCAAAGGATCACTCGTGTATAAAAGTGATGCCACGTGGAAACCATTAGCAAAATGGAAACGATCTCCCACACAGAATTAATCCGGCAACGGATACGTACCGACGATGATACAGTGATTTGCATTTATGCTGCTGCACAAGACCGACCGAACAGGAAGAAACTTCTTCACTACGAACAAAATAATTAAGTTGGTCTTGCAATGAATTAATCGGAAGGGCCATGTTTCTGAGAATGTAGACACCGCATACGTACGAACAGAATAGAAGCACCAAATAATCATCTCAAGAACATTTTGCTACTGCAAACCCTATGGGCTAAAAGTCATAAATAAGAGGAAGGGAGAGATTTGTCCCATAAATGCATCTCGTTCAAGGTTTTACGAACAAGAACTCAAAGCGAGCTCATCACAAGCTCATGACTGTGATTCTGAGAAATTAAAATTTAAGTTGCAAAAGTATTTAAAAATTAAATTCAGAGAAACATTCCGAAGGATAAACATTTGACTTATAGTTTTCTAAGAGAAAATTTTAACAAGATTTTAATTAATTTAATAGCAGTTCAGATCTCATTTCATTTAGCCTACAGCTCATTTAAAATATTTACAAACACACACACAGGAACAATGACGGACTGATGGGAATAGTGAAAACAAAACAATCAAAAGGAGGAAATTTTACACAAATCTGACTCAAGGTCATTACTTGATCACTTCCGCAAACTTAAGTGTATCTGAGTGTACCGATAGTGGAGAATATATGAGGACAAGGATAAGACGATGCATCTACCTAATAAATTTTGAAGTAGAATTTAAATGATGAATTCATCAGAACAAAAGGATTAAAATAAATAGTTTTATAATCTCGCACACAAAAATTCTCCCTCGTGTATTTGTGCGACAATTCGACACATGATTATTTGTCCAAATTAAATTATTAAATTTGTCCATTTAAGACGGATAAATGAGGAGATGACTGGGAGAAGATTATGAAATGGTAATGAACGAACTGAAAAAAACCGGGTTGAAAACCCTCGAGGACAAGAAAATGGCTATTTCGACCCGTAATTCTAGTGTTTCTGATATAACTTCGAACCAACAACAGCACACCTACATAAATACTATGTACTAGTATTTTACTTTTTTATGTTAATGCTTTACAACAACAACAATAACGACTGCAACATTCCTTTATGTCCTTCACGCGTAGTATGCCCTTCGTAACTCCGTAAATGCCATTCGGCGACAATGTTATCATTACTTCGAATTCATTTATTATGCTTGTGTTATTCTGAACCATATACGCTCCAACGCGCCCACACACATACACACGCATTACGTACACTTGTCGAACATCCACTGTCACAGCGAACTGCCAGCGAATTTGTCAGCCTCGAAGAGGATTTTCATCTCTTTGCAGTTAGAGATGACCAAGATGGTTAATGACCCTTGCCTTCTTACTCGCCCAACGATTTTCCCGTCATTTACTCACGCAAAAAAATGTTTTCTCCTATGTCATTTTCTATTGTTTTCTCATGTTTTGACAATTGTAGTTCGTCCTACTGGGTTCTACTCCTCCTCCTACCATCAGAGGGTCGTAACCTCTCACACGGATTCCGTCCACAATTTATAATTAATTTTTAATTTAATTTTTAATTTGTAGTGTGCGCTTACGCGTCGAGTGGTTGCGTTTGCTTCGAAAAAGTTCGAACACTGTTACGTCTTCATACCGTTCTAAAATTCGACAGTTGAAAAGTTAATTCTGACCCAAAAATAATTCTGCCGGTAAACAACCCGCTAATTTTCAAAGCGAAATATTTGAAAAATGTATCGATATTAAACGTGAAATTTTTTGACACTTCTGGTTTTGTTTATGAATTTCAGTATGACGTTTTATTTGATCGCGCCGTGGAATTAGTATATTAATGGCACTTCACTAAAATTGTGACGAATTCCGTTAAAAAATTTCAAAGGACTCAAAATAATCTCAAAGGTTTGTTTTGTTAAATCATTACGACGTATCAGATTTCGTTTTAAAAATCGTTTAAAGGTTTTATAAAAACGACTTTAAAACGACTGTAAAAAATAATTAATATTTAAGCACGATTTAGTTATTGTGCTTAGTTAGAACACACAAATTCTTACTTCCAAATGTTCCCACCCTCACCTCTTAATTTCCACCCCTTAGGTAGCCTGCGGAACACTAAGCTGTTTTTTTCTCTGCTTTTCATTTCGGATTTATAAAGTATTCAACCTCACCTGACGTATCCACATGAACGTTCGAGAAGGTTAGCATGTAAGGAAAAGGACAAAAATAATCAGGAATAGTGTTTAGAGGATGTCGGTGGAGTGTCAACCCTAGACAGACGCAAAAAGTGAAGTGGGTGGATGGCATCATCACATTTTCCTCTGAAGAAAAGCTCTACAGCGTCAATGGAATGATTTCAAAGTGGAGACACATCCACTCAATCCTGCCAATTCAAATTTTTAAAGAAGATGATACTGTCATTTATTAAAATTAATTAACAGCTCAATTCGTAACCAAAACAAGAGAACAACTAAAACATTTTTCAAAGATGCAGCATGCAATTCAATCATATTCTGAAACAGTTTCGCAACGATTGTAATTTTTCAATGTTATTAAGTTCGACGATTTAATGATTTCTGTTTAAGAAAAAATACTTATTTCTATTTTATATTATTTTGAAATAAAATAAATGAAATTTCAGGAGTTTAACCTTGAAAACTGCAAAAGAATTATGATGCTTTTTGGAGATTTCTAATAAAAAATGCTGTTGAGTCGTCTTCTTTGGCTGTTAAAGAACGCATCACATCGCGGCAACCCAACAGACAGGTCCAGTATAGTTTTAGTCGCAGATTAAAAAATCATGTAGTTGCCATTGTCGAATTTCCAATACTCGACTCCTCCGACCAGTCAGGCGCTTCAAAGGGGCACGGTGACTGAGTGCTTTGTTTGCGTTTTATCTGAGTGCAATTGTTTTGTGTTGTGTTTGTGTTGTTTATGCACGTCGTGTTGTGTCGTGTTCCGTCATGTATTTCATTAACTGATGCTGATGCTCTTCAGCATCGTCGTCTCTACGATTTCTTTACTCATAAGCGAGCGGAAGAGCGGATGGACAGAAGGACGTCAGAGCGGTTAGAAATGCGGTTGGTTGGTCAGCATCCAACGATGAAATAATCCCGCAAAACAACTAAACGTTAATGAATAAATGTTAAGTTAAAACATTATTAAAGTCATGCGTCTTCTCGTCTATTCATTTACCACCTCGCCGCGTTTGGCTAATTCTGCATCTGCTTAATCAATTTTAATAGACATCTTGTTTTAGAAGAATTTGCTTGAATTTAATAGAGCGATTTGTTTGAAAGACGATGATTTCTTGTGGTGCATCATGATTGCCGTTATTTATGTGAAAATTTAGTGCTTTTTGTGATAAATTTTTATTGATTTCATTCATTGGTGAAGACTTTCCAATCTTGTAAGCCTTCTGCCATGAATTCGGGGCAGGCACTATTGAAATATGGCTGTTTTGACGATGGTCAGATTTTATTTTATTATTTGTTTTTCCTTTCGACTTGTTTCCTAGATTAGAATGTAAAACACGATATAAAATTTTATCACAATCGATTATCTTACGATATAAAAAGATCGATTAATTAAATATAGTTACCGTTTATTATGATTGGGTTGGTTGTAGGTACGGTAAATTGAACAGATGTCCACAAAATCCTGAACAATTCCAATCTCATAAGAAGAAAAGTATTTTCTCCTCTTCTTCTACTTAATATTTTTTACTGATTAATTTATTTTTATGGAATGTAAAAAAATTTACAATTTCTCAAAATTTTCATCTTTCATTCGTCGAATTCTTGAGTCATAGAATTTTAAACAATAATTATTTGGAAGACTGAGAGAACGGACGATTCCAGAAGCACTTGAGCATCATCTGATGGCAATTGGAGATTTTGTGCTGTAAATAATTTTTCTTATAATTGCTAGTAGTCAATCCATCCCGTTTATCCATAAATTCTTTGGACATGATTCCGTCTGCAAATCCCGTATGTCCAATACGGTTCGTGTAATAATAATCGCTAGTGGAGCGACAATAATTGCATTGGTTTGTAGAGAATATCAAAGATATTAAGCGGCATTCATCAAAGAGTGGTAACCTCATGAAGTATTACGTCAATCGTCCATTCAAAAAAGCTGGAAGAAATATTTGCGGGAAGCAGAAACATCGATAACATCAATCACAAGCCAAAAAAAATTTCGAAAAGAAACGACACACAAGATAACCCCAACGCACCAGTAAGTAAGTTTCAGTGAAATTGACTGTTGCGTTTCTGCTCAATGTCCAACCTGGTTCTTCTGAAAGTCATTTCTGAATACGTCGTGGTCTTTTACAGATCGATTGACTCGTGTAATTTTTTTAAATTACGCAAAATCGAATTCGAAAATTAAGTTGAAAATATAAATCTTTGGTTTATTGTTTGTTCTACTTTCGAAATTTGGTGGCTACTTTGTAAAATCAGGAATGTAATTTCTGAGAGAAGGATCCGAAAAGTTAGACGTAGATATTTTCCTAACAAATGCTCGATTAGACTAAAATCACTTAATCATCCAACAACGGTCTTCTCTTAACCATATGTTTCAAGATGTGTTAGGATACTCCACGAAAGTTATTGGTTCACATATTACCACACTCATCAACTGCTCGAGCAGTTTCATCTCTCGAATTCAGTCGGTTTGAAGTTGTCGAATCATGTCAGGCAGACGGTATTTGAGAGGCTGGAACAATAGTATTCGTCCCTCCCAAATAATGCAAGTCAATCAAAGCGTTTTCTGCAGTAGTGGCAACAACAATAACAACAACTACCAATTATTACAAAGTTTAAACGGCGAAGCGCAAAATTGTAGATTAAACAAGATTAATGCTCGCTTATTGACCGTTACTGATTGGTGACAAAAAGACAATTTTACGGAACGAACATTTATAACCTTTTTACGTGCCAAATGAAAAGCCTGAATTAAAAGTAACCGGAATTTAAAAAGTCCATATTGAAGTTTATTTCTCAGCAGCTAATTCATTTCTTCATCGTTTTGTTGTTTTCTTCCCCAGGAGGATACCCCCAATATATTTTCACGCAATTACATTCCTGGCACTTTGACGCGCCAAAAACAAGACGAGTTGGGTACTCTAGAAGCCGTTCAACAGTCTCGACGCAATCACGTCATCAAGCAAATGCAAAATAAAGGTAAAATTCGTTCGCCCCAAAACATTTTATTTGTACCTTCGAGTGAATTTGGCATCTCATTATTTTCTTTTGTATTCGTTTTTTAATTCCTTCCAGCTTTAGCGAATGCTCACGCCAAACAAATCTTCAGTGACGCTTCTTGCCGTCTCCCGCAACGGCGTGTCGAACGTATCCAGAGGGACCCAACCAAGATCTACACGCCCCATTGCACAGTATTGCATCGATGTGCCGATGACACTGGCTGTTGCAAAAGTGACCGCCAGACTTGCGCCCCAAAACGTACAAAAAGTGTCGACCTATATTTTTTCGTAAGTACTACCAAGAATTTTACAAAGAAAATAAAACAAAGGCAACAAATAGAGTAAACTAAAAGCGATCAAAAAATTATTCCCAATCGAAACCACAAGAGACTCGACAATTGGCCATGGCGAGCCACTTACAAAATCGTGCCAATCATTTGCTCACTTAATCAAATAATCAATAACTCAACCAGCCATTCATGCAGTTTATTGGCAATGAGGTGAATAACTGTCAGATTGCCATTCGGAATTTGAACAAACCGAACACAAATCAAAGTGACAGAAAGATTGAGCAAGACTCACGAGTGTTCAAACGAGCCAACACTTTGGGTGGGTGAGTGACGCAATATTGCCCGTATGAAGGGACAAACGAGGTGTTAACTGAACAAATAAATTTTTGTGCTTATCAGTCAGTCCAATTCTAAGAGCAGTGTTGCCACTGATTTATATAGCCACGCGGCAACTAATATTCAGCAATTGGCAATGGTTAAGTGAGGCTCAGTTGCATCGAGAAGAACCGGGTGGGAGGAGGTGGAAGGCTTTTTCAATTAAAATTTCATCATACCTCAACGATTGACATAAGGTCGTTTTCTATTAACGTAAAATGCAAATCGTTGATATCGATTGGTAACTTTTATTAAAACGGTCTACCCTGCGATTCGACAAAACCGACCGCAATTCCTAAGCATAATGATAAAACTATCTCTTTCTAACCTCAAAAGGATTAGGAATTAAATTTACTGAACAACCCAATCTGCGCGTAATTGTGCTTCCGCCCAGACGCTTGTCTTTAAGTCGAAGTCCCCGACATAACCATCGGTATTTAATAAAATAAAGAAATATATACTTCAAAAAGCTCATTGAATTTAATTCACGATTAAATCAGGGCATCGATTTAGGTGGGCCGCAGATTTCATACGCCTGTTTTAAGAACTATTATAGTAAAAATTACCCAATCCAAAAACCGAATTAAAACTCAAGACCTCTCCTAGTAGCTCTTAATAACTCTCCGGTTTCAAGCTCAGGATTAACTCCGCGATCAATGATTAGTAGTCTTCTACTTCTCCTTCCCATTTCATAATCATGGAGCGCACTGCACTTACTCAATCATAAAATAAATTCCATTAATTATGTCGGTATTCTCCTAGAACTAAGTAGAAATAGCAGGGTCACAAAAGTATACTTTAGGGAAGGAAAAGTAGTTGGATGATGAGTTGAGTTTAATTATAAACGTCTTGCGTTACATCCTTTACTATCGATTATGGATGGCATTAAATCTTTGCCTCTTCCTTCCCATCGAGCTACTTATCAAATCGAGGCGGAAGTAAGCAAATAAATTAATTACAACCTCTTCGATGATTTTTGGAGTTATAAAATCGCATAGACTTTACCATCGATTGGTGGCAGTCTATGGACTCTCTGCTTCCCTGTTGGATACAGTAAATGTGTCGTGGCCGCCAAGATGAAACTGTGAGTCAATGTACTCAGTGACGACTCATGTGAGGGCTCAAGAGAAAGTGTCAAGCGATTGTTTTTCGATTTTATTATTATTTTATATTACAAAAAATGTCCGCGTGGAATATATTTTCTCGACGTTCATCGTCTTTCTCTCCTTTTCTTCTTCTTGTTCTTCTTCGATTTTTCCTATTTTCCTTTCGTAATTCGTGTTTTGTTCAAATCGCGCCAATGGTAATTCGTGCTTAATTTACTCGCGTTTAGATTTATGACTCTATCAAAACTGAAGATTTATATTTGCAATTTAATGTCTCGGACATGATTATATCCGTAATTTGAAAAGTTTTGAAAAGTTTCTCTAAAAATCAAAACATTTGCGAGTGAAAGTCGCATCAAATCGTTACAGCAATTTATTTAGTTTTAAAGAAAAAAAAATTAAAGCAAATAGATTAATATTCTGTCTGCGCCATTCACCTTGATTTGCTTATCAGACGGACCCGGGACATCGTCTCAGCGTGGCGCGAGTGACACCATTTTTAATGGGATTTTTCAATTGACTTAACTCCAGCGGCGACAATTTTAGCGAATGACTGTCACTTAACCCATAGTTAAACTAGTGATGCATCGTTCCAGCCGCGACATAATAAAGTTATGACTAAACCAATAATTATTCGTTAACTTTCGTTGACTTTCGTTGATAAATCTAAACGACTTTCCAACGGACAGGCTTGAAGTTAGACGCTGATAAAATTTCCTTTTCAATTTCAGTCCGATTGTTCTTACTATGCAATATAAGACCCGATAAGAAGGTCTAGGCTTAAGTGTCCAAAATGGACATGGTTTTAAAAAAAAGAGAGTGTCTCAAACAGATTTATGAGTTTTACCATTGCGGCCGCTCACACATTTCGCTTAATCTAATTGTTTGCTTGTGTTTCTGCCACGCCTATTAGTTGCATTTTACTTTGGCGGAAATCACTTTCGGAGTAACCTCTAAATCTCGATAATGTTTGCCACCACCGCCAACATCGTCACCACCAAGGCCGCCGCCTTGGACCGCTGGTGATGATTACCCAACCACGTTGTCGTCGTAATCTCGCCATAATCGCGCCATGGACGCGGTGAAAAATTGCAAATTTGCGCAATCACAATAAAAATAGCCCGTAGGTGTGACAACCTGATGCACCACCCGCCCTTCTGCCCGTCGTTTTCAATTTGACTACGAGGTTCTTCCCAACGCGATTTGTTTTAAGTTTTTCAAACGGCAATACAATTTCGTGCCGCCCAAATAACGAGGTGTGGCCTCTGAAAAATCACCAACCACAACAACAACAATGATTTAATTTTTGTAGATAAAAATTAGCCGAAAAACATGCAAATGAAGTGAACAACGGTCTCCACAGCAATAAAATTTCACTGCGGCACCGCCAAGAGTCCAAATCATAATAATTACAATTAATCTTATCGACTGCACTTCGATCATCATTTGCATGCGGATGTGGCAACACTTCGCCAACATTGTCGTGACAAAAACAATGAAAACCAATCTTCAACGATAACATCCAAGAGACGCGCGTGACTGCGGCAAAGCCCCTTTTGGGTAGGAATGGGTTGGCTGACGGAGGGGAAGTAAGCATGTGAGGAAGACTTACGTTCTAACAGTCGTAACAATGTTGCCAAAAAAATTTTAATTCATTCTTTTTTAACTGCATCAATTGAAATTGATGCGACAGACGAAAGAGTCCGAAGAATAATAAGTAAAATTTTATGAAAATTTATCGATTCGAATTTATTCGTACACCAAAATTTTATTATTTACGTCACAACCACCTTAAAAAAGTTTTGATTTTAATATTCAGTAATTTTTATTAATTTGTGAAGAATTTATTATCAATTGCATTTCATTACTCCATTATTAATTCTTCAAAGCTTTTGCAAGAATTTCAATTGGTTAAGTAAAAGCAATACATTATTTAATAAGTTCCAGCATGTTTATTTGCTGAGCAATAACTTCACCAACTTCCTTAACTTCAGTTTAATCACTTGACAGAATTCACATTATTTTCAATAGAAACATGCAAAAAATACTCAAATGAAAAAACTTCTAAATACTCAACATTTCTCAAGATCTCGTTTATATGACACAGCAAGGAAAGTATAAAGTTATCACTGATGTCATGGAGCTATCACTTTAATACCTCTACCACCCACCCTCTCCTACGTATCGTATTTCTCTTCTCTTTTGAAAAGAAAGCATGATTCATTTATTCAAAAAAGCAAAAAAGAATGAATTATAACGTACCATTTGTGGTACGAGTTCGTAACGTGTTAAGAATACATGTAAACGCTACAACAAACGACATAAGTCAAGAGAATGAATAAAAAATTCCTCACTTCCTCTAGGACGACATTTAAAAATTTAATTCAGACAGTGAATTGTTTAAACTGCTAGCAACTAAAAATGAGGTTAGATCAGTTGTAACGGTGTTGCCACATCGTTATAAATGCACGCAAAGGCTATTATGGCTTTCATAGAGTTAGTTCTATGTGGTTGGAATGAACAAGAGATGAAGAGACGAAATAAGAAGAGTAAGAGAGTATGAAAGAAATTGAGTGTGAAATCGGCGGAATCATCCTCCCGAACATCTCATGAACCACAAGCACCGCTTCATAAATTGCCAGAATACTTCCTGGTTTCATTCACGTTGAATGGGCGGTCTTTTGAAAGGGAGTGGCAAGCAAGGTGTGCCCATTGTTCTTTTGTACCCGAATATCAGGATGTTCCTTAATCATTCACTCATTACTCTTCTTCTTCTCCAACAAATCTCTTTACTTCTTGTGCACATTTTTCATAAAGAAAAAAATAGAAAAAATGTAAAAGTGTAAAAGTTCTTGTTTTTGTGGTCTTGTGCTATTTCTATTATCCATCCATTTCTATTAACCATCAAAAAACGAGAATAGGCTAAACCTTGAAGAAGAAGAATAAGAAGAAGAGAAAGAAGGTCTTTTGTGAAAACGTTGAAAGAAATTTTAGGGCTGGCATATTTTAAGGCAAGAATTTTCAAAGAAGAAAAGAAATTGTCACACCGACAAAAGGCATCACTGATGACTGCTATCAATACATTGAACAAAAGATGTGCCTCCTTGGATCGCGACGTCTAAACAGAAAAAGATAATTGAGGGAAAAATGGCAAACGATTGCTTGTGCTTCTCACGTAAATAATGAATGAACTTTTCGAGCAAAGCAATAAATTAAATTAATTTTATAATGCGAATCGTTTAATCATGATAATCAAAAGCAATTTCACGTAGAGAATTCATCAAATGCAAAGAACAAAGAGATAAAAGGATGGGAAATGCAGTTAACGTAACGCATACTTGCTTGCGTTGCGGGTATTCATTGTTCGTGTTGTCGTTGCTGCGACAGTTTTTATTACCGTTACCATTGCTATTGTTACCATTATTGGAAGTGCGCTTTAGGGCCAATTATTCTTAAATCGCTCACGAAGCAATCAAAGAAATTTGAAAAACATAAAACAGAAAAAAAGACAAATCAAACTTCATTCATTGACAAAAAAGACAGGTAAAACGATGACAAAAAAGGGAAAATATTTTTTAAAAATCTAGGTCATTTGATAGGCGTTGATAGGCGGACGGTGGGGTCGCGATCAATGAACTTTCGTCGTGAGCAATCCGACCTGCAGAGCATAATCTTTTTGCTTTCTTCTCATCATTCGTAAACCGTCCAATTTGTATCATTTGCCGCAAATCTCAAGAGAAAAGTGATGAAAATAAAATAAATCGAAAATCAAAATAATCAAAACTTTCACGTAATTCACGTTTCCATTAAAGGAAATGGTATTTTAGTGTGCCATCAATGGCATACCTACAGCAGATTACATTGTATGATACCGTTGACATTGTTGCTCGTTACAGTTTCGAATATATTATTTATATACTAAATGAAAGTCCATATAATACAATTTTGGCCACGACTGCCAAAGGATAGCGACTCCTTCATCTCCCTCCGAATATTAATCACAAAAATGAAAAGTATATCTATCTTCTGTCCGCTTTGATTGAGTGCACGATAATTTCCTCTTCCTCCTCCTTGCCACCACTAATATATTCATTTTCTAGCAGTGGACTGGTTTCTCTATCTCTAGCGATTTGCATTAAATTTTGAAAAGAACTTTCGTTTGCAGCGCATTTTCACACGTTGACGGATATTCAGTCTGAAATTAACTATGAATTCCAACCAAAATACAATGCAGAAATCGATGTAACTGTATGAGTGTTAGACCGTTGATCTATGTGTATGCCAATGAGCATGTATGTGTGTAAATGTGATCTCTCAATGTACCGTAGAGGTCTAAACAAAGCATTTGTTTGCCACTTAGCGAACGTGCACAAAATAGCAATATTGCTATTTGTACATTGCTGCATGAAAATGACATAACAAAATGATACAACAACACATCGAGGAACATTAATGCACACTATTGAGCAATCGTGATTAAAAATCCCAGAAGCGGCGAATGAACACTTTTATGTACTTGTTTGTACAGTCTTTGTTTTTTCACTCCCCTTCATCTTCGATTAATGGCGGCAGTGAAGGGCAGGACCGATAACAGATAGACATTTCCAATGCTCATATGTTGCCCCCATGGAAGCAAAAGGCACTGTGAGCAAAGTGAAAACATACTGCGAAGAGGAAAAACTGCAGAAAATAATCATCCCAAAACTTTTCTGCAAACGTTTTGTGCAGCCCTTTAAAGTATTTTCCGTCTTTCAATTTTTAATTTCATGCGCTCATAAACCGAAATGAATTCTTCACTAATTCAACTCATACTCCATTGCATACTTTCCGGCTGTGTCTCCTCCATAACGGTTTTGTAATAAAAACCAATTGCATTTTATTTGCATTTATTTACGTTTCTCATAATTTATTCATATAAATTAATTGTAAACGTATAAAAAAGAAATGTATATCTTTCTTCTCCTCTGATTTATGCAAATATCATTTACATAAAAGTCTTTCAAACTATTCATCTAATTCAAATTAAAAGCATTAATAGCTTTGGGTTTTCACGGCGAATTGAAATGATATTAAAGATTTTGCAAAAGTGATTTCTAAAATATCAAATCCCAGACTGAAAGTCTGGACTGGCGCTGAGTCTGAGTTTTTAGTAATAAAAAGACAGAATTAAATTGAATTTAATCCATATTCAGTGAAAAATTATCTGTTCGACATCAAACGATTAATCGTTTATCGATGCGCGTATTCCTTGACTGGGATTTTTCTCTAATTTTCACCACAAGTGAATTCCAATTTATGGAAAAAATCTCATTAACATCAAAACTGTTTTGAAAAGCTTTCTTATTCGATTATCATCTTGATAAACTGGATGCGCGGATAATAAAATTCCGTCTATAGCGCAAACAAAAAGGAAGGAATGGCTTGTGCGTTAGCTGATGATGACTTGATGACTTTGAAATAATTGATAAATGTTTTCTTGTTTGTTCAACCACGTGACGGTTATTGCGATAGATTGAAGAAGAACCCGTCCGCTAACGACGCAAAAGGAACGTGGTGATGATAGAAAAAATGCAAACTACTACGAGATCTGAAAGTAATAAATTCCTCGATCTAGAGATTTTAGTTTCATTTAAATTCTCAACGCCGCTTTAAAACTTTTCTCATATTGCGTTTACGCAAATTGGTTAACTGAATTGTGCAATAAATTAATTTCATTGATCAACGTCAAACGTTAGGAGGCGTCTCGTTCGTTATAATTCTTTTCACTGCCTGTATTAAAAAATAAAAAACAACTAAAGAGACAAGAAATAAAATTTAATATACACAAGAAATGGGTCACCGCAACGTCTGCAGCGACAGCAATTGCGCGCAGCAACTCCAACAACCAGCAATGAGAAGTAAATGACAATTAAAAAAACAGAAAAAGTCAAAGAGACAGCAGACACTAAAGACAGTTTTCACTAAACCTAGCCCAAAGCAACATTTTAAAGCTGCGTAATACCAAACCGCAGCAGCGACGCAGGCAGCAGCGACGACCTCAAAAATAAGCAGTGATATTTTATGCTGAGGAGGAGCATGAAGACATCTGATGGATTGATTAAAAGTGAAGATGATTGCAACGATATTAATCGCGGCTGCTGAACCGATTAGTAACCAAAACGATGATTGCAATGATTGTGATGATGATTCTACTTCGCGGTGTTATTAACGTATTTGATGCTTGCTGAATACTAATACTTCATTACGACTTCATTAAGATCATTCGGTACAAACTATGATTAGCATAAGCGAATAAGATCGCCAACAAAATCATTCGTTGCCTACTAATCATTCGTTGCAAAAGTCATTATGACGTTGAGGATACTTCGGAGACGATGATTATGAGTTTGTGAGTGAGTTCGTGTTATGGAATATTTTACAAAAAGTCCTAATATTGGTAATTGAGGTTATGATGTATCAAAAATTTTAATAAAAAATTATCAATAATCCATCAGTGTTAATTTCTTTTAAAAAATAATGAAAAATTCAGTCGTGCGAAATAATGTAAATCTTTCAAGAATCATCAACGTAATCACACAACAATAACGTGATGATGATTATTGTAATAGGCTTCAAAGAATCTATTATAGTTTTAGGCGTCAATTCTGGGAAGAACCTAAAGAGACAACAGTTCGTCGAAAAATGTCTGACCTATCGATCTTTCTGGTGACGCTTCCCTGACGATGCACATCATCGTATCATTATTACTCCCGGTAACCAGCTTTTATTAATGATAATCATTAGCATTTCAGTTTATTTGATGACCATTATTGCCCCATTTGGTGATAATGATGAAATATATTTATTCATTAAAAAGTTTTCTCGAACACACCAATGATGTCGATGATTATGAAGCTGCTTTTGATGATACTGATGAAAATAAAGTGTAGTAAAATGTCAGAGCTGCCACAAATGCATAAATTAAAAACACATTGTGTTTTATCACGTCGCAATTAAAACAATCGCATACGCACTAGTTGTCATACTTGATATTAAACGTCAATACAACGCAGCGCTCTGACTAATAGACTGACGCAACTACGGGCGGATAGACGCATAGATGGATACTAAAAATTGTCAACGCAATTGCCACCGTTGATTACTGATTATTGGTGATGATGGCAGCGATGACGAGGGAAATTTTATAGTTTTCGGTTCAGTATTTAATAAGAATAATATTGCGGTCTCAGCAAAAGCAGCAGAAGCGGCAGTGGCGGCAATAAAGACAGCGGTGCCAGCGACAGCGCATGCAAATGTAAATTTAGAAAAACGAATGAAAGAAAGTAAGAAATTAGTCAAGAAAACGACGAGGAAGAAGGAGGAGAAGAAGCCAGTGGTAAAATATTGCCAACGTATGGTACGAATGTATAATGCCAATTGTTTTGAATGACAAGGAAGCAGCAATTGTCATGCAATTGGGTTAACCTTAGCAGGGCATGCCGGTGAGGAGAGGATTTGGTTGAGGGCGTGAGATTCACGTCGTTGACATTTGTGATGAACTTAATTTTTTGAATGACAAGCACTAATTGTGCAACATTCTTCAGCGTTAATCAAGCGATCATGAGCCGCGACGTATGATGTGACGCAACGCGACCATATCAGTCAATTCGCTTGATTGCAACAATTACAAATTCATTAATTTTTAATTGAACCCATTTGAACCCAGTTTTTAAGAAATTTAATCGAGAGAATAAATTCATTTCAATTATTATAATTATCACGAATAGCCTTACTCGATTTTTTCTCATCCTTCTTTTTTTCATCCTTAAACGTGCTTAGGTGAAGAGTATCAACGACAAGCGTGGTACCATCGAGCGATTAACCTTCATTAATCACACCGAATGCCATTGTGTCGAAAAGGCCAAACAGCAGCCATCGGAGTATGGCAGCACTGCTCTATATGGCGGCAGCGGCAACAACGTGCAGCTACTGCGTCGTGCGACCATTCTCAACTGCAATTGCCCCAGATTGTATGAGAAGATCCTGCAAGAAGACGGCTTCTGTCGCTGCGACTGTTCGTCTGGCAATACCGGATGCGACTGGCTAAAGCGCGGCATGGAACATTTCTCGATGATAGATAGAAAGTGAGTAGAAAGTTAAAAAGTGTGAGAGAGGAGGGTTAATCTCATACAAATAAAAATACTCAGATGCAAATAAATTTTCAATTTATTTTATATTTCCTTACACAAATTAAATTACTAATCCTTAATGATCATTTAATAACTATAAATTTTTTGTATGCTATTGTCTTTTTTTATGGCATGCTCAGGTGCATTTCGGAAGGCCGTTGCAAGCCACCCACGTGCGCCTACGGAAGTTACATGAAAAAGCATGGTCGTTGCTGGCGACGCGAGGAGCAGTTGTCGGCTGCTCTAATCGTCGGTGGTGGTGGAGGCGGGGACGGCGGAGCTGTGCCACCAGCGACGAATCCTATTAAAACACGCGGTTATCATTGAAAATAAGCGAAAGCCAAAAACAACAGCGTTAGCAGCTAAAGCAACGGCAATAAAACCATAGCGTTTAAGCATTTAAGTATTAAATGAAAAATCAAAAGTTTTCAAATTAAACCAACGATAATATTTATAATCATAAAAAGAGTAGAAAAACGGAAAGAGAAAATAATTTGATGGAACAAAACATAAACGGATCTAGATCAATTTTTGTTAAAAATAACCACAGCAATTTTTTGCATATCGAAATCTTCTGACAAAAAATATATCTCTAATATTTCCAAAGAATATAAAACTAATACTTAAATAACTACGAGGCAATTTCATGTAGAAAGATACAAAAATACAACAACACTTAGTGAGAAATAGAAATTGTTTGCATGCGACAAATCGTCATAATTATTATTATCGTCAATAATCACAGTTTGAATACATGATATAATGAAAAAATATTAAGTAGTGCGTTGCTGATAAAATAGAAGAAAAAATAGAAAAGGATATATTGAAGGATACTAAATATTACACACGCTCCAGAATGTATTCAAATTTAGAACCAACACAACAATAAATTCAAAATATTTTAAAATGGATTTTCAAAATGTTGAGAGTGTGTCTTGCCGCCAGTGTTGAAGAGATTTCACGCACACACATCATTTGTGGAATGAAGATAAAGAGAGGAATTTAGTTGGCAAACAAATTTGTTTTCCGATTGTTCTCCGCTCCGATTTGAAAATACTCTTAAGGATGCGAGTGAAAAGTTTTGAGGATAAAAATTTTGGCAGATATCAGACAGAGACAGAAGGTCCTGGAATCCGAAACCAACATCACCATCATCATCATCATTATCATTATTAACATCCAAACTATGATCATGATCGAACCTTTCTTCTCATTTGGTGGCAGGACAGTTTGAAGGGAGGGGACAAAACAAAAACAATTCCAATGAAAATATTGACTGCGTTTTACTTTCTAAAGAAGAGTAAGAAAAGAAATATTTATTGTTGAAATTTTATTCAATATAATTGTTGCTTTTTATAAAAACAAAATATACTCATATTAAATAATATTTTATATAGACTAAACTTTGATGTAAATCTTCATTTAGATCATTTTAATTAATATTACGAATTAATTTTCCAATTATGATTTAATAACCCTAATTAAATATTATTTAATTTTTAATGTCTATTAATTACTATTTCATAATAATTAATATTTTTTGTACTTTTGGTAATTAATAATTTCTAATTTTTATATAATTTTCTTTTTTTCATTTCTCCTATAAATAAATCTTCTTAATTTTATTTAAATGTACTCGTAAGTAAATATTAGTTGTTAATTAAATCTAGTCAAAATCATCGATATGATTTTTTGTAAAATATTCGTAATTATTATAAGTTTATAATTTGTAATTGCAAAAGTTAATTATATTTCCATAATAGCAATTATATTTCATTTTTCATTACGTTTTATATCACTCATTGCTCGTTATTGTTGGCGCCCGTTTTCATCAGCATTTTTTACTAAAGTTTTAATTTATTTGAACCCAACCCACTGCCCTAAAGAAGCAAGTTTCGTCAGCAAAAACAACAACCAACCAACCAACCATAAAAATAATAATTATTACTGCACAAATATCTAAATGGTAATTATGATAAATAAACCATTTGACTTAAACTTTTTTTATCGTAAATTTTAACTTTTAATTAAGAAATCCCTTTACACTGAAATAACTTTTTTAAATCTTTCGAATTTTTAGAATCATTGGAAATTGATCCAGAATTTAAATTTTATATCACAAAATTGGAAGAACTTAGAAAAACGTTTTACATTTTTAAAAAAATTAAAAAATATCACTTAAAAGGCGGAGAAATAATGAAAAGGTGTTTGCAACAGATTACTGTGTGGTTTAAATTGCTCTCTACAGTATCGAAATATTACACAGAAAATTAATAAAAATATAAAATAACAATTAGAGGTTACCAGAATAAATCTTTAAATTACGAAAATAAAACAGAATTAAATGCTTTTTGAATTTCACGGTATCTTAACCAATAAACTGAAACACTATGAAAAATTTTGAAATAATCTTTCTATTAAAGCTTTTAAAAGTTGATATTTTTTAAACAAAATTAAATTTGTTTTCAACTAGAATTCTTTGCAATTTTTAATTAAATCGGTTTGCTTCTTTTGGTAACCTCGGGAATATTAACATCGTTTTTTATTAAAATTTGTCATTCGTCAATTTAATTGTTAAATATTATGAAATAACTTATATATCAATATGTACAATATTTTTTATATGATGCGAAACTATTTTAAGAAAGAAATTTGTTAATTTTTACTACAGTTTTTCTAGCGTCTAATTATGTTTTTTTCACGGAATGAGCTCAAAGATTTATAAAGCGAATAATTATCGCAAATAATTAATTATTTGTTAACATAAAATTAACTTAAACTATTACAGAAAACACGAAATATTTAAAACAAAAGTCTTTACAATAATTATTTAAAATAATAAATATATTAGAAGATTAGAAACATGTGTTTTATTGCTGTGGCAAAGTGAAATATGTTGGTTGAAAAAATTAAAACTCCCTTAAATTCAACAAAAATTTGAATCAATTAACGTCGAAAACTCTTTCGCTACATTGCCAAATAAGCCGGTATTGTATAACCTCCCAGTTGAAATTATTCTCTCTGTGCATACGGTTGCAGGAAATAGGCGTGGATGTACTTCTTGTACACTATCTCATGAAACGGACTACGTAAACGGCAAGGGCGAACGACGTATAGCTAATTATATGATTTCTTTTATTACTTACCTGATGGGTTTTCCGTTTGTGTATTGCGATGTTTGCCTCGTGAAAACTTTCGTTTTCTATGCGATAATTAATGAAACATAAAAAACCAAATAACAGTTTAGAAGATCTCACACATACACATACATACGCAAGCGAGCATCTGACAAACTAGGAATCACTACTTGCCTTGTATTTAATTTGATGTAAACCCGTTACATTCGAGGGCAGATGTATTATCTATCTATTAGTGAGTAACATCTATGTATTAGTGAATACCTTAAAATTTAAAAGTTAATATTTTTCTAAACAAATTAAATTTTTTAATTGTTATTTAAAAACATTCCAAAAGCTGCTGCATGTTCGCCAGTGGACACTCTAGAAGATACTTTTTCTGTTGACAGTTTTCTCTAATGGGTTAAATATAAGGTTGCCGTGGTTATAACAATTGAAGGGAAATTATTTTGGGGCCAAAATTTTCATAAAAAAACAACTCCCACGCTGAACTAATGTTAATTAATTTTGTTGTTAGTTGTGTGTGTTGTTATTGCAGATGAAACAACGGCACAAATAGTAGAACTGAACCAACCTCAACTGAAAGCACGTAGAAGTAAGAAGAAAGTATATGTAACATTAATGGATGCTTGTGTGTGTTTTTGTGCATGTGTGCGTGCGTGCGTGAGCTTGTGTATGTGAACCGCCGCAAAGTATGCAATTCCGTCACTACGTTTACGAACGAAAATAATTAAAGATTAAAAATAAATAAAAGAGGTCGTAAATGCAAGCGCTTCAAAATTGTTTGCTCTTATACAGACTCGTTTTCTCTCCACGTTCTAAACACACACACACAAACACATTCACATGTGAGAAACTCAAACTACGCCCTTATCTATTTCTCCCTCGATCATCTCATTCCACCGCCCACTCAGTCTGTTTGTCTATTCGACAATGTCTTTATTTTGGAACGCAGAGCACAAACGATATCATTCAAATACTCTGTCGTCTCTGTTCCCTTATGGTCAAGTTATATTTGCTTGCTCTTCTTACTTTCCGTTGATGTTGTTCCATTGCAGTATTACAGCTTATGCCTGCTGCCGGATTTGTTTACTAACACTGCCACCGTTGACGCCTCTTTCGTAATCCCTACTGATGTTGCTGCCGCCGCCGACACTGCTAGTGCTGTTTGTTATGGGTGCGGTCCAAACATTTTTGCACTCGGCCGATGCTAATGACCTTTCTGTGGTATGCCCCAGCTCCATCGGTCAAGTGCTCCCTCGGTCGCCAGTTTTTGGAAACTTTTTCTCTAAAATCAAAAATTTTCCATTTAAATTCGTTTGATAAGAATTCAAGTTATGTCGTTTCCTATCGTTGCCGTTATTGTTTTGGTATTTATCAGTGATCGATGTTATTGTTGTTTCTGAAATGAATGGTTTTTCGACAAGGTGTGGCGTCTCGTCGATTGAACGAATATAAATTCGAACGAAAAGAAAATCGCACGAATAAAAAGGCTTCAGGCATCAGACGGACTATGTCCAAAAAAATGCCGACACTCATTGACAGGTAGAAGCAAATAAACATATATTGCTGAAAGCATTCAAAGGAATCACACCCTTTTTCGAGTTTCATCTGCCGACAAAAAAAACTAATTTTAATTATTTCCTTCCACGCCAGTCTTCGAAAGCTTTAATTCGCTAATGCTGTTCCCCGCGTTATCTCATAAATCCTAACAACAGTGCGAGACGCGTTGACAACATAATCGTTCAAAATTATTTCAAAATTTCGGCGGAAGGAAAAGGATATTTTTCATCCAGACGAAATATTCGTAACCAACAATTTCAAACCATTGACAAAATTTATTGAACGAAAACTTTTAACCGAAAGTTTTCCTTTGAAAATTTTAACAAATACTCTCAACAAAACAATTAATATGCTGAAGTTAATTTGGTTTTTTTAGTCTTTTTCTTCGTGAATATTTTATGAATATTATACTTTGTAAAGTTGCCACTTTTTATAAAGTGGCAGCTTTGAAAAAAATTCCATAAAAAATTCCATAAAAGTGTCAGTGATCTTTTTTGCACCCACCCACATGTTCGTTCCGTATTTCGTCATAGTTATTGTATTGTCTTCCTCTTACTCCACACGCATGAAGGCAGAAAATGGAACTTTTTATTCAATCTGAAAGTGGTCACGGAATTGCTTAAGTGGACCATGGTTTGAAGGGAGGTTAAAAGGGTTTGGTGGTATGCGCAAATACAGATTCTGGTATAAAACAGTTTGTCACTTTTGCACTGAGTAACCAATATTATTCTAATATCCAACTAAATTGGTGACCATATAGTCTCGAACAACAAATATATTTGTGAATAAACAACCTTCAGCATCACTTTCTAAAGCCATTCGAAAATCAGTCGAAATTGCAAGAATATTCCTCTTTGCCAAAATAGCTAATTAATTCTAAATTCTAATCCCTAATAGATCATTCACATTATTATTATGTAGACACTCTACTCCTACATAGACCTGCCCCCCTCCGCCTCTCACACTATCGCATATGCTTCATAATAAATTATATGGTAAGAATCTTAATTTTTACACAAAAGACCCCCTTACGTATGTTCTATTCCACCCCCTTTCCAGACTCCTCTGAATTCTTAATTTCTTTATTGTGGAAGAATTTGTGTACTGCCTTTAACAATCAGCTTGGGTGGCACTTACGTTTACACTCTTTTGTCATACACTATTTCTCTCTCTTTCTCTCTTTCTCTCTCCATTTCCATTCTTCCATTCCATTACCCCTTTACCCTCTGTTGCCGAGCCCTTTATTAATAATCGAAGACGTGTGAAATCTCCGTCATTACGATATTCCCACAGATAACTCATTCCCTTCATCCGAAGTTCAACCGAGAAAACCGACGCGTTTGTAAAAGTCGCCTCGACATCGACGGTAAAACCGCGACATAACCTTCAATTGTGTCTCGAAATGGCGAAATTACGTGGTGGCGTCTCATTGCCAACATCAAAGATGTCTTTCTTCTACATCATAAAGATTTTCTTATTGCTCTTTCTTGACACTGTTTTATCTTCTGCGAACAGACGTGGGTGGATAAGGGAAGGGAGGGAAGGAAAAGGAAAAAAAGAAGAAGAAGAAGAAGAAGAGGAAGATTAAACGTCAATGAATTTGTTTGCTAAAGACATCAACAATAATGAAAACAACAACAATATTAATACAAAACTAACGACTTGAATGTGAAAATCGTTCAAGAAACTTTTAGCTTTTCCTTATAGAAAGATAATTTCGGCTGGTCCTGGACGTACTAAACCGTTTTTGTGCTTCAATAATTTTAGAATTCATTTATATTGCATCGTCATTAATAATGTTTTTAATATTTAAGCATGCGGTATTCTACGGTATTCAAAGAAGACTTTCACCGTGAAAAAGGGCCATTTGAACTCAATTGGTAACACTAAAAATGGAATTGCCTCGGTCAATTAAGTCACTCCTTTGAAATTTGCAGGAAGGGTATAAAAAATCTAGGAATTCATCAAGGAAATTATTCGTACTTTCTAAAGAAATTTAAGCTAGACTATTATGGATCATAAAACATAAATACTAGGCAAAGTTTAAAAGGTGTTATAGGCCATCATTTTACAGTGTAATTGTCCAAATACATTTCCCTTTCATTGAATTACGAGATATTTATTTTATTTTATACCACCTCTGACGTCATCAACTCGCAGCAATATTTCGCCTTATGGAGGAACTGAAAAGTACATGGAGTGGAAGGAAATATTAATGCAAATAATTCTAGCGAGATGTAATTGAAAGAATCGAAGGAAAATTCGATCAAAAAAGTGCTACCAGTAAACTAATAAATATAATCGATAAAAAGTCATAACAAAATTCTATCAGTTCATGGTCTGGAAGGGATTTCTACTTCCCTCCCGCGAGAAACACCGTTGACAATCATTTATCCGTCATTATTATCGAAATAGCTGTTATTATTGTATATTAGCTCTAGCTATTGTTGTTCTTATTGTTATTGTTATTCTTATTACTATTATTACTATTATTACTATTATTCAAACAATCTGCTCTTGTTGTTTTATGATTGTTTTTCTCTGTTTTTATTGCTGTCTCACGACTGACAAGTAAAAACACAAACACAAACAAATCCATTCCATTGCTCACGGTCTTAAAGTCGTAATGCATGCAAACGACATTAGAGCAGACTCGAACTTCCAATAACTTGGCTTTAATGTCATCTCATAACTCATTGGCGTGCGCAAACCAACCGAAGAAATTCTCATGACTGAGCATGAAAACGTTCAGGGGGCAGATGAGGTGAGAAGAGATAAAGTGGAAATGACGGGAAGGAAGGTAGAAGGGGAGAAAAACTCAAAAGTCAGAGAGAAAGAAAGAGTAGATCAGTCGTTGTTGCTCGATGTCAAAGTAAGCCCGAACGATGCAGTGAGGAGAGTCTAGCATAATCGCTGAAAGGAAAGAAATGAGTTGGAGGGGTCGGAAGGGGAGACCCGGCCCATTCAAACGCAGGAAAATCCAGATACCCAAGCCCCCCCCCCACCATCGCCGCCGTCTACTTTGTCGCCACTAATAACTTTAAATTTAATCTGTGCAGTCAAACGTCACGTCTGACAAATTTATTAATTTTTCACCCCTGCCGTTCGAAAGCCTCAATTCGTTCAATTCGCTTGACCATGGAAAGCTCCTTATCTTCTGATCGCCAGATTTTAGTTCGTTTGTCCGGTCGGACAGTTTTCCTATTATTTATTCTCTCACTCTTCCCTTCCTTCCTTCATTTAATTCATGTTCTGTAATCTAGACCGTGACATGTATCGCACCTCACTCTCATTCCCTCTGATTTCCATTTCAGTTGCGTCTTAACAATTTTGCCATTTGCCACTTTATTTGGCCATGACCATTTTTTTTCTTCTTTGCTTCCTCTCTATGAAAACCCGTGATTAATGCTGATCCTTCTCCGATGTGCGCTGCCGTTGCGTGGCCTTTCCGCTGTGGGAATGCTTTCGCTTGCCGGGAGGGAGTGTGGGTCAGCTCGGAAGCTCAACAACGATTGCGACCACGATGTTGTCAATGAAGATGTCGATTTCCTTGAGCAATATAAACATTATCTATAATTCCTTCTTCTTCTTGTTTTTCTTATTTTCATTTATCACTTATTTGCCATTTTTTGTGAATATTTGCAGGAAGAGAATGTTTTAGAGAGAGAGAGAGACTGAAGTGATGTAAGAGCTAAAACTAAGCATAACAAAAGTAATGAAGACACTAAATAACCGTGCTTGAATAGCATTATGAGAGTATAATCGATTATTTCTAATACGCTACTAGTTAATGCGGATCAAATTAATTTGACCATTTTGATGATATTTCATCGTTAGCAAAGATCCCCGACTGGCAACTCATGATCGGCCCGAACGGCTCTAATTCAGCTTGTTATGCGCCGTCGATCATTAAACGCTATAATTTTTTCTCTGACACTACTGCAGATATATTTGTGCTACTGTATGACTATATCACTTCACAAATAGCGGTAAATACGGTTTATTAAGCGTGTAATATTTTATCTGCGAATTATTCACACGAGCTCAAACTTTTCCAGAAGAATTGCAATCCTGTAAAAATTTAACAGGAAAACATTCAAACCGCGACACACCTTTTTCCTTCTCGAAACAACTTCTCTTCTCCTCCCTGAACTTTAGAGTTATCAGAATCATTATTGGGATCAGCGGTGGCGCTTGCATTTTCTTTTTCTTCTTACGATCTTATCAAGCTCTGAAGAACCGACGCGGCAACAGAAAAACAGTTTTTGTTTGTTAAACATTTCCTTTGTGTTTTGCATACATGTTCGTTCATTCTTTTGCTGTTCTATTTGTTGTTTTTTCTCGCAGTTATGGCGCTGAACAAGGAACAAGGAAGACAGACCATCGCCACAAAATTTTACTCTGATTACTTTTTTCTAAATTTCCATTTTGAATTACTCGATGTTGTTCAATTGTCGTTGTTGTTGTTGTTAATGTTGTTGTTCTTGAGGTTGTTATGGTGCAACAACGAATGTTGAATGTCATTTCCTTCGTGAGTGTTAAACATCCTCTGCCTGCGCCTTGTGGTTATGAAGCTACGGCCCTGAACACTGTCACTGCCATCGTCGTCGTCGTCGTTTTTTTTTCAATAGCCGTGCATTTGAACATTGTTCGGGACATTAAAACAAACACTTCGTCATCGTAATTACAATTGTTTTTCTTCTTCTTCTTTTGGGTTTTTTTTTATTTTGCTTTTGTAAGGATGAGCTTCGACAATTTACGGGAGATCATGGAAGAAATTTGTGGTGATCTTCTGAACTGGCACGACCTCAGAGTTCACTACGAGGTGAATTGTTTCACGTTCGGAACAATCTGCACGTCTCTGTGTTGGTTTTTTGTCTATCCGGTGTGGTCCATTCATCAGCTTCCCTTGGCAGCGAACATATTCTGGCCATGCCTTCTGCCTGAAACGGTCCTCAAAACAACAAGAAATACAAGACCGAACGTGTTTTAAAATAATTAGAAATATAATTAGAAAAAGAAAAAGGAGAACAGAAAAATCGAACGTGACGCACAAAACCCAACAAGCGACAAAAGATGTTGCACGAAACAAGAAATATTTTGTCTCTTCTCTCTCAAAGAATCCTCAGACTTTTCTCAAACTGATACGCGATGTGACGGTGGTGATAATTTCAAAACAAACAAAGCAAAACAATGAAATAAAATGGTTAAGATCGTGCTGTCACGCAAATGAAATTTCGATGAATAAATATTCACAAATTGTTGGTGGTTGACAAAAAATTATGTGATCGAGAATGATCGCGGATGTCTGCAGATGCAAAAGGAAACCATCGGATTAAACTATTTCAATCGTCATAAATCAAAATGACAAATTTTCGGTATAAGAACGAAGAGAATGTAGAATGAAAGAAAGAAAGAAGTAGATAATTTTTAGAAGGGGGACTGACAGTTCGTTTAAGTTCGATGAACAAAGAAAAACTATCGGATATGAAAAATTCGTCATTCTTCTATAAACCTCGACTTCTGTTTATAAATATCTTCAGCTTAATACACACAACCAATCTGCCAGTCAGTCGCTCCAACTCGTCTCGTTATTGGATAATTACAATAAATTGAACGAACGAGCTTATACGAACTGTCTCGAAATTGACTCGCTGGGCAATGACTCGCTTGGTTGATTTTCATGTCAAATTGGCAACTCGGTGACACCCTCTAAGCCGATAACTTGCCTTAAGCTCCTTTAATTGAAGTTAAAAAGTTGCCACTTATCGTAAGCGCGGGTGCTTGGAAATCCATTACTCAAACACATTCACACACACATGTTCACACACACAGCATACATGCAATTAATGTTTCAGTCTGGTTGAAAATGGCAAAAATGTTGAGGAATTGAAAGGTTCACTCGAGTCTTGGAAATTTGGACGAAACGACGCCAGCAGACGAAAGGAATGCTTTTGCGTATGAAAACATATGTTGCCACGCCAGACCCACAACTAAATAATGTTAAGAATGTTGTTAAGATCGCTATTGCTATTGTTACTCCGTTACTACGTAGGAAACTTTTTGACTGAGGAAAAAATGTTGGCACACATGCCATTCGCACGGCACGGCCCTGTCAATTAAATAAATTAAAAAAAGAATTAAAATTAAAGTCTCTCGAGACGACAAGTTAACGTAACTGCGATTAGGCCACATTAAAATAAAATGCAATTGAGTATAGATAATTATTTTAAATATCTCGTGGCAGAGAGAGAGAAAGAGAGAGCTAAGGAATTGCTTCTCGTGTTCAACCGCGAAAATATTTAACTATACCAGCAATTTTATGAAAAAACGACACCACAGAATTTTTACAATTTTTCAAATTTTTTCATAATGTAATGTTATTACACAGGATTTGACAGCGAACTCAATTTTCAACACTAATTTTGACGATAAATTTGTTCCTCCACCAATTTGAACTTAATTACATAATCACGTAAATACGCAATTAATGTAAATTACTTTCCAAAGACAAGAAAAATTTTGTTAGAAAAATAAATATGCGAGCGCTTTCTGTTCATTCGACTTAATAAAAACTGCCTAGTACAAGTATGCTGACGTCATCGAAAAGATATTTCAAGGTAATTGTGGCGACTTTATTTAATAAATTTGTTTGAAAAAGAGCTAGAACTGAAGAAAAAAATAAAAATGTAAATAAAAATGAAAAGAGCTAAACAAATTTTAAAAAATTAACAGATATCAATTTAATAAATATTTTCTTATTTGTTTCTTTTTCAATGAAACTTTTTAGCAAATATTTATTTTGAACCATTTTAGAATTAAAAGAAAAATTGTTTTCGATTAAAATTGTCTCCAACGAATACTTATTAAATAAAAAATTTAATATCGTAATGAAAATCATAAATTTTTTGAATAAAGTTTATTCAAAATTAAGCAATCGAATTAATTCTCTTTCATTAGTCTTGATATCGAAATTATAGAAAATTTTAAAACTCAATAAAATATTTCTTAATATGCTTCAAAAATATCAAGAAAGAGAGGTAGGAAGTAGCTTCTGATTATTAAAAAATTCTACCAATAACTGCTTTGTAAATAATCGTAGGTTCTCTCTCATTTGTTTTGAATACCACGCCCTTTCTATAAAACTGCAACGTGCCGGCTTCTCTGGTGCTTTTTATAAAAAAATACGATTTTGACCGAAATTCATTCTGCAGACTGCAGAATGAATTTAAATTTTATTACAATGTTTTCAAAAAAAAGTGTTGCAAGTTCTGAAAAAGTTGGCAACTTCTTAACGAACGGATAATGCTACTCTAGATGCTTGACGCACACCCACGTCCTATGTGCTAAAAATAAATTATAATGTATATGAGATAATAATGTACTCAACATCGCCACTAATACTAACAACAACAACAATAAGAACAACAACAATAACAACAATCGCCACTGTCGTATTTGGGACATATCCATAAAGTTTCATTAAATCCCTCATTTTTTACGAGTTTTTTCCAACAAAAATATAAAGGAGGCAATACGGTCAGAGACCCTCGAGATGGGAAGTAGCCTAATCAAGGAAATATGTAAAGTCCTTGAATGGAGGATTCATGGTGTTACCAGCGTTCGGCACTGGCAGTATTGTCGGACTACGGTGTTCAGTTAATTCCAAGATCGGGGGGTAAGAACTCTGACAATGCGAAGATAATATTTTTATCGCCGCTCATGCTATCATGGTGTTGATTTGTTGTCGTTGTTGTTGTTATTATTATTTTTAAAGAGGGTCGTTTGTGTCCTCTTTTGCAGACATTCTGACGCAGTCTTTTCGTTGTTTTTGGAATTTTGTATGCTTCTGACATTCGGTTTCTGCTTTTAGGGCGCTCACGCTCGCATTTTGCTTTATCACCAGACGATCCGATTCGGCCGGTGTCGATCATCGCGGCTAAAAATAAAAATGGCGCACCTTCCACAACATCGTCTAGAGCGCGTCGCTTGTTGCGTTCGATCAACAGCTGTCGGACTGACAGCACGTCAGTTATTGTTTCAATTTCCATTCGACTTAATTTACTTCTTTTTTTCTTCTGACGCAAAATCGTGCCGCAGAAAAAGTCCCAACAATTTACTACAAAGAAAGAAAAAAGACAAAAAATCGGAGTAAAAAATCATTTCATTTGTGACAATTTGCAAAATTTCTTTTGTGACTTTATCGTCTTGCATCGCATAATATATTCATGTGTGGCTGCGTGTGTGTATGTGTGTGTATTTCTCGAATATTTTTAGGTGAGAAGAGAGGAATGGGTTTATGTGGGAAAAACACACTGTCGATCACGACACGGCTTTGCCACCCGTCAAACAGATTTCTTTCTAAGATTATTTTTAAATATAAATTTGTTCAATTTTTTTCTGCTTCTTAAATCATGTCAAACTGTACTCTTTTGCTTAAATACTATTAATTTTTCGTTTCTTTAGAATGAGAAGCATTAAAATGCATAATTTATTTTGGCCATGGCCTAAATATATTTTACAAAAAAGACACCCACCCACCCTCTCATGAGCACACTTACACAAGTGATGCATACTATCTATCTCGCTGCCTCTCTATCTCACTCTTTCTTTCCCACTCTGCCATTCTCACTATTTCTATCTCCCTCTCTCTCACTTTACAAACGTCGAAAGGACTGCACTTTCATCGCACAGTTCATTTTGACAATGAATTCTTATGAATAATCCCTTTTCAGAAGATTTGCCTGAAATGCACGACACAATGACGTTAAATTAAGGATGGGTTTGCAGCGAATACCAACTAGTATTTAAAAAGGGTACACTAATAAATTTTTTCGACTTAAATCGTTCGCAAAAAGTCATGAATTAAAATAATCATAATATTTAGTGTCAACATTTCCCGCCATCTACTGCGTTAATCCTTGGCATTTTTCTAAAACAAATGCTCCAAAAAATATAAATATATTTTCAATTCGTTAAAAATTAATTGAAATTAATTATTAATTCGTTAAAGATTAATTGAATTCGTGAAAAAATCTCATAGATTTTCTGGTAAAAACTCCTAAGGAAATCAATTCGAAATAACTTCAAGCATTGTGACAAACTTTTCTACTTTTTCTTATTATTCAAACGCGTCTCTTTTAGCATAAAATTTCAATAAACTTTCCACATAAAATTTTTGTTTTGAAATTAAATTTTTATTCAGAATTCTGATAGATAATAAATCTTCATTTCACGACACCGAAATCTTTTAAGGCTTCCCTATACTTGACATATTTTATCGCCTGGTTTTTTATTTATTATTTTAACGGTATTGCAGCGAAGAAGAATCAAACTAATTTATTCATTATCAGTCCATCTCGGACTACTTTCATTAAGTTATTTTTTTCTGGTATTACTTAATTGACCCGAGAAAATGAGACCCGAGAAAAGGATTATATCAACACTATCACTCCCAAAAAATCATTTGTGTTTATCGGAACAACGAACCGCGAAACATGTATTCGTTGCTTCGTTAATTTTTGAAGGCAATGTTGTCCCAAAAAATAATTCCTACCACTCTACCATCATTATCATCAGCATCACAATCATCGTAAGCTAACCATCATCAATCATCGATCAGTTCTAAATAAATAAACAAACAAAAGCCGAAAAAGAAAAGAAAGAAAGACATTATCACGCATTCCAAAAGGTCCACGGCGAAATGAATTATTAACTGATTGACTTCGAAGCAACAAGCTGGCTGACTGACTGAATTGCTGTCTGGCGTTTTTTATCACCCGCCAAAATGTCCAACAGCAGAATAAAAATATTTAAAAGTTAAATCAGAAAACAAACAAACTCACGGTAGCTCGCTTCACGAATTCAATTTCCAAACACGATCTCTGTGAGCTATCATTAATAACCCCGCAATAACAACAACACCAACCCCAACACCAATAACACCAACAATATTAAGATATATTTAAGTCATATATTCGTACATGATCACGTATCTTCAACACAACAAAAACAATAAACAACCGTTAACAAGAGAAACATCGCAAAAAGGGGTAACAACGTGCATTCATACATTCATCCATCTTAGCCCGTTTGGCAGCCAGTTCTGAAGGGTCGCTTTGATTGCAAATTCTTGCGCTGTCAAAAGTCTCCAATGGTTTTTTTGTAAAAATCGAGAGAATTTGTTTGGAGAGTTGTCCAAAAAGATTGGACTAGTTCGTCAACATTTTCCAATGTAGACCAAAAACCATTATGAACTCGCGGTAACCATTTGTAACTCTATCGTTGGAGTTAATGTTCGTTTTTGTTCTTCTTCCTTTACGAGTAATTGTGCATCTCTTCAATTGTTTGTCCGTCAATGCGTCTTTGCATACGGAATTATATTTGCAATTCAAACAGTGCGTGCCCGACATGTGCCTTTCGAATGGGCGTTTCTGAATTATCTGAATTGAGCACCGGTTATCATTTCGACCGAGATCGATGACTCCCTCTACATGTTATGAATCATTCTAAAGAATTGAATGTCTGTTCATGAATAAATTTGTATTATTTTGTTGTTTTTTGTGATCGCAGATTAGTTGCGAAACGGCGTGGCAACAACAACATTAATATGCGAACATATTATTTGAATCAAAATCGAAAAAATACGACCATTTAAGACCGAAGGGGATGGGTCTTCAATGATTTCCGATGGAGTTTCAAACTGTCTTAAGGGTACATTTTATTGCACTATCGAGATGGCAAATAATGGACGAAAAGGGCACGAGAATTACAACTTCAATTCTTCATTGATTCCTTTTTCGAGCAGAAAAGGGCTTTAAGCTGACTTTTAAGCAAGAATGTCCATGAATATCTTTTTTCATTACAGTCGGAGATGCAAAGTGTTTCCCTTTTTCTCTTTCCTTCTCTCGCACTCCCTCTCTATCTCTTTCTCTCTCTCTCTCTGTCTCTCTCTCTCTTGCACAAAGAAATCAGATTAACGCGACACGACGATTCCAATTGCGTCTCGCCGCAAAGTCTAATTTGTAAACGAAATCTTTTGTCATTTGGTTTGACAGCGGCCACCACTCCGCGTCACTGCCTCGAGTCAATGTTCTAGCGGCGAAGAAGGCTGCTGAATTCGTTACTGGTCGTTGGACAAGATCATTAAGAAGATTTATGAGCCATTAGCAACCGCATCACAGAGATAAACACTCGTCGAACAAGACCCACTTCGAAGGTCTTCTCTAATGCGTATATGCATTTATGTATATTGTGTGCGTAAGTGTAAGTTCTTGGATCCTACCATGTAAACATCTTAAGACATTGTTGCAAATGACCAGCTCGTAGGCGATTGTAAAAAAGCAGTTTACATTAAGTCTTTGGGGCGTTCTAGATGCCGGCGAACTGACATTTACAGCGCCTAGAGCTTCTGTTTGGCAGATCGTGATCAACAGGCGAGAGAAAAGAGATCACAGCGACCAAAAGACCTCGACTTATTCTTCTTGAGCGCTCTGAAAGTCATTATCGTTCAGCGCTGATGGAGCTTTATTAGTAAAGGGGCAGAGAGTGATCAGAGGTCTCAGACATAATACTAATGAATACTAGTCGCTTACCAATGATGCAAAATGTCAACCAACGTTGGTCCGCTTCGCTTCTCGATTTAAGAATTACGGAGACTTGGTTGCCATTCTGCTACCTGTCGAACATTGTTGCTTCTGCAGCGACTTATCGTTTACCCAAGATTTACTCATGAGGCTAACAAATCTTCCATTACGTCATCCAGAGCACGTTCCTACTTCCAAGCATTGAAACATTTACCACAGATAGAGAGAGACAGAGGGAGAGGCATATAGTAAAAATAAAGTGAGAAGGAAGAAGGACGATTGGTTGGTTTGGTAAAAAAAGAACGATCGTCTGTCTTTGTTGACCATCTGGACTCTTACAGCTTATTTACAGCTACTCGTAAGTGACAAGTGTATAGACGGCTCCTAAAGACTTTCCCGACAAACCAATGGATCAGTGGTGTGCCGTGACGACCGGGTCTGGGTATTGGAGATTTTTGCACTGCGAAATCGTAAACTGCGAAAACTAGTCGGCAACAGCTGTTCTTATCGTTGGCAGTCGGCACATTTGCATGAGCCCGTTATTACATAAATCATTTTTATGGCATCCATTGGCTACTAATATTTTATACTATCGCATAAAAGGATCTGCTCCAGATCGATTTATTTTATACAAAATCGATAGAGACGCAAAATCTGTCGGTTGCCACTTCGCCAATTGGTCAGTCTGTTTAAAGAAAGTAAATTGTTTCATTTAAAACAAGGTCATGGTTTTCTCAAATAAATTTAAGGACGTTTTCGATCATATCAAGATGCGATTAAAATAATTATTCTCCAAACCAAATTTCTATGCCTATCTATTGAAAGCTCCCTCAGTTGGCTGATTCCATAATGGAAGAGTATAATGACTTCTTGGAGTAAGTCTATGTCTACACAATGCTTTCGCTTTATAATAATTCGCTTAATTATTCATCATTATTCGAAAACTGAAACTTATACGAATTGACGAAGCCTAAATCAAAAAACATCGGAAACAAAAATGTCCTAAACGCCTACGATTCGAATGTATGAAATATTTTCATGACTCAGACGCATAAGAAACTTGCTTGAGCAGACGAAAAGAGCACACGCAGAATCTGAAAAAGCCGGCTTTTGTAAAAAAACCGGCATTAACGATCGACTCTTGCTCTGTTGATTAATTTCTCCGTCGCTTTCTCTCACTCTCTCTCTCTCCTCTCGCTACTTGTTTTTCTGCACTGCTATTCATTCGTTAACTCTCATCATCTAATTTCACTCAATGTAAGAAATTTTCTCAGGTGTAACAAAGTGTCTCTTGCTTCCACTCCACAAAGAATCCAAAGTAACGGTGAGCGTTCTGATTCAAACGACGGGATCATTTGATGATGCTCTTTTTGAACGAATGGCAACCCTTTACCCAAACCACAGCCAAAAGCGAGAAAGGAACTAACTTGGCGAAGTGCGTTAAAAATTGTATCAACTCAATTAATTCACTCGGAAACTGTTAAAATGAGAGACGGTTCAAATCGAATGAGTCTTCTCTTCACAGTTTCATATTGGGGCCAATGTCTCTCTCCGAAATGGAATATTTCTACAGAAAGCAGAAGTCAACAGGACAATAACAACATCAGCAACAACAACAACAACAACAGGCAATGTAAATCAGAGCTGCTCCGCTAAGAGATCGCGATAGAGTCGCCAAAGCGTCGTCGATCAGCTGCTGCCGCAACTGTTGGCTGCCGGTGGATACGAAGCATTTCATCGCATTTCGTTCCGAGCCAGATACGCGAGAACTGCGGACGAGATAACAACGTGTCAACGGGTTTAGGGTGAGTAATATGAATGCGGTATTCACTTTGTCCGAATCTAACGGTCGGGAAAATACGGATTGTTGCCAACATCAGCTTTTAATTAGAAGCAACATTGTGATAATTTTTCAATAAGAAAAAACAAAGAACATTTTTTGTTTGACGCGATCGTCTAGTGAACAAGATACTATATCGCGATATGGTTTTTTGGCAGTCAAAAGTGTTGTACTGACGTTGAAATATGGCCATAACCCGCATCCTACGTCGCAAACTGCACGCCAATTTCGCACGTCAGTAGAGTGCACGCGACCTTAACGGCAATGCCTGGGCATCTTTAGCAAACAACATAGTTTAGCCACATTTGGTCTGCGGCAAGATCGGTGATATCGACGCCAAAACGTGCCGAAGTTAACCTTGTCTGCGTTGCACGAATCTTCAAAAGACGGTGTGAAATTCCGAGCGGGTCTAAAGAAACGATAGATCCAATTTGTGTGTGTGTGGAGTAAAGAAGAGTCACAAGAAAAAATACAGCGCTTGGCATTCAAAAGCGATAGACTTTGGTGTTCGTTGCGGTGAAGCGGCCAGCCGGCGATATTGGCAAACACACTCGTTTATTCATCTTCTCGCCCAGACTTATTATTTTAACTCGCCCAAGTTTGCCTCACCCCACTCCCAAAAACTGCAATAATTTTTCGTTTTTTAAGATTAATCAGCCTCAGCGTGATTTAGTGGTCTGGCCTCAGCAGGCGGGCGGCGCGTGGGGCGGCGTGAAATAAATGTGTGAAACTGCGGGGCATCTGTCGGCATTGATTATTGACTCTGGCACAAAAAAAGTGAGTCTGATTCGGGCGAGTGTCAATTGCGCCGACGGTTTCTGTTTTTAAAAGAGACCGAAAGGAAAAGTGAAATTACGTTGACTCGCAACGATATCGAAACTATTGTCGATAGTGAAGCAATTGATTAGTAGGCGACGTGACGCGAACCGATTAGTTATCGCGATTAAGGACCTCGCTGAAAACGAAAGTGGGCCACTCGGTGCCAGAAGTGTCGGTTAAAATTGGCCCAAGTTGGTCACTGCCCTTAGCCTATTCGTTGCGCGCTAATAAAACGCGTGATTAAATAAATAAGACTTGTGTATATGAAAAATATATTAAAGACTCAGACACAATCGATAACTTTTCTATAATTTTTCGTATTCATTAATGACACAGCAAGTAACGTCACCAACGTGTGATAAAAATTTCTGAATATTTGAAAAATTCCTGCTCGAGATCAATTCGCAGATGTGTGAAAAATTGATCAATTAAAAGAGACTCTTAGAGAGTCAATGGAATGAGAAGAATTGCATTTCAAACGCAACAAACAGGCAACATAATTTCATTGCCATTGCCTAACCAAGCAATTAATACGAGCTAAAGAGAATCTAGAAGAAAAAGTAAGAAAAACATAAAGCAGAAATATATACAGAAGAAAAAGGAGAAGAAGAAAAATTTTCATTACAATGAACAATTGCAGTGTTCTGTTTGCGGCGTTAGTTCTTGCTTCGCTGCAACAATTCATGATTGCTGGTATATATACTAGCAATAACAACAATGGCATCTCTAACGAGAGTCCTAAACCAACAACAATACCAGCAACAACAACGCGTCAACAGAAAGCAACATCAAGCAAAACGATGCATCATCATTCTGGTCATCAACATTTTGTGGGTTTATCGAGAGCAACCAAACAAGTGCATTCGCTATTGCCGCCACCAGTGCATGAAGAACATCAATACCATCCACAACACCAGCATCACCACCATCGCCATCGTCAACCATCCGAGCATCACCATTATCACCAACAAGAAGACGCCCAGCAAACGCCGTGGTTAAGCTTCAATCAAGAATTGAAGACCACTACACCAACCTCAGCGAGGCCAACGACAACACCAATCAAAGCCACTCATAAGAACCAACATTTGCAACATCCGCACACAGGCTTGAAATCGATTTCTGTAGCCAACAACATTTGGCATCATTCTGCATCCTCTCCCGCCGCCAAAGGTCAGCAACAGTCTTCGGCTCGGCAGCCTGAGGTCAACCTGTCATCTTTATTCTTCAACAATAATCAAGCCAACTCATCGTCATCGCTATTCCCATCATCATCGTCTTCATCATCATTATCATCGGCAACATTGTCATCACTCTTATCCGGATGGTCCAGACATGAATCCACAAGCCATGAACAACAACAACAGCAACCGGCTGATGCAAATCGGTCACATTATCTTAGATCGGCAAAACTCTCCGATAGGTCCAGATTGAAAGCATCAGAGTACACGGACGAATACTATTACGATGATGATGACGTCCCCGGCATCGATGAAGAGTATGAGGAGAACGAAAATACTGCCAATGAGCTTGACTTAGCAAACGATCGAATCTCTCCAGCTACAGCTTCTGGTGCTGCACGCGCTCCTCATACTCATCATGCACATGACTCCACACTCGCTCGCGCGTTGGTCGGGAACAAGTTGCAAGGAGGGGGACTACGATATCTTGATGAGCAGCAGCTGTTGTCGGCCAAAGAGGTGAACCCGTCTGAACTAGTTTTAAAATTAATTTCATGCTTTAGTATTTATATAAATTCTTATCACAGTAAATTCTCTCATAGCATCGGCCATCACATGTATTGGTAGTCATGTCCACAGACATAATTTTGAACATTCTACAATAATTTATTGTATCGAGTGAGAATTTAAGCCCTACGTCTCCTAATTTCAGCACTATCTCAAAAACTCTTATTTTTTATTACTTCGAAAACAAACTACGAGATGATGTCGTACAGAAATCGATAATTATCGCCTAGCTCTCATCGATACCCTCAGGTTTATCATTGCTTCTGGCAGTGATTTCTTATAGCAATTTTCTCAATTGATTGATATGTCGATAGATTGAAAATTGCTTCTCCTACTCTTCTTCTCTTACACTTGGCTCACCCTTCTTCAAGAATACTTAGTTATAGCTAGTTGGGCTAGTGGGTCCATTTAAATCATTCCTTCCATTCCATAATTTCCATAATTTCCTTCCTTCCTTGCAACTACCTTCCTTCCTTCCTTCCTTCCTTCGGTCCTTTCTTCCGGCCTTTCCTTGGCCAGAAAATAGATCAGTGGAAAATGGATCACGAAACCACACATCGTTAACATATCCTCACAGGGTGGTCCGTCCTTCTTCTTGAATGTTTAACTATCAAATTATCTGAATCGATTGTTCGCTCGAAGCATAAGAAGCCTCGTAGAGAAACCATTTCAAAAATTGCGCCTGAGGCGGAACCACCCGATGCAACGATGCATTATAATTTCTACCGACTGACTAAAGATAATCATCAAAACTTGACTCCATTAAGCGGTGATCAAACCACAACAACAACAACGACAACAACAACAACAACAATGACGATAAGAGCGAAGATCTCGTTAAATGAGAAAAAGAAGTTACTCTTTAGCCAGATTGTCTTGATTGCAGGCGTAATCATGTAGATTTTGCTCACTCCCCCGTTCGTCCCTCGTCTGCTTCACGGTTCGATCGCAATTAAGTGGTCAACTTATCGAAACCAGAGCTAATCAACTACTTTCAGCGGCCCACCGTAAGCCCCTGGCGCTCAAACGGTAGCAGCCCCCGACGTTGCCGATGCTCCAGTAACCCCGTAATTATTAAATTAACGTAACCAAAACAAGCAATTTTGATAATAATAATCCGCTTACACAGAGACAAGTGAGTATGAATGAAAAAAATAACAACAACAACAACAGAAACTTGCACAACATAAGATTAAGCATACGTCGCTCCCTTTCCCGAATAATGCGAGTAATGCGAATGAGCTTGAGGCAAATTAACAAAAACAGGAACGAAGGTAATACTAAACGTACGTGACGCTATCCCTAGGTTTCACTGCGCGTCAAAGGCTTTTGATAGTCCTTTTCCTCTCTCTCAAAAAAAACCATAGTAGTTCAGAATTCTGAGCAACACTGTGCGCATTCTTTGAAAAAGAAGGTGATGAAGCAAGCTTGGTCCGGATGAAAGAAACGGCAGTTAGGTAAAGAAACGGTAAATCCAAGGAGCAAAACAACAGGTTCCGAACAAAGGGAACAATAGTAGGTCAGACGATTAACCAAAAAATCAAGCCATAGGTTACACAAAAACGTAAAGAAATATCGGGTATGGATACGTTCGGACCGCACATAAGCACAATCTTCAGTTAAGAGTTACGCACGTTAATTCACTCCACAATTTAATCATCAGTTTTACCAGAAGTTTACGGTTCATGGCTTTCGCCATCAAAATCTGAAATTGTCATCAATTTAATCACGCATTTTTTGTTTGAAAAATGTAAATTTTTTCACTTAATCGGCGTCATAGCATTGAATTGTTTTCCTCGAATATCCTGAAAGTCGATAAATTTTTTAATATAATCTCTCTTCGCCCACTGTCAATTGTCTTCAACCGGGTTGATATTTCGTTTTTCTGAAATTTGCATTTCTTAAAAGCCTATAAAAGACACTTCATTATTATGTTTTGCAGAGTTAGAAACACAGATGGAGCTGGAGACAGCTGGATAATTTCTCAAAGTATCGCATCGTCACCACGTACGTCGTTGCGGCGTGTTGCGAAAACTTTCATTATTTTCGTTACGGCTTTCTCATTACTGAATGAATGGACTGAATTTCATTAAAAAGTTTCGCTCTTAACCAAATTCGTATAAAACTTGGCTAATCTAAATGGCCATTGCTTCCTCACTCTGAAACATCTGAACCGACCATCGGTGTCGGAGTTACGACTGTTTTCATTACCAAATCATAAAAAAATTTGATTATATGATAAAATTGGAAATTGTGTAAACGTCATAAAAAAGAAGTGGGAACCAGAATTACAAACAGCTTTTCTAAATAAATCCAAAAAACAAAAAAAAAAAGAAAACCGAGAGAAAGGATATGCAAATTTATAGGAATACGATAAATATCAATAAACATAATACATAAATAATAATTTCATTTCGAATAGAATTTCCTCAATTCGCTTAATCTCTTATCTTAATCTTTATAACTTTCCTTAAGGAAAAGCGTTTTTGAAAATTTCCAGGATTGGCATTAAAAATGTGACTCTTCAATCAGTTTGCTTGAACTACTATCCCATTCATCAGGCGGATCATACTACCTTCTTTTTAATTCAGTGTTCGTGATTCGTAATGTAAAAATGTCCGATGAAAAAACGATATTTTCTTTCTACGATGAACTTCATTCGGGAAAACTTCATTCGAAGAACTTCATTCGAAGAACTTCATTCTCCTCGAAGAGAAGACTCTTTAGGAACAGATTGAATCCTTTTAACAGTATTAAACATTTTTGATACTTTCGAACTTTAAATAAAATTTTAATTAGATATAAATCATCATGGAATTTAATCTGGCTTAGAGAATTTTATTAATTTAATAAATCTCCTACGAGGATCGCAAAGTCCATCAATTTTGTCAGCTTGCAATTTTGCAAACAAACTTTTGTTTAATTGCATTTTCTGAACTAAAAGAGAATTTGTAACGTATTTCTAAAATGTTGCCAAATCAAAAATTATAATCCAAAAACCTTCGAAATGAAAAATTACTCTCATTTACCAGATCTCGAAATTGTGTAGGTAGATTTACTCGTAGATATATCCAATCTGCCATATGTTTTAATCCAATGTCTAAACGTCTAAGTTTTTCTCAACTAATTATTTGTATTAATGACTTCTTTTTGTAATGCTTCATCACGATGATGATGGCTTTAATCTGCATAAGAGCCGTTTTGATGGAAAAATAACCAAAAGCAAAAAAAAAACATGTGTTGTTGGACTGACAAACAAACACGCGCGAGTAAAGTGACAGACAGTCTGGCAATCGGAGGAAGGTGTTTGCTGTGAGGCGATGATCAGATTCAAAAGGCACTTAAAAAAATTAAAAATTCCACTATAGCGAAATATTTTCTGGCATCTGTTTAGCGCCGGCAGTGAAGGATTTATTACAGAGTTAAAAATAAAAATGAGAAAAACCTTTTGAAAAAATATTTCATTTGATGTTAGAGATGTTACGCAGTGACAAATATGAAAAAACAGACTAATCATTTCCAATGGTCAGAACGTTTTCCAACGATATTTTTTTGCAAACTTGTGGATGTATTTTCCAAGAATATTCAGAATATATTTAAATAGAATTAATTTTTCATAATCTTCTTCTCCTATAATTATCCTTATAATCTTAAAATTAATTTTTTTTATAATCTTTTAATAATTTTACAATTATAACTGATGACGAGAATATTGCGCACTTTCCTCGGTTTCACTCATATATTATGTTCTCTTAAGCGATGTATATTTTCGACACCCCACACTACTCAAACTACTTCTTCCCGCTCTAACAAGTAATGCTCTAACAGAATTAATAATAAATGTTAATAAGTAGATCGCGCGAATTAGTAGAAGCTTAATGCACGATAAACGTTACTTTTTGAAATACATTTCACATTTGATTATTTATTCCTTTTATCTTTAGCAAGCAATGATAATGAATAATTACTGCGTATATAGATTAGTATGTTGTTGTTGTTTTTTAGTCTGTATAGCCTTTTGTTGTTTATACATTCACCCTATTCCTATTCATTAGACGCTCTTTCACAGTCAATTTATCAAATGTAAATACTACCACGTCAATAAATATTTACAAGATTTGCCTTGTGGTATCCAAACTATCCATTATGGCCATTTGTATGATGGAGTATATCACCTTTAATCTGATCTTGTTGTCAAACTGGTAGACTATGCTTTACCAATTCAAATATATTTACGTGTAATTAACTTAACTAAAGACTGTTATAGACCGTAAAGTCGGTAAAACTGAACAGATATCGATTTCACTCCCGGATTGAAATTAAAAATGGTTTCATTTCTTTTTCATTTACGGACCCCTTTCTGCCCCCTCCTGCATCCATAACACATTAATTACCTAGTCGGTTTTTATCAATCAAACAAAATTGGTGTATCGATAATTACGCACAGTGGAAAGGATTAATTTATGCACAGATTCGTTTTGGTCTATTAGACAACAATAGTTTCTTTCATTTCTTCTCGAAATCCCGAAGAAATTGCTCTTAATATTTCCATACGTCTTATCCAATGGCTTTCACTGACTTCTTTGGAAATTATTCATTTAATTTACTCAATAAATAAATCAAATTAAAATTTATTAATTGAAAAATCAAGTCAATAAATCTCCAAATTTACTTTCACTCTCTAAATGTTTCTTGTATTTATTTCATGCTTCTCTCTGAAGTATCTTCCTTCATCAGTCTCGGCTATTTCTCTAATCTGCTTTTAATCAATTAGCTTCTATTATATTACCGTCAATTCGTTCTCTAATTGCCTTTGGTTATCGTTGTCCGCTTCTAACGCATACTCCTTAATTCGATACTTGCTTTTGTAACAATTGTAAGAATTTCGCACAATTTTCCAGTACAATTTTTCTCTGCTCTAAATTCAATTTTTCTTTTCTAAAGAAAAGTTTAAAATTACTAGTTGGCCTCGGTTTAAATAAAAAACCGAATAAAAATAAATCTTAGATTAAAAAAATAGCTCGCAAGCAGAAGACAGTATATTCGGGCTCAAAAATTCAAATTTCGATATTTCACTTTTTTTTTGGATTTTACACTGAAAAGCGAATTAATAAGAACTTTATTTTAAAATTCAATTAATAACCTGCATCTCAGAAATAATTTCAACTTTATTTCATAATTCTCACCTCCGGCCATTTTCATAATTTATTTTATATTTAAAATTTTAAAAATTCCATTTTAAAATCGAAATAAATATGAATGATTGAATGAAATGGTTGCCAATTATTGCCAATCAATGAAATTAAACTCGGATTTCAAATTAACGATTTGGAAATCCAAACAAACAGACAATCAATTATTTGTTATGAAAGCGATTTATATCAAAACTTATTATTTTTTTGGAGACCATACCATTCCGCACCACTACAAATAATTTTTATTAAAGTGATATTATTTGAAATATTTGAAACTGTTGAAATTTTCCGAATAAAAGGACAATTAGCATATTGCGCGAATAGTTGTATCCCCGGTCTAGCACAGTGGTCATATTCCCGTTATTTATTATGTAAATCCATGTAAAAAGAGAGACAACAAATCACGCAGAGTAAGACTATTGCTATTAAATGTTTATAACAAACAAAATAGATGAAACCAATTCTTATAAATTCGCCAAAAAAGGATTGATTCGCCAATCAATTCTTCTTTCGCCCGACCCTCAAATTGACTTCCGAATATTTCCGAATATTCGATTTGCAATAATTTCGAAAATTATTAAAGTTTGAACAGTAGGCATAAGCAATTGATTGAAAACAATTTTTATCAAATTAAAATTCATTCTTAACCACTTTGCGATCTCGATTAGACGAATTACATCTAATTAAACAAGCCTATTAAATGCTGAAGCGTGCTAATGGATGCCTTCGTTGTTGTTGTTGTTATTCGAACAAAATGCCTAGACCTCACGAATTCGTTAAATGAATAGAAAATTGCGACTCATTAAATGGCGCTTACGACACGATTCGTTGAACAAGCCAGTTGCTAGAGTTGGATGCGGAGAAACGAAGAAACGAAGAGAATGAATGAATCTTATAAAATTTGAAAAAAATAGAATTGCTTTGATTATTCCTCGCTTGTTGTTCGTCGGCATCTTTTTAAGCGGTAATTTAATCTTTCAAACGAATGAATGAATGAATGAATGAATAAATAAATCAACGAAATACGACGGGGGTATGATAGCGCACGTGTTAGAAATGTTTAATGAACTCGTAAAATATTTCCCTTGCAACAAAAACATTCCATTCAATTTTCACTAAAATTCAACGATAAAATTGAATATATTTTCTCGATAAACGTTTAAAAAATTTCAAATATGTTGTAAATTAATTCTGTGAAATATTCGTGATGAGATTTATTGTTTTCCATTCTAAAACAGGGTGTTCTCATTTAGCATGATAGCAGAGAATAGTCTCGGATTGAAAGTGAATAAACACCAAATCCGCGTAAAAAAAGACGGATATATCAATCAGTATACATCATACATTATAAATAAAAGATCACCAAGCTGGTTTAGCTACATCAGGTTTTTCAAGGGTTAATTTTTTTGATAATTCATGAGAATCTGAAATACATTCTGTAGAGAAGAAATTAATATGCATTATAGAATAAATACGTTAACACGTATAACGGGGTACAAATTATACGAAAATACAGTTTGTCTCAATTAAAAGATCTTGATATTATAATCTAAGTACGCACGATCTTTTACCAGACTCCGACGTGGAAAATTGTTCAGTCTTTGAAATGCTTCTCGCAGGAAATGGCAATACCTAAGGAGGTCAGTAACTCCCCGAGTACATTTTTGTTGCTTCGTAATTATCTGTTTAAGTTAAGGCTATTAATGTTTATGTGCGAATAACGAAGATCGGAACACCGTGGTGCACCGGAGCGCCATCAAATAAACATCGTTTTGCTCCAGACCATTCATGATATTTTCACGATCGACAAAGTAAATATTTTTAGCTTCTGGAAATATTTTAGTTGCAAAAATGTTTGCCCGGATGTTTATTGATTGCTATTGGTATTGATGGTGGATTGTGTTAAAGGAAAATGCTTGAAAAGCAATGAAATAAAATAAAAAGGAAAAGAAGGCGATTACGATGAATAATGACTCACGAAGAACAAGAAGTACTCGAGGTCAAATAAACACGTTTTATATTGAGTAAACTATCAATAATTAGCCAGCATCAAATATTGAATGTTACCTCTCCCCTCCCGCCTTCGTCTGTGTTTATGTGTTAGTTATTAATATAATATTCATTTCATTCTTTAAAAGACTAACAAATTAATCATCACTGAGTATAAATCATTGATGTGGTCTATACAACATCATTATTATCATGATTCAAATGAAGAAGGAGGGAAGAGACTCATTATAATGTGCTACAAAATACTGAAAACTACCTTTATTTCTCTGTAGAATTTCCTTTAGAACGACACGAAAAATATTAAAAACATACCGCAAAATCTTCTCGGTGTCTTCTAGTTTTAATCTTCTATGCCGTCTCTTAAGTCTTTGCCATTAACTGTCATATTTTTCGTGAAAAAACTGTGATAAAGCTTCGAATAATTTACATCGTCACGATGCAATCACGTCTATAGAGTTAGCACGATGCCCACAAAAACCAACACCAAAACTCTAAAATCCATTTCACCGCATTGCTGCCGGGTATGAACCGCACCGACTACTAAACCGCTATCAGCCACGAACTGGTCTTTTAGTTACTTATTCTTTCATGACCCTACGACATTCGTGTGGGCCAGAAGTGCCGCAAACAGAAGCTATTACTGCTTCTGATGTTGTTGCTGCTGCTGATGCTGCTCGTATTGTAGTTGCTGATGGCCTCATGAACTGGCAATGTTTTTGTTATTGTTAGCCAATTAATGAACAATGGCAACAAGTCGAGAGGCGGCTAATAAATGCAATGATCGCTTTTAGCAACAAATGCAGCTCTATTTTAGGACACCCAGTAGGAAAGCGTTGGCAATGATTTGCAGCAATATAGAAAATCTATTACTAGAATAGAACACAGAGATGACCTGCAAAATTTGATAAGGATATATAAAAATAAATGTTGTCGAGAATGATCCAGACTACTATATAATCGTTAACATTGCACTGGCAACATTGCTGACGAAGAATTCCCGTCCTTTCGTGGATACTCTTCTGCAGAACAATTACAAGCTGATACGGCATAAAAACCATAAACAATGATATTTTGATCGATGTCTGCGTGTGTGCGTTTTAAAATGTTGTCGGAAATGTATTTTCCAACAACATCGGCGGCAATAACATCAACAACAGGCTGTAATGACGTAACAACAATAAATTCACTATCTCCTCTAATTCAGAATGAATTCTCCGCTTTTTTTCTGCTTCTTTGATTAATTGATGATTGAACAACAACCGCAACAACGGCAACAATCACCCACGTCTCGAACCTCTCTGGTTCCACCCTTCTCAAACGTTTGGTCTGTGGGTGGCACGCGATCATGAACATTTCTACACGACAATGCTAATTAGGAAGAGGGAGGAGGTTCAGTGGAAGGGCAAAATGCTCTATTGTGATTGCTGCTCGCTGGCATCGGGATCGAATCTCGTTGATGATGATGACTGTGTTAATCTGTGTTTATTCCAAATGCCAAATTGGCAACCACGAGTCGCGCACGATCGACACGCCGAACTGGTCATTATGATCGCTCTATTAATGTGGCGCCCCGTCGGGATTACATTGATTGCGATTTCGAAGCGTGCTGTTTTGTCAATGTTTTCAAAATTATGAAAAGCAATAAAACTATTACGGAAAAACATTCCCAACTGAATCCGTGAAATGGATGCCAAGGTTTTAATAGATCTGCCTCCACACACTACCTCCGCCCGCCTCCTCCTTCCATAACTCCTTGGCAACATACAGGACTTCGGTTGATGTGATAATTAAATTAACGATCCCGTAAAACGGCATTAAAAACAAAGACTTATCCAACATCAAGAGGTTCTCGCATAAAATCGACGCTTTCGAAGTGCCCGATTTGCATCAATTTCTTCCGCCTCATGCGACAAAGTTGCTCCCGCCTTAGTCGCGCTTCAGATATCAAAATTTTTGCTTTGCTTTCCACTGTGTTAAGCCCAAAGGTTTAGGGTTATTTTCTCCATCCATGATGGTTGGCCTCTGGTGAGTAGCTCGTGTAAAATTCATTGTTTATACGACACGACCACACTGTGGTATGTCACACAGTGTCAGCATGCGTGTGTGTGTCACTGTGTGACTGTGTCAGTGTTCGTGTTTGGTGAAGGAGTCGTCGTTTTATGCCTTGTGCTTAATTTTCATTTTGTCTACCGAGCTGATTGCATTCTGTTCGTCTGACGTAACTCCAAGATTACTTAACGTCATGCCACTTCATCGGAAGTGTTTATCATCTCAAGAAGCTGGCAATGATATTCTACCAAGGCTGCCACATGTTTTAAAAGCAGAAGACTGAGTCGAAGAGAGCGAAAAGAAAGAAGAAAAAGGAATTGGGTAATTTTTCGGATGAGCTCGCAATTGAATTGGCCTTGTCGTGATGCTTTAATTAATTTCAATCGAGGAAATCGCATTGAAGTGCGGCGTTTAAACGACACAACAGCTTCTTCTACACTTCCCAAATTAATTCCAATCTTCGAGCTTAACGATTTCTGTTGAAATGAAACTTGCGAGCATGCATTAATTGACTCTTCCCGGAATTATTTGCAAGGTTTTATTTTACTATTTGTGCGAAATTCACAAAATGAATCATTGTTGAAAATGAAAGAAAAAGGAAGAAATATTTTCGGCAATACGGAATATTATTTTATTGTACCAAAATCTCGTTCTCGGTTTCAACGAAGGCTGGAATGTTTCGCAACTAATGTCATCCTCTTAAAAAAATGGCAGCGCCGTTCGACGAAGCAAATGTACGGTATAATACCTTCTTAAATTATATTATTAATGTCTCTACTATAAAATCGTTCTCAATCTTTACTTAGTCTTAATCATAATATTGAGAATAATACTGAATTATTGCTGATTTACAATAATGATGAATCATTTGTGACAATTTAACAAGCTATTATTCATTCTCTTCTATCGATTGCAATCGATAACAATGCTATTGGCATCGCAGATTCTCTTTGCAGTTACCGCGTTGAAGCGGTACATTTTATTTCCATCATTAAACTGATCATAATCATGTAATAGCTTTTGTTATTTTCAAGATACCTCAAAGAGAGAATGTAAATAAAGTGATTATTTCCATTTTGTGATTTCCTCTAATGAGTTCGTTCAGAAAAAGAATTGAAGATATGACATAAGACATAAAGCAATAGCCGTTGAAACTGAAAAAACCAAACAAATGCGGAAGACGTCTGTAATTATGATAAATAAAGAATAATGCTAGTAAATAGAATCCGCCGAAGATCGATGGAGCTGCAAGCAGCATTTGCTTGATTGAATCTTTTTTTCAGACGGAAATCTAGAATGCCCTTCACGTCTTAAACAAGACTTTATGGTCATCTGCTTTTTTTGTAACCATCATTATAAAGATAATACAAAATATTGCAGCATCAGGAAGGTTGTGACATTGGCTTCAAAGTTGAAACCTTTCTGACCCTCACCGAGACCTCATTGAGTTTGGCGATCGCTGTGATTGGATATATGGATTAAAAAGGGATAACAATATGACAAAGTCGATAATAGACAATATTTGAGTTATTAGAAGAGCTAAAAATTATTTCCGAGCTAAAAATTCATAGATCATTCACAGGTTTGCACACACCCCATCGTCACACTCGTTATCAATGACTTGTCTTGAAACAAAGGGCGTAATTATTGGTAAATATTGGTTTCCATTCTGTGAAGGAATTATTAATATTGGTGTTGCAGCTCTTCTCTTTATAAAACGTCACGCAATATACGAGGTCACAGTAATGAAGCGCCGACCACGCAAATAAACCGTATCGTCCATATCGATTGTCAAGACATGACTTATTCTCATGTCACTCCATTCGCAGCAAGCTGGCAACACTTTCCCATTTCCGTTTTATTGATGACTGTAGAGAGGCGGCAGCCAGGCGATCAGACCATGATCAAACCGCGAGGAAAGACATAAAAATTGCGAAAACTTTCTTAGCGTTTGTCGACAAGGATGAACAACGGACTCCATAAACAGATAATTTTATCGACAGATATTCAGAAAAAATGCGAACACTTCGGTTCATTGTGGTTTTCATTGTGGCTGCCTTTTTATGGGCACTTTTTCTTTCTATTTTAATATTTTCCACCTGAAACACTTACATGCACACACATTAAAACGCAGATGCAACAGATGCGCATACAATTGAACACACAAGCGATAAAAGTGAGTCCTTAGATTGTGGCTTTGTTTCAAATTTTTCCGGCTTTCTAAATATCGTACGCATCGTCACACCACCAAAAGCAACAACACCATATTAAATTTAATTCGTTCGCTTTTTCTCTTGGATATATCATTCAATTTTCAACGATTTCAATAATTTCGATAATCGTATTCTGATTCGAAATCTATTTACTCATAAATAAAATCTCTTGATTTTCTTTCAGCAAGATTACGCCGATGATGAACCGATTCGATCCGTCTCAGAAGAATTCTTTCAAAATGATGCCCCGGGTGGATTAACCGAGCAAAAGTACCGTGAGTTGGGCACGTTGGAAGCCGCGCAGCAAACCCGTGACAAGTACTTACTAGATCAGGATCATCACAGACAAAGTGAGTTAAAGAGATAATTTGAACATTTTTTGTTCAAATTTTTTGTCCAATTTTTTGAACAAAATTGGACATCAAATAAATATTAATAATTTTTTAAATTTGATCATTATTTTCATAAAAGCATTTATCGTGCAGTCACAAAAATGTTCACAAATTCTTATTATAATTCCTAATGCCCACTCGATTGTTATTATTGCACAATCCTCATTGTTATTCACTTCTATTGCCCCCCCCCGCAAGGAGCAATTCTCCCTGCCGATTACAGACGTGCGCCATAGTCTAATCATTCATAAATCATGCTTATTTTCCTAGAGGGTATTCCTCACCTTCAGAGTTGCCAGTATCAAGCAGGGTTGGTATTGGTTATTCTCTGACACAAGCGATTACTTCATTAAACTGTCATTCATAGAATCGTATGCGTTGACAAACGTATGCGAACGATTTGTTCATCCGAGAAAATGAAAATGGAAAATTACAAACTTCCACATTCAAGGAGAGACTATCAATGATGTCTTCAGGCAACATACTGGGGGAAAAGAAATTCGAGAGGGAGAAAAATTCGACAATTTTGTTGTTGTTAAGTTTTGTATGCGTCGAAAGAAAGCTTTTATTTCTTCCTTTTTAAAGCAACAATTTTCTACTGTCACTCAAGAATTTTTGTTCAATTTTTGTGATTTTACTTGTTGCTCTTTGTTGTTGTTGGTTTCTCTTCTTCTTTTATTGCCTGCTGATAAAATGGGACAACGTCAGATTGTTTGACTAACTGACAGTTAGCCATTGACAGCAGTAGAAAAGCGTGGCATTCAATGGGTTTAATACTTATTCGCAATTCATGAATCGAAATCGATGAATGCCATCGGAATTCTTATCAGTTAGTGTTGATTCCTAACGAAAGCGTGTTATCGCGCATCGACGACGAAAACGAAAAAACCGACGTTGGGCACCGAGTTTCGACTAAACGAAATATACGGTAGTTTACGATATTCTTACGATTGATGGATACAAGATTGTGTTTTATATATGGATACATATATACATGGCTACACAATATTTGTTGTGTTGCAACTCTCTGACGATGATCAGAAATAATATTGTTGGTTTCAGTTGTAAGGGATTTTTACTTTACCGACGATATATATGAATCTCACATATGAATGAATGCTCTATAATTACAACAAAATTATAATCATTAATTACCTGAAAATATTTCCTCCAACTTCCTTCTTTATTTGACGCCACGGTTTGAGTGTCAGAGAAGATCATTTAATGGACCCACATGATCTCTTGAGGGGAGACCAAAACGTATCTTAACCCGCTGTTCCAAAATATTGTAATAATAAATAATGCAGATTTACGAGGTTCCAGAACGTAATGCTCTGACCACAACCGAACATGGCCGTAAAGGTGCTTACCCATAAGTGAAGTAATGACATCGAGCTACATTTTACGGTCGTACGACTTGACAGCGTATGAGTAACGAGCGCATGTAGCGCAGCTCAGCAACTCTCAATTGTTTACCCGTTGAACGCTTTTAGTGGTGATGCTGTTGATGATGGTGACTGTGCCGGTGATGGCGGCAATGATGATGGTTTGGGGGTGGGGCACATATATGTGCAAACATCGCGGAAGTCACTCACGCACAGCTAGACAACAGTGACGCAAATAACGCCAACATAAACCAATGGTCTGAAGACAACAACAACAACTACCGCTAACACGACAACAACCATATAGTTCAGTATGAAAACGTTAATAAATTTGAATTAATATCGTCATTCTTGCCGTTTTTCTTGCTTATTCGAAATCCAAGTATCCAACCGGTGAACTACATTTACAACTTAATGATAATTAAGTGAAAATTAATGGTCTCAATTAATTCGATTAATAATATGTTGCCAACATCAAAGCGCCACCGGTAGAGCCTGGGCCAATAAGAAGACTCTCGGCCAATTTGACGCATAAATGCTTCTTCAGCCTGTCCTTTCATGAAATGAAACTTATTCTCTATTGTTGTTATTTTCGTTGCTGTTTTTTTTTTTGCTACTGCTGCTACCGCATTTATTTTTACACCTTTCAATTCGAATTCGAAAAATTTTAATGGAGACATAGAAGCGCCGCCTATCAATTTGTACATCCGTTAAAAAAAACAAAAGATACGAAAACACACATTTACAATGCCAATAACGATAACAATAACGGCAAGAGTTACAACAACAAAATATAAATATAAATATTTATGTAGTAACCAAACAAGACGGGTAACGGGGTATTAAGACGGGGTAGAGAGAATAAGAATAAGCGAGAGTGCGCATGTGTATGTATCAGTGTGAAGAGGAGGAGCCGGGGGAGAGAGGTAGATAACCCGACGAAAGGGTAAAAAGAGCGCTAAATCGTAGTGGTTAGGAAGCAGAGAGAAAGCTGTTTTAACCAAAGCCACCCATTGTTTCTGCTGATGCCGTTGCCACAACCACCAACAGTTTGGCAGTCAATAATACTGTTGGTAATGTGTATACAATGATGATGCTGACCATGATCATGAGGTTGGTAATACCGTGAGATCATGCGAGTGTTGGTGACTGTAGCCCCATTTACAACGATACCACCCAGGAACCAAAACAGTAACGGATCATTCATTCAGATACGCTCGCAACCCCAGGCTCACGTTCACACGGAAACGCGCACACACACGCACATAAACTCACAAACATAAATTTACAAACATGGTGGTATCAACAACAATAACAACAACAACAACAACAACAATAACAAAGAACGAATAACAAATAACACTTTTGTTGCTGTTGGTGAAAATTGCGGCAATATCAATTTGTCCAGTGGTTTCGCTGATTAAATCGACGCCAACAACAATCATCTCACAAGTTTCAGAAACAATAAGCAGTACAACAAAAACTAATTACTAATACTACCACTACACTACTACTACATCAAGTTCAACATTACTTGTTACCACCAAACATGTTGGTCATAAACAACAACAAAAACAGAAAATACAGAGAGAGAACAACAAAATGATTGTCCCCTTGATAGTTTGCAACTTAATAAATCAAGACACCAGAGACAACGTAACGATACGCAAGCAACGCATCGCATGTTGGTGCAACATCTTTGCACATGCGCTCATACTTATAACGTCTCAGGCTGAACGTACGTCACAGTTCTTGTCGTCGATATCGAGTCGATTTAATTCTTCAGTCCGTTCATTCCGGACGGGGTGGCCCGCTTATTGCCAGCAGTAGCAATTAGCTTCTTGTTGTTGCAGGCTTTTGGTCTTTTCCTAACCAAGCCGGCAGAACCACCGCATCGTTGCGGATGGTCCCAAGTCATGATCATCTTTCATTTTTCTCATTAACATTTATATTATTCGTCAGATCGACGTACACACAAACCTCGCCAATAACAATAAGCGAACAGATGACGTTCGACGTTGCGATGCAAGTGGAGTGACCAAATGGTTGAGAGCATGGATAATGAACGGCAAAGATGAGGAGGCTCCTACTGTCCGACTGCCAATTTGTCACAGCAATGATAATGACGATGATAATGATAATAATCATGCATCAATTGCCTCGTTATTGTTGTTGCCGCCAATTCAGCTGGATCGATTTTTTGTATTGGTTTTTCTCGGTAGTTTATGAAAATCGTTCGAGTCTGGAAGTCTAAACGACCGCGAGGAGCAGCTTTTTGATCTTTCATCAGGAAATTATTTGTTGTAATTGTACGGATTTGTAATCATAAAATGTTCCCATGCGGTGGCCAAGTCACGCTCAATCGACAACATCATCGATGGCAAGTGGCGGTTCTGCGTTAAGGCGGTGGCTGTGTTCGTGGATAACGACGACGGGCATTATAATACCCCAACGAGTGCGTTGCGATGAGATGTTTTGCAGCGTTGTGGGGTCGATCATTATCATCAGTGATAACTGTATTCATTGCAAACGCATTTAAATTTAAGAGAACGTTACGGTTTTAGCTGAAGTCGTTGCTTTTTAAATGTTCGCGACTTAGTAATCAATTTATGGTCCCGTGATACTTTGGGGAATGTAACCATACGTTATCTACCCTCTCTTTAATATTTTGAGAAAAAAATTTCGTCTTTCCAATCGTGCCAATGCAAAATTATTCATTCACTTCGAACACCCTGCAAGGCTTGTCCTCACGAAAACACGAAAAACTTCGATGAAGGAATAGAATTTCCATTTCAGAAAAAGAAAAACAAAAATTATATATGTCGAAGGAGTTTTTAAACGCCTCTTCGTATTTCATCTAACAATAATTCCGCCTTCCCTTCGCCTTCTATATTATATATTTTGTCGTCGACACGCAGTATTTGAGGATTTTCAGCCTACTTACCTCCCCCCCCCCACCCTCACCGACACAGGCTTTCAATATATGATCGCTTCCATGCGACAACGATCGGAGGGACAAAAAATATTCCCGTTAATTGTTACCTGTCTCGCCTGTCGTTAGTTATTTGTTGCGATGTTGCTTATGTTTAGCGCATAAAATTATAAGCGCAACATTTGTAGGTCAGAGATACTGACTTTCCAATGAAATTTAATATTAAACCATAAAAAATAATTGTGAAACTAAACAATAAAAATCACTGATCCTACAACAATTTCGCTTACTCCATCGAGGCGCAATGCAGTTTGCAACACCTACACAAATCGCCCGTGAACTTGAGCCAGACAACACTGATAAAATATACTATGCCGAAGCTGAAAACTGCTTGGGAATCACCTACACTCAATTGTTGCATGAGCAATAATGAACACATGTTGCAAACATCACTCTCACAGAATAAGATGATTTGGAAGTGCTTTTGAAACGTTTCGATGAGCCCAATTGGATTGCAACGCTTGACTGCTTTGGCGCATCGATACGAGGCGCATGATACGCGGACGTTCTGTGCCACACTCCTTACTCTACGCATTACTATGTAGTATTCGTGGCTGGGTGCAGAATGATGAGGAATAGTATAAAAGCGTGACGTAAGAAACAAAACGCAAAACCTAGTCGAAAACAAGCAACGAATGAAGCCATTATGAAAAGCAATCGCGCGCATCCTTTGGGTGTACTGCGGAAAATTCCGATTAATCACAAAGATGCCCAAACATTACTTGAAGAGGGAGGGCCGAATTGTTAGATTCTGTTTCTGTGTTTCTTTCGACTTTACTTTAGAATATTTACTGCCTGATTGGCTCTCAAATGGCCCGAGACAAATAACGTTGCTGGCAACATGTGGCAAAAGTAGCTTACAAAAAACTTCCCGCCCCTCTCTACTGGCCCTTGCCCTAAATTCTATCATGTTAAAGTAGAGGGAAATAAAAAGGTCTCACCCTTTCTATTCCCTCGCAGAGAGTCCAAAAAACTTTGTCCTAGGGAAACATTCACAACGCGTAGAGTAGAGAAAACACTGGTAGAGTTGAAAGTTAAAACGGAAATCCGTATTGAATCACAGAAGGTGCTGCGAGATCAGCGAAGCTCTCACACACTCTCATACACAAAACTAACTTTGCCGTCAAGAGACACTACTGCAATGTCCCTCGCCTGGTACTAAAACCCGCATTTTGTGTTTTACAAAGTTATTCATTCTATTTAACTCGGAGGCAAAATGACAAAGTAGAATTAATTCAAACATTTCTACGAGGCGAAAAAACTTTTCTGCGCTTTTCTTTTTCAAAATTATTTTTTGTGAATTTTGGTCATCCTGATGGTTGGTTGTTATCGTTGTTGATTTCAGGAAAATTTAGTTGAAAATCTCTGGAAAATTGAAAGCAGTATGGAGTTGGTCATAGGAATTGCAAAATATCTGACTGCAATAAATATAGATGGAATTTTTGAAAATATCTAAATGTTCTCCAATTTTTATGCCCTAGGGCGCTATCGGGACCATTTTGAAATATTATTGAAAATGTTTAAAACAAATATAAACGATATACCGACTCCGTATAAACAAATTTAGTAGGGGTCTCAGGCGGCCGACAAATTTGTGTCCTTCACTCTCTGTTAAATCTGCGATTAATCTGTTAAAAGTATTCTGTTACCGTTATCTTGTTACGGTGTACATCTTTATGTTAAAACCAATGTTCTGTCTGATATTCTGTCAATAACAACAATGTTAAATTCTCTCAAGACGCTATGTAGAGTCGACTTTTCTGTTAAAAAGAGAAACGTAGGTGGACAATCAGATAACAGGGTGGGAAATAGCGATTAGTTTCCTGTCCGATTTTTACCAATTTCGCCAACACGTCCTCTACGCCCTTAATTTCCAAATGAATGGTGACTGTTAAAAAAAGCTTTTGAACCTTTGAAACTCGTTTGAATAAAACGTTCACCAAAATATTTCGGCGAATGTAAATAATTTTATATTATGTAATATGAATAATATTTTTGAGGATAATTTTTAAAGTTTGTAGCCTTTATATCAGAAATAGAATGAAATTTGCTACTGTTTCACAAATTTTGAAGAAACTTTAGTTGTAATCTATGTCGATTTGCTTTTCTATATTTTTTCTCTTACAGAAACTCCTGCCGAATTAGCTCGCGAACACATGGATCGTATGAAGACCGCAGGTCGCTGTAGCCGCCCGTTGCCGCGCGTTATCCATGTCTCGAACGAAACCTCAAAACGATACGTTCCTTACTGTACCATTTTACATCGTTGTGGCGAAGATACAGGTTGTTGTGATTCAACGCGACAAGTTTGCGCGGCAAAGAGCTTCGAAGATGTGCCGGTCTACTTTTTTGTGAGTACACGATTAGTTAAAAGTTATTCTTTACGATAATTTCCACGACACATTTTTCGCATGAGACTCCTCTCCCTCCAGCTTTCCTCTCGCCCTTCGATTTCTTTTTCGTGCCCTCTTCCTCCTTCCGGTCATTCCCCCTACATCTTCACTTCCAACTGCTTCAGTAGCTATAACATTTATAACGGATCGCATTAAATCAAGTGTATTTGAAGTCGTTTAGCAGCATTTAAAGCCATGTTTAAACAAATTGAGACCTACGACAGACACGATGACAGAGGCAATTTAGCGCAACGGAAACCACTCCACACGATCGCGCAAAATGCATTACAACAAAATGTATGCGATGAGTGAAAGTGGGCGTGTATTGATTGGACACTGAAATTAATGAATCTGACACGTTAAACTGCAAAATCAAGCTTAGCAATGCAACCCTCCCCCGAATGTATGAAAACACCAGACACTGTGACTCGCACCTTACGAATGACATAACGCGTTTAACGCGTCCAAGCACGATATCGTCTAAGCAAATCATTTAGCGTATAATTCATTACCGATATATTACCCGTCTCGCCTAGACCGCATCGGTATTATCGAAAGTACGCACGGCACTGTACAGCACGAGAAGCAGCAACAGCAGACTGACAAATTGTGACCAAGTATCTCGCAAATCATGCGAGTCCAAAAATATGTCGTCGGTTTTTTTTTTCGCGGCCCGTTAAAACGATAGCGATTACGGATGAGGAAAACTGTTGCAATATGTTTCCCAATTTTATGGATTTATTTTATAGACATACGTCATAAATTCTACCGCCGATTAAATTTTTATATTGGAAACATCAACATTTTGGTTTTTATTGCGATAGAAATTTTAAGCCTTACGGTCTTGTGGTACAGAAATGGTATCCGATTTTGGATTTGGAGCGAGTTTATAAAATTCAAATTACTTTCGATTTACATTTTTCAGCTTTAGAAAAATCCTAAATGTAATTTGATGCAAAATTAATAAAAAAAGCTTTCATAATTGCCAGAATTTCTTGATAATTTTTAAAGCTGATTTTCATTATTTATTCAAAGTTTTCAATTGGCGATTTGTGTCATATTTTATGTGCTGTGACTCATATTTATTGACAGTTTCTTAAATTAAATTAATATAATGAAAAATTCTTAAAAATCATTAAAAATGAATGCAAACAATAAATCAAAAGAATTATTGCGCTCAAAATGTCATTTTTGACAGAATGATCATTACAATCGTCCGATGACGCAATAGCAGCTCGACAGTGTAGGACGTAAAAGCTTAAAGAAATAGAAAAACGATCTTTCTCGGAATAAGTAACAAATTCCTAAAAAAAGTGTGAAAATTCGAATAAACACAGCAAGCCTTTTAACAGTTTTGAATAATAAAAACTTTATTATACGCTCGTGAAAATTTATTGACGAATGCAAAAAAAATGAAATTACATTTCGAACTAAATTAATATCTATTACTCGAATTCATACTACTGATTTATCTAACAATGGCAACACCAACACCAACAGTAACAACAACAACAGCAAATGTGCTAATTTGAAATAGTACGAACTTAAAAAATATCAAACAAAAACAAATAGCTCCCCTACACCCAATAGTTGGCGATTGTTTTCCAGGCAATGCAGAACGATTTAGCGTATGACCGACCCACTAAAGAGAGAAGGAGATAAGGACTTATGGAAAGGCATGGGATTAAACATTGTCCATGCCACAAATCATGCCCAGTAATGGAGCGTATAATCAATCCACGTCGAATATTCGACTACTCGACTTTTCGGGGAACATTTGTTTTAAAGATTTTTATCGAGATATTAATTCGAAACTCGAAAAGATTAAACGAAATATTGTCCAATTTGATAATAATAATTGTTTCGTTTGCATTTTTGTGTTGTCTCAAACACTGATGGAGCCCAAATTGAGTTATTAACAACGAATTGTTTCAGAATTTGCAACAGTTGTTGTTGTTGTTGTTGTGTTCCAAGTTGTTATGGAACAATTGCACCCACTCAACACTTCAAACTACCAGATCGGTTACCACAAAATGATTTAATACGGTCCATTGCTCCTGCGGTTGTCCGTACTACATGAATTGCTGTTGTTGTTGCTGCTGCTGTTGTTGTTGTTGTTGCCATTGTTGTTGCTGTTGCTATTGATAGTAGCTCCTCTTGTTACCTCGCATAAAAATTCGTGGCTTATTAACACACTTCAGTAACTGATTTTTTTTTTGTCGCGACTACTCTACGTCGCCACAGCTCGTCTCACGTCTCATACATGACGTAATGGCTTTGACAGCGCAGACTGGATGACTGCCAGAAGAACGCGAACGCGAACGCGAACGCGGCTGAAGGTAGCAACGACCACGATTTCATTCGAAAATAAAGGTGCGTCAATAGAGCCGTAAATCGTTGCTTCGGTTATATATCATTTTCTTTTTGGAATTTTTACATTAAATGCAATACGGTGAGTGCTGTTGGTCTCGCTCCACCAGCGGAGGAATGCCGGGTAGCAAAATTTAAAATAGATAAATTCAATTTTGATAAGGATACCGGCAAGGCTATAATCAATTGCAGTCAGGCATCGCGTTAAATCAACATTAATTGATTTTTTCGATTTTATTCTTTTTCTTTTTGGTTTTGCTTCTCTGTTACTTTTGTGCATTCAAGCAGACACAGGAACAACAAACACTTCGATAAAATATAAAAAACGAAAGTCTTGGTGAAGGCTTAGGAATTTCTATTAGTGCGACTTTAATGCATTTAGTTTTATTTTTTATCGAAAATATTCAAAAAATATCGATCATATAAATCATCTTATGATAGAGAACTAATATTTGGTTCACATTATCACTCTCTCTCTCTTACTCTCTCTTTCTCTTCCAATCTTTTCTTCTTTAGGTTATCAAAATGAGCAGTCGTTCGAACAAACGCGACACTGAAGTTCTCATGCTTCGCAATCATACCGAATGTCATTGCGTTGATCGCAGCACTTTAAGCACGTCAATGCATTACGTGCCACGTGACAAACGTTCCGACATGAATCATCGACGTTATCGCCAACGCCAATACCAACACCAACACCATCAATATCTGCCGGAGCATCATCTCCATCACCAGCAGTTAGAACCTCAATCATTGCAATTGTCTTACTCTCTCTCGGAATTAACATCGGAACAATCAACAGACGAGGCCACGAATACTATCTGTCGCTGTCCCAAACATTTTGATGTTTTTCCGGAGGATGCGCCAACTCTATCGCTGTCACAAAAGCACAGCCCTTCCACTCCGAACGATTATCTCTCATTGCGTTGCCGCTGCGATTGCCTTAGCCACAATGTGCCGTGTCGTCGACTGCAGGATGGCGAAGAAGGTTTCGCGATGGATGAACGCAAGTAAGTATTGGATTAATCAATATGCGGTGATGAACTTCCTCTTCTTATTCTTCTTCTAACGTGAATTAAAACAGCTTCTCAGCGAATTTTATTAAAGCTTTAGCAATATCCGGTTTTACATTTTATTGAGTTCGACCTCGTAACGCGTTTGCAATTCTGTGCTAATTTTCTTCATTACCTCTAATTTGTTTTTGTGACCGGCTTTTAGTTGCGAATATTGGTCTTTATAGAAAATAAGCTACGCGTCCGCGCTGGTTGGTTTCCTGTTGATCTGCTTCACTTTGCATTTTATTTTAATTAAAAAATTCTGATTAGAAGCGGAAAACCCAGAAGCGGAAATGGTTAGTAGTTCGTTAGATTTAGAGACTCTCGAAAGAGACAGAGAGAGAACGCAATTGCTACACGTTTTGCTTAACTATTCCACATTCCTTTCTTTCTATCACTTCCATGCTTTCGTCGTTTCTTTTGAAGAGAAAGCAAACTATTCGTGGCACGCGGTTTGAATGGTTTCTGCGGTAATAGAGCACCGCAAAAAAGTCCCTCGAAATGACGGTTTGCTTTGGAATGCAAAACAAAAAATAGGGCGCGTGCCATAAAAAAATCAACAAATTAACTGTGGCTTATCTTAATTATTGCTATTATCATCATTGTCATTCACTTATTCATCATCATCATCATCTTTCATACTAAAACGAAGTAGAATTTAAATAAATAAGAAAAATTACAACAACAACAATGATGTTATTATATTGAACAATACACACAATACAATACATTTCATTTTTTTAATATTTGGAAAGTCAAGGCGGTTAACCCTGTATGAGCTCTTGAGTTAGCAGAATTATGTTCGTGTTTTTTTCCGGTAACTTCGTTTCAACGCATCATTGTGAATTCCACTTAACAGAGATAATAACTTTAACAGAGATTGTTTGAGTTTTGTATACAAGTGAAGACTGAAAACTTCTCTGTATTTGTAAATATTGCAATGCAAAGATTAAAAATTATTGTTTTACCGGTCACCCCCCCAATCTTAGAAATAACCTTACTATGAAAATAACAATTACTTAGTTAATTATTTTTGATATCAATGAATTAATAACTCACGTCTACAGTTCTGCGAATTAATCGATATTTTGAGGTTTTAAATATTAAAAATTAAAGAAAAAGTTAACCTAAATTTTTTCTATTTTTTTCTATTTTTCTTTTCCAGATGTATCGCGGAGAACCTTTGTCAGGCGCCCGTCTGTACGCATGGCGATTACAATCGTCATACGGGACGTTGTCCACATCGTAAAAACCACAAACGCACCGCTACCGGTTATGACTATGGTTATGGTTAAATGTTTACCGAAGACTAAGCTCAGTAACGATTCATCCAACGAATTTGGCTCAAAAGAGTTGCCATTAAGTTTATGCGATTTAAACGTAGTTTACATTATTTTACATTTTATAAATTCTGTTTAAAATTTTCTTTTATAATTTCTTAATATTTTACATTGTTTTTTTCTTTGAAATATTTTCATGCTGATTAATTTTTTTATGTAAATAATTAAATTAAGTTTTAGTTTAAGTCTTAGTTTAAGACGCATTATCGCAAACTTACTGAAATTTTCGAATTTCGAAGCTTAATCGTTAACACTTGACGTCCTGTAATTCCCTTTTTGGTACGCGCTTATTTTTGATTTAATAACGAAAACACGAAAAGTAACTTCCATAGATTTAATTATTTTTTTAATAGAAAACTGTTTTATGTAAAACAGAAAAACAACGCTATCACGCGATCATCATCATAAAAAAATCATTGTGGGAAAAAGATTTTCGAACTGAAGGATCTGGATCTGGATCTAGTTCTTCCAAAATAAGGCATTTTATTAAGTACTTACTCGTATACAATATATATTTTTTATAAAGTTTACATATATTTTATAATTTATTTTAAGATTGTCCAACTTCTTGGCTGATGTTCAATATAATGCCGATATATCGAAAAAAATTTATTTAAATAAAGCTAGTCAAGTCGACACTAATTCCCTTACGATACTCAAACTCCCGACCAGAATGATTTATCCCGGCAGGATATCCGGGTATTTTTAGCAAATGCAAAATGATAATCTTACCAGTATTCAAATCTAAATTTTACGAGCCGATACGACACGATCTTCTTTTCTGTATAGATTTCCGATTTGTTTTTATTTTGCGAAATTTTCGGATTTTAAGAATTTCCGGGACAAATGTCGTTTTGGGGCTTCGAGTTTCGGAGTGCTTATCACCCCCTATCTGTAGGGGTAACATTTGTTAAAAAGGATACGTTTTGATAGAAGGATTTATTTTCCAATGTATTTAAATTAAACATAAATTTGTCTTGCCTTTCTTCCTTTTTTGATACTCGTAATTATTAAAATATTGCTGACAATTTCAGTCTAAAAATGTCTGAATGAATGAGTTTCATTTTCAAGACTGGAGCAGACTTCGTGACTGGTGCTACCAGAAATTCCATCGCCGTCTAAATCGAATATTAATTCTTCAGAAGCATTCGATTTTTCCTCCTTTTTATCGCTGCTCGCGTCAAGAAAAGAATTCCGTCAAGAAAATGTCGTAAATTTAGGATTAGTGCAATCGCTTTTAAACTAAACGATCTCTCTTTTGAACTCTGATCGTAAATTTCGTCAGGTATCATAAAAATCTGCCAATCATAAACCAATAAAATGCGACCACCAATCCGAATAAATAACTGGACTTTCGGAATTTCAATCAGTGGCAACCGATCGTGTTTGTGCTTCAGCACAGCAAACGTGCTGAAGCAAAAACAATCATCAAGAACAACGCCGAAGCATGACCATGACCGTGATCGTGATTTTTCAAAGGACATTGATTGCTGTGCGGAATCATATCACTGAATAAAAGAGCAAATTTCTTAACGACGCTGGACTTGACCGTCAGTCGGCCGTTGATGGTGACACTATCATTAGTATCGGAGCGTCGTCTTAGCGGCAAAAGGCACTTGTACGAATCAACACAGACATTGACACAGGCGTGGAATGAATGCCAATCAGGTTAAGTACAAAGAGACCTACCGATAAACCCACCAACGGACAGACAGCCACAACCAGAGTATTGTGCGTGCCCCACTTTAGGCAATCTCTTACAGTTTTAATAACGATCGCATTGTTCGTAGAATGAATAAACATAATGCAAAATTATTTCAATGTGAAATTCTTCTCACGGAGTCGCAGACCAATAAGGTTTTCGAAAACGAAATGATCCTATTACTCCAAGTAATCGATTGCTCAGTGAAATTCAAAGCGACATACTCAATCAACAATTTTGGTATCTGTGATTATTGGTGTTCTGGTTCTAATCTGATTCTCCATTCCTAAAACCCTCCCCCCCCCTCTACTTGTGCGAGTAATATTGAACTAAATTTATTCGATTCCTCCGACTACTCCGCTCAGAATTTTTCGTAACAGAATTGAGAACACCATGTTTTTAAATCAAATTCGCACATACAGTCGAGTTTGTGCAGCTCATACGCGCACTTATAGTCTGCAAATGTAAATGACCATCCGGTAATCTAACACCGGATTATCTTATGCTACAAAGTTCCTTAGTGGCAACGCTGAACCAACTTAAAAGGCAACACTTACATGTTGCGATCTGTTGCGATGTCAAAATGGGTCAATCACATTCTAAAGAAGACTTCATTGCTGCGTTTGTGGAATATTCGATATAAAAAAACTTTTTGGGAACCTTTCATCGATTCGGCTCGGCTCTGAAAGATACTAATCTGCCTCTTTTATCCCTAACATTGAATCGACAGCACGTTACCGGTAAAAAATGCTTAAAATTAAGAAAGGTCTTAACGAAAGATAACGAGTTTTTTAATAAACAGGATTCCCACAAAATTAAAAACTACACTAAATGATAAATGTCTGTAAAGAGGTTTTAAGCAGCCCGGTATCAAAGGAGCCGATGTGATTTATGTAAAAAAAGGAATGGGATTGATTGAAGAAAAAATATTACAAAAAATAAATAAAGATATTATTTAAAAAGTTGCGTGATAACTTTTAAAACTTCGCGTGTAGAGAAAATTTTTGAAAAAAAAATTACTAAAGAGAAAGGAAGTCTGATCCTCCAGAAACCCGTCTTCTGTATTGAAATCACTACGTTTACCGATTTACCATATCTTTACCTTACATTTTTAACATCGCTTTATCAATTTTTAATACGAAAAATATTCTCAAGAATTAATTGCAAAAAGCTTCGCTTCTGCCACATCCTGATATTTTCGATGAAGAATCGCAGCATTGCATTACGTCAGCAGTTACATTGTTTGCATGAACAACTACAACAACAAGAAAACAGAACAATAATAAAAATAATAAGAATAACAACAATAATAATGACTTTTAATGGTCAGTTTAAGCAAAATGATTTCAAAGTCTGTCTAAGGTCTGCTGGGTCTCTTAAACATTTCAGTCTAAAAGAGCCTTTGCATCGGAATAAACCATGACGTAAATGTGATGCGTGGGACTCGTTGGCCATCATGCTTCGTTAATGCGTCCTGGTTCATTGTTGATTTAATTGCTTTGACGGCGCTGAAGCCGTCAAAAGTGTTAGCTTTTGAACTGCTTTTATTCGGTAACGCATTCTGAATGAATTTTGAATGAACACAAACTGTTGGTGTTATTGTTGTTGGCGTTATTGTTATTGTGGTTCCTATTGCTTATTTAATTTAAAAAAAAGCACACACATACAATTACATCCACATACGTTAAGGGCCTTAGTGCCCACGTGGCATTGGATGTCGTTCAAGCCGGTGCAAAAGAAACTTGTTAACATTTGCGCGTGCACTCAAATAACAAAAAGATATTATAAAATCAAACTTCGAATGGCGGAGACTAAAAAACTATAAAATGACTTCGTCTAGTCGATGTTTAATTATGTTTCCATCAGACGTCACAATACTCGCGACAACAATGAAGCAATCACTATGCAGATAAACCCAAAACAACAACAACAACAACAACAGTGATAATGACGCATAAGGTTTACATAATTGCAACTCAACCTTCGGTTCTTCAACGATTTCATTTGAACAGCTCGAAGTTAGTATTTTTGCTACGAGTTTGCTCGGGGCGGCCTTCGGTCGCGTCAATGATTGTAGGTGTCAATAAGCAAAAAGTCATCCTCGTTGATACCATCAATGTTCTTCTACATTAAAATTTTGCATTATGATTATATTTTATGACTACACAATATTATTTGTCCGAAATTATTGCCTTTCGAGACTTTCACGTTTCGGGTTTTTGTCTGACTACTAATTTCACCATATTGTCCGGAATTTTATAGCTCCAATTTATCCCGATTAGATGCTTAATGATAAATAAATATTATTTCATATGAACCCACAAGTTACTACAGTGTATTAAAGTTGTTAGTGTTAGATAATCTCTCTCAGAAGAAGGACAAATCATAAGGGGTTTCAAAAAGAAGAATCTTCATTTAGCTCAACATTTTTATTGAAAGAATTCATAACGAAAATGCACCATTTCGTAACAAACGTAAAGACAAACATATAAGTAAACAACAATAATTCACGTCATCAAACTCAGTAATATAGCGCTACCCCTCTTAATCCAGTAGTCAGGTTTCTCATTTCCGGATTTCAAATCTACCGGAATTATAAAAGAGCCGGTTCTTATTGGATAATAATACGCAGGACACTGATAAACGCCACGGGTTCGCTTCTTTAGATTCTCCACTGGCTTAAAATGTATCACTGGCATCGGGCATACCAATTCCATAGGTTGTGGATCTTGAAGGCATTGGTTCTTGCGTGACCAACCAGCACCTTCCAGATACAAGCTTCGAACGTATACCCCGCCGCCTTCCCGAATGATTCGGGCAGCTGCTGCATCTTCTTCTTGAAATACGTAGAAATCCCACGACAACTCATCGATTGGTGTAAGCGAGGCTCGAGCTGAAGTCTGAAGAACTGCGGTAAGGAAGCCCGTAGGGAAGGTATAGGCCGCAAGCCAGAACAATGTGGGAGGACGTAGTGTTTTAGCCCAATATGCAAAGTGTTCGATACGCAGTGATAAATCGCGCGACCATGCAGCCAATGGCTTCAACGAGGCATAGGCTATGAGAAGAGGAATATCACAACTAGTTCTGAAAGCATTTTAAAATATATTTCGCTTACCTTTGAGCCAGATCAATGGCACACGACCCTCGTAGACTGCTTGATATATATCCTCAAGCTCGGTGCTCATAACGACCAGACCTTTAATGCCCTTTTGTAGATCGCGTAAGTGCATTTTTATACGACGCAAGAGGACGTTATAACGTTCGATCTCCTGGAGCAGAACTACCTCGAGAGGCGCCTTATTCAAACCGATAAGTTTCGCTGTCTGTTCATAATTTAAATCCTCAGGAGTACTCATTAAGATGTCGTGGGCCAAACGCAATACTTTCGTCTCTTTATTCTCACCCTCCGTGGCCGTCGTCTGAACCTGCATTGAGTTCAAAGTATCGAATAGCAAACGAGTCTCACCGATCAGTGAAGCAATGTCAGCGTTAGGATGCTGCCCAAAAGCCTCCGGTTTATCGAAATTGGGAAATTGCTGGATTTGGTCGATGTAGGATTGGAGACCCCCATCGTGGGGTATGAAGTAATTTGAAAGCGAGGAAAGTCTGAATGGAAAAACATGTCATGTTATTACATATCATTTTTACCATCTATTTGCCCGCAGTGTTAACCCACCTATATTTATTCGTTGTTATGGCAGCATCGCAGAAGTATTGATTGATGTAGGTAAGCAAGAGGCGACGATCCCAATCATCCGTGACATGACCGCCGTAATTTACACCCGCTATCAGATATTTCAGCGCCCCCCATGGAGTCTCTTCATACTCGTTGAGATAAAGTGCCAGCAAAATCTCGGAGACTTCAAAGTCTGAGTCATTGAAACTGTAGATAACATTCCAACCCAGTTGCTGAAACTTTTTGCGCTCCAAAAGAATGGTGTGAAAGAAACAGAGAGCAAACAGAAGTTTTTTATACTTTCCAGAATCAGTGCATTGTTCCAGATTTGATTCTGTCAGAGAATTGTAGAGTCGACGCATATTGGCCTTGATACCACGAGGCGGTTCGGTAGTCATTTTAATACTCGTTTGCAGTATCGAAATCGGAAACTCGGGACTCGGACTGGAACTTAACCAGAGTCGGAAACGCTTGTGTAATTGCATTGTTTGCATCGTAGCAATTATTTTATCTAACGTCGGCATCCAACTAAGAGACAAGTGACAGTTTGCTAGGAATACCCAATGACCATCACGTACACCGTCCATTATCATTCGTGTGGCAACTGGTGCCTGTCCTTGACCGAGGCTCAAAGAAAACATACGCGAGGACATTTTAACTTGTTCCGCTAAAGTAATGAGGGATTGCGTGGGATCGACTCCAGGCGAGAGTACGAAAATTAACGGAGTTTGTGCGATGGACTCTTCGAAAGCTGCCCTTAGGTCAAGCACTGGCGGTTCCACAAAGCGGTTCCCTAAGGTATTAATTATAAATGAGGTCAAGCAGAAGGAAATGCGGTCTGGACGTAAACACCGCACCACACAAATTTTCTCAAAATCAGTCAATTTGTCATTCCATTCGCCCACAAGTTCTTCCGTTTCGGGCATAGTCGTTGCATACCATCCTTGCCATGCTTTCGAGTTTTGCTCAAAGGAATCAACGATGCCATGGAAACCGGCAATTTTATCTAATTCTGTAATATTGTCCCAGGCTTGTTCACTAATCCAATCTGGCGATGAGAAACATGCGTGTATTACATCGTGCGCAATTAAATACTCAAGCAATTATACTCACGGGCAGAGGGGTTAGGCGCCTGTCCTTGTTTGTCCAAGACAATTCCACCTTTCAAAATGAAATCATACTCGGCAACCACTAACTTGCCTGCTTCCTCCAAAATTTTGGCCGTCATGTGAATTGAGAAGAGAAGTTTATGCGTTTCGAAGAGACCGCGGCAAGTGTTTTTGTAAACCGAATAAGTGTGATAGTTATTAATATTCACAATACGTTCATACACGACCTGGTTCTTGGGACTGCGTTCAATTGATTGCGTGAAAAGCAAGATATAAGCCGCCAGCGAGAATTCGTACATCGGATCGATCTTGGACATATCCATAAGGACGAAAAAGAGAATAGCCGCTCTCTCTGCCGCCGGTTGATATTCCTGACGTGCCGAATCTATTTCTATTTCCGTTACTTCGGCAGTACTCAGAGACTCTTTAACAAGTACCGAAGTCTGGCGGGATTTCTGTAACGTGGAAAACAGTTCATCATCCTCGAGTAACGAGCCACGACTTTCATTGAGAAGGCGCAATATTTCATTGTCGAGATCAATAAGGGTGCGCCTATTCCGCGCAATTGTCAACACCAATTCATCCTTTTGCTCCTCCAGAGCCGGCTTCTCCTTACGTACAATTATTCCCAAAAGCTGAGCCTCTAAGCCGCTTTGCTTAACAGCAAAATTAACTATAGTCGTCTTTGAGGAAATCTCGGGAGGATAATGTGGATTTGTGTATTTGGTGGTTATGTAGAAGCGGAATTTGTCGTTATACGTAATGTATTTATCATTAAACCGAATCAATTTCTGACCGCCTTGAATCGTGAATTGTCGTCGAAGTATAGGATTTATAGCCTGGTCGAGAACCTCACCAACATTTTGCAATAAAACTGGGCAACCTTGTTGTAAAGACTTCTCCAGCGTTTTTAAATAGTCCAATTGACCGAAATCGATTAATTGCAAATCATACTTCGCTTCTAAGTTTTTAATCCACGTATTTGCCTGCATTTGCGGATCTATAATAAGTGGCCAGCGTCGGCCCTGTTTGACGATTACTCCGTTCTCAGTGCTAAAATCGTCCGCCGGCAAACCCTGTATATTCCATTCACGTATTGTCACTGCATCGCTCAAAAACAACGTGATTTTCAAATCTTCAGTGTTCGGTATCGGATTGTCCTTGATTAATTTGATCCACTGTAGCAACAGGATTTCGCGGTACTTTGTATCGAAGGGTCCCAGATAAGAAGCAAATGCTGTGGAAAGCAAACAGTCCCCGGGAAGTTTCTCGAATGACAGATCAAGTTGTTCAACAGTATCAATCCAACGCTGTTGCTCGCCCGACAGAGACTCAACCAATATAATGGCACGTTCCAATTGCTTTCTGCGGATATAAAAAATTAATATAATTATCCTGCGTTCAAATTCATGATCAATCTAAAAAATACCTTAGTTTTTCCTCTTTTGCACGTAATTCATTCAGCATATCGGTCTTCTCTTGCAGCTTTGCATAAAGTTCCGCGATTCTTGCATTCAATTCATCTAGCTTCTTCCGGGCCGCGGCCAATTGCGCCTGTTTTTCCTGCAAAGTGTGCATTGCATTGTCCAATTTTTCCTGTTTGGGCGCAACGATCCGGTACACTTTGGCATAATTCTCAATTGCCATAATCCACAACATGAGCGATTTACAAGCTAACGAAACTACTGCCACTTTATCCGGTTCCAACTCCGGATTTTTCGTATAAGTGCCTATGCGTTTTAAGGTCTTGTCTGTGACATGATCACGATCAAAGTTCTTTAAGTCATTCAGAAAATTTGGGTCGCCCAACATCTTCTTAGCCGTCTCCCACGTAGGTTCTTTACCCAGAATAATCATAACGGCTTCCATAACTTTTTCAATTTTCATTGGAGGTCGTCCGTATGACTTGACTTCAGCTAAATCTTTTTTATTTAAAGCATCCAGAGCTTTAACTGCTGCATCGACCATAGGCATTACAAGTTCTAGATCGCTTTGTGCTGCAGCCGCCAACTCCATACAAACTACTTCGTCTTTATGTATGATAACGGCTTCAGCATCCACCTTCTCCTTTTGTTCCTGCGCTTCACCCTTTTCAACTTCGATTATGGCAATAAATTCTTCGCATTCTTTAGCCAATACCTTAACCTGTTCCGAACTAACTTTAAGCTCGTCGGACATTACCGATACTTTTTCTTGCGTGTCTTTTATCTTGGATAGACCGTTGCGAAGTTTATTTGCACTAGAAGAAACTTCGACACGCTTGTTCACCAGCAGCTCTTTGAAACCTGATACTAATTCCAAATAATTCGGTGAAGTAACATAATTAATTCGTTTGACTTCCTGAAACATAACGTTCGAAATCGCAACCACACTCGAGTGAATCACAGAGAAGACATACGCTACATTCTTCTGCAAAATATTCTCTGTGGATTCGATCAAACTATCGCGACGTACCTCAACATCTTTACCGGGCACGGGTTCATTCAATGTAAATCCTTCCAGGAACTTCTGCGCCACCTCTAAAAGTGCTTCCTGCGGCCACATGCGGAACCAATTGGGTGTGGTGGCATTAATGAGTGCCGGATACTGACGTATGTAGCTTCTGAATGCCTCGCCAATAGGACTGAAACAGAGCGTCACGTGCAGATTATCGCGAACATTCTTCATAAAGAAATTATACATCGCTTCGGACGTTAACGGAATACCAGCCTTTTTAGCGGGTCGCTCCAACTCAGTCTTCAAATCCTCGAATTCGTCCGTTTTAAAGAGATTCGCCTCTCCCGTGCTTAGCATATTATTAATAATTACTAAGAAGGTACTTTCCGCAACTTGCTCCCCGCTAAATATAAAGACTGTGGGACGCTGCTTTACGCCCGTTAATTTATAGAGATTCTTCAAATCTTCCTTGAATTCCTGTGTTTTATATTTTTTGGTCACTTCCACCTGAAACACACCCATTTCACAAATAAAAGACGCCAGTTTGGTTAAAACTTGTCGACCGGAACCGCCAACACCAATATTAAACATGTGTCCCCGGGGCTGTGATATCACGCGAACTATACGCGTCACGTGCTCAATGGCTTCTTTGAAGAACACCAAATTCATGCGAATATTTCCAGGGAAGATATTGTACTCATTTAGCATGTGATCCATGTACTTTCGTAAATCGTCCATATTAGCCAAATCCTCGTAATAGCCTTGGTTACTTTTAAAATCACCAAATATAGGCACGACTTTATTCGGACACAAACTATGGTACGTCGTTTCCATGTGCCGACCGAGCATGTCGTTAATGGTGTTTACAAACCAACCTTGATCCATATCGTTTACCAAACGATCACTAAATACCCGAAAACATTCGTGGATCCAAAGACGAAGAAAAGCAGCGCGCTTTGTTTGAACATTCTCATGGCTGCGCAATAAGCCCTGGAACACTTTCGAGATATCACGCAAATTAAACAAATAATGCGACTTATCAGGCGTCGGAAGCATGCGGGCAACAACTTCATTATACAATTCTATCGAAGCGGTTGTGACGTGGCGCCAAATCTCGCGAACGTCTTTAGCAAATGGCTCAACCTTTTGCTTCAACATCGTGCCAAAAATGCGCATTATAGTTTCCTCCGTTGGAAAAGTCATCGTAATGATAAAGAAACGGCTTTGGGTTCGCGGTGATATGACTTGACGACCACCTCCAGGCGGACCCATGGCCGTCATTAGTAGTGTATTGGTAACATAGATCTTCTGTTGCGTCCTTCTATTAAACCAATACTTGTAATCAATCCATTGGCGAATCAATTCCAGGGGCGGCTGTGAACCGTACGTGTCCTTCACGGGCATATTGAAATCGTCCATAAAACATATCATACGCTTGCCGCCTATCGGTACAAAATGTGTTTTCGTACGTTTCTCCGTGCGGTTCTCAATCGATTCCTGAAGACCAGCAGCCGTTGTCTAAAGGATTATTATGATTGCGTTTAAAAAAGTAGGTGGGACGCATAAAAAAGTAAGGTACCTGAGCGGATATATTAATGGAAAGAACAGTAAAACGACTCTTATCGCATGCTTCCATAACACTGACAGCCGTAGATGTCTTTCCTGTACCCACGTCACCCACCAACATTACCGGGTGTTCGTCGTTCAATAGTTTGGAGACTAGATATTCATAACGCACGGTGTCCACCGTTGGAACAATTATCTTATAGAACGGCAGTCTGTAAAAATCAATATACAACCAATTTTAATCCTTCTAAAACATTTTAACAACACCTGCCCCCTCCTGCCCAACTTACTCTTCATCGTATCTCCAATTTTCTGAAAGCTTGCTATCCCATGGCATGAAACTACGTTGAACGGGTTCTACATAATAATCGTATATCGTATCCTTTACAGGAAAGCAGCTCTCTATCTCCCTTATATATCCATCCATTCGTAGACGTCCGACCTCGTCGACGGTAGCGCAAACGGACCAAACCAAACAGAAGAAGAACCATATTTTACTCATTTGCTCGAGAAGTTCGTCATTTCCGGTAACAATGCCGTTCTGTTTGGTCGCCAATCCTTGAAGAAGCTTGCACATTGACATCACCACGTTCAGCTCATTGGTTTTAACAATTTCCGTGCATTTATGCCTCTTAAACTCCAGAACCTTATTTAGATATTCATCAAAATACGAGCGAATATACGCAACATACTCGGGAGGCTTCTGATTCTCTAGCCAGGATTCAACATATGGCCGCCATGTCCAGTCCTGATAATCATTATATACCATTCCACAGCGGGAAACAGTTGCGGGAGAGGCTACAGCAAGATCGGCGACTTCGAATAACAAAGAAACCTGAGCTGGCATCGTAATTCGTTCACTGTTGACAAGCGTCAAAATCTTATTGTCATCCATTACCGAATTCATATTCTCAATCCAAACGGCATCTACAGGACCATCAAAAAGCAACCACTTTTGTGTGGGGTCTTCATCTGCACAAATGACGCGCATTATCGAACTTAAGACTCCATCCAGCCATTCACCAGTGGCCAAATTGTATTCACCATACAATTCAGCTAAATTCAACGCTTTAGGATTCACTGGATGTACTGCCACAGCCTCCCAACCAGGTTTCTTTTGCGAATTCATGCGTATGAATGCACCTTGCAAACATTTCCAAGTCACCGACTTCGCGGTTCCTGTATCACCAATGATCATTGAGGAATGGCGAGAATTCTTTGTTTCATACAACTCAATTACTTTCTTCACCGCTATCGGTATCACCTGCAGCCCTAACGAACGTAAATCTTCTTCGATGGCTACCTTGAAATCGCTATAATCGATAACGGGCAAAGAGACTCCGGGAAATATATCCGACATGATACCGTTAAACAGCGGCAAATCATTAGCCGTCAAGCGAGCAACATTCATATCACGCATCGCTAAGTAAACGATTTCCTCTTCATTCGTGTTCGGGAGCTGTCGACGCTTCTTCCCCGCATACCTAAGCAAAGCGACCATTGATCGCAACCCGAAATCGTAGTGGTATTGCTTGGATAATTGCTGTTTTGCCAACTCGTATAATGTGAATACTTTTCGAGCGAGACTGCGGGTGTTCGAAAAACCATCCGAGAATAAAAGATTCTCTGCAATGATAACGTTATCAGGCACCATCATAGCGATAGGCCGAAACATTGATTTTAAATTATCTGGCAACTCTGTTCGTCCGGCATAGCCTGGATTCATAGTAATGAAAAGACCCACAGTCGGTTTGAGTTTAATTAGACTTCCTTCAAAATTAAACTCCGTCAATTTGGCAGAAAGTGCTGTCATGATCGACAATATCTGCTGAGCCACTACCGACAATACCTCGATGTTTATGCGATTAAATTCGTCGAAACAGCCCCAAGCGCCTTGCTGGGCCAAACCCGAAAAGTTCTTACCGATGCTCTTGTAGTCTAAACCCTCGGAACAGTTAGTTACAATAACCCACATCCCGAGAGCCTTGCCCAAATCTTTAACTGTCTCGGTTTTACCGGTACCGGCTGGTCCTTTGGGGCTACCGCCGCGATGCAAATGCAAAGCAGTTGTTAATGTTATATAGCAGCGATCCGTGAGAGGCGTTATAACCAATCGACCGGAATTTCCGGTATATTCATAACCGTATGTGTGCACCGTATTGGTTTGACGTATAATGCAAAGTTCAAATTGGCGTTGCCAATAGAAACGCAGTTGCGAGAACCACTCGAAGTGACTCACGTCTTTACAGTTGGCTTTATACATACGATCAATGACGTCACGGCCGTGTATCTCGATCGTAATTAAAGTGTTTACTTTCAAACGCATTATTTTCTGCAGATCCTTTCGACTCATTTCGGAAAGTTTCAAAAGAATCTTATTTTGTTTACGTTTCAATTTACGTAGAGGCTTCTTCTGATCTACCAATTTACAATGGATTAAACTGCGAGTACATTCTGTAGTCCATTGAATTTGACATGTGGTAAGAAGACACTGTCCCGGCCATAATGTCAGCCAGAGCTCACGATTGTTCGCCAATTTTCTTAATGATGTGCGCGTAAGCTTCAACTTCTCCTTCATTACCGCAATACTAAAACTCTCCAAAACCGTTAGCCAACGTTCAGAAGGACCCTCAACGTAGAGTACATTAAGAAACTCAACATATTCACCATCATCGGAATACATGCCCAAGGCTTGATAACGATTCAAAGTCTTACCAACACGTTTCAATTCTAGTTTATATAAATTATCAAATAATTTCTTTAAATGAGGTTGGACCAAATCAGGACGTTTTGCATTGCCCAATATTTCTAAGAGATCATCATTTGAGATGAAGTAAAAACGTGGAAACAATTGACGTTTAGTTTCAAGATAGATTTCAAGAGAACGTTGTATCATTTCAAGCTTTTCATCCATTTTAATAAAACGATTCAAAAGAAATGGCGGTTTGCGCAAATGCGTTGCTTTAAGCGCCGTCTTGCAATGGAACATTTTTGATGATAATAAACGGAATTCGTCCGTTATATTAGCGAATCGTTTAGTATCTAACGGTAATTGTCTGCGTATGTCTTCACCGGCAAATATATTCTCCAAATATAACCATTGCCTCTGCACAAGTAAGGCTTTCTCTAAGGTTTCCGAGATATAAGACAATGTCTTCTCCCAATAGTCGACAATATCTGCAAATGGTTCGACGAATCGTGTTGATTTCATCGCGGATATTTGCACCATATGCTCCTCAAGCAATTGCGTGCATTCCTCCACACTTCGTATACGATAAATACCATCGCGATAAAAAGCCATTTCGATTGTTTGTTTATTCCAAATAGAGCCAATATTCTTTATGCCATTCTCAATTTGCAATTCCATCGTTGCAGCATTTGAAATGTCCTGAATGTCCTCCGAATACGATTGAAAATCTAAATTGATGATTGTTTCTAATGTAAATTCCTTTGAGTTTTCATCGAATTCTCTAAAGGAAAAAGTTATTAATTTCTTCAACTATTTTATTAATACTTATCATTAACATACGCTTGCATTATCTCTCGGACTTTATTCCAATGTCGTTCACGCATGCATGGATTTTTTAATGCCGTTATCAAGGGTAAAGTCCGGCGAAAAGTGTCGACCGTTTTTGTGGTCACTTCAAGCATCTCCCATTTACGTTCTATATAACGTCTATTCAATACGCTAAACTCACGATATAAAGTGACAGCAGTATCCTCCATGTCGTCAATGTTTATACTCCAGAAATTGCCGGTACGCCACTTCTTCCAATTCGTCTCCCATTCCTCGATCAGAGTCCAAATGCTTTTCACGATTTGAACCTCGGATTCAAGTTTCCTGAGATCCAAATTATCCGGTTGATTGATTTGGAAAGTTAACAAATCCCCGACCAAGCCTCTTTCAAATTGAAAACAGAAATGAATTTTATGCTCGACAATATCCAGATACTTTAAAGCGACTTTAGAACGACTAAATTTGTCGGACGAGACGATTGGGAGGTAAGGAATAAAAGGAAGGATGGAAATATATCAAAAGGAGAAATAATTGCTTTTTAAAAAATGATTCAAAAACTAAAGATTGATAAAAAAAGAAAAATTAATTAGAGGTTTTTACATTGATGCCGAGGTGGGAACCTTGAGTAGAAAATCGGAAAGCAATTCTTTAACGACCGTTCGAAATTTATCAGCTTGTTGTAGCAGACCTTTCTTATACTCCTCGCGCGCAACCTCCAACATATGTTCAGCTTCTTCAAGCTTCTTCACGTACGCTTGCCATTCTGGGTATAGGCGGTGCATCATGTCGCGTGTTCGTGGTGAAATTTCGATCTGATACTTATCCAAAACCTCGAAGAGTTTCACAATTGCCGGAAATTGTTTCTCTTTTTCTGGAACCTCGTTCATCAAACGCTTTTGCAAATCCACAGCTTGCTTCGATTCCTTTATGGTTCGCGGGAGTATTGCAATGCGTTCAGTGTATTTTTTAATATATTTGAAAACTCCTAAAAGCATTCCAAAACCAACGTTAAAAACCGTTAATACCTCGAACTTAAAATCGAATCATTGGAGGAATGAGAAAGCGTACCCTTTAGGAGAAGATTAGTACGTTTCTGCAACTGTTGGATATTCAAAAGTTGCCATTTTTCAATATATTCTATAATGGTTGCTTTCATAAAATTCAGATTTATCAATATAAAGTAAACTTGGGTAATTGATTCGCGGCTTGAGACTTCTTCCGCCAACGTTGAATACTTCTCTATGACACTCTCAAATGCTTCAGCAGTTCGGCCAGAAGCTCGTATATTCACTAAAAATTCCTGTTCGGTTTGCTCCCAGACATCTCGAAAATAATTCCAATCCTCGAGGAAAAGAGTCAGATCGGATTTGTTGTTCTCAACTTGAATATCGATGCATTCCTGGATTTCTCTACACTCCAAATCATTCTTGACAATTTTACTAAACGGTATATCCAGTTGATCCGCCGGTATTCGAAACCGATCGCCAATTCGTAGAAATCCTTCAAACGCTGTGCAAATACGTTCGGTCATTCCACCGAAGAGGGCTGATATTTCTTCTATATCTGTGCTAAGTACAATCTGCAAATATTATTGCTGTTAAGAAATTTTAATGATCAGATTTACGCCCTCCCCCGTCCCCCGCCGAACACTTTTGTTTTCAATTAGATAAAAGAACTGTTCAATAGGAGACAATACTAACCGCCCCCACACCCCCCCCCCGAACCAAACCCCTCTTTTAAATAATATGAAAGGATTCTATTCAAAATTTTTGTCTTACGGCACGATTCACAACATCGGCCTCCATGAAAAGAATCGGCGCCGGTATGATATCGTCTTCTGCTCGAATGACATTCAGTATATTCCGCAGCGAGTTCCGGGCACATGTGACCATTGCAGTCGACATCATTGCGTCAAAAGTCTTGATGTAACCGAACCACTCTTGCGTCATCTAGAAATTAACCAAAAAATATACAGATGAAAATGGAATCTTTAGACGCTTCTAAGGAATTGTAAAGGGCTTACGTCATTTATAACCATTTGAAATTCTTTGTAGACTGCAAATAATAACTCAATGATTGTATTATAGAAACGCATTAACGTATTTATTGCTCGATTGCAAAAACTTTCAATGGATGCGTTAAAGGCGGACAGTTCGAGAGGTCCAGTATTGACCACTTTTAGTATGGGCGTGTCACAAATCTTCTCGCACATTTTCGCAATATGTCGATTGGCACGTTTATACGTATCGATTGAGTCTTGCAACTTCGACGTATACTTCGCGCAATCGGCAATATACGCGTCACTCATTTCACCACCCCAGGTGAGTTTGAAGAGACCTGGCGCTATCTTACGATCGCACGAACGTATGAGTGCTTGAAACAATTTCCTCTCCTGATCGGAAAGCGCCGACAGGATTCGATTGTAGTTCAGGCAAACCGTCAAAACGGAATTGTAAACGAATTTCAATGTATCATATTTATCGTAAACCTTTCGTATGTTCACCGGTATCTGAAAACCCAAACGTTCGAAATGCTGCGCCTGCTCACAAATACTCAAGATAGTACGATCCATATTGCACTCGAGCAATCCTCGCTTTTTCTTACTGCGTATCAGTAAAGTGCGATCGAGTCTCGTTAGCAGATTGGCCGAAGTGCAATTTTTTATCCAATCTTGGAATGCTTTTTGGATTTCCTTCTCGAAATCCTGTTTGATCGTATCAAACTTCAACAGGACCATTTTTGCCTCCGGCACCACAGGCAACCATTCAGAACCGTCTAAGCGATCGCGCAACCATTGCAAACGTTCCAAATTGATGCGATAACCAATAGCACGTGATGCGAAGTAAGGAATCCACGACTCATGAAGCTTAACACGTTCCATTAGGGTCTTAGCCGTATTATTCATATCCTCCAAAAACATAAGCCACACGTTGCTTACCATCCTCAGATATGTTTTGCGCAAGGACGGCCGATACGAGTAGAAGAGCATAACGTTCAAAACTTCGAGGCCTTCCTCAATATTGCAAATACGTTGGAAAACGTTCGACATCAGACGTTGAAGTGTCTCCTCCAGGCTTTGAACAATACGTCGATATTTGATAACCTCTTCGTACCTAAACGATAATTCGAAGCATACGAGAATACGATAATAAAACGAACACAATGAACGGATCTCGCTTAATTGAATCTCGCAAGATTCAACTGATTAATCATTATTATAAATCTCACCATTCGGTTTTGTGTACATTCAGAATTAAGTCCTTACAATCACTTTCCAGCGTACTGAGTGTTGTTAGAAATTGCCTTTCCACCCTCTCGGCCGTCTTCTCGTCTTCTCTACCATTCGTTCCTCCAAATAACGGTTTCGGTATATTTTCAGTTTCGTCCAATCTTCCAAAAACAATCATTGACTCGCATATGTCAATCATATCGTTCAATCGTTCAATAAAAGCGTCGACATGATTGAAAATCATCGCACTCTCGAGATCCCAGCCAAATTCGCGATTTTTCTCGGCGTGCTCGCGAGACATCCGCTCGTATATCTGCTTGTAAGCGAGACAGCAATCAATAGACATATTACACATCTTTATACCGAAGCGTGATTGACCCGCCAGAATTTTTTCGACATGAATGCGATCCGTGCAAAACTTAATGATTTGATTACTCAAATCACTGAAAAGGCCGGTGATCAGATCGCGGCGATTGTAGTGATCCGATTTCAGCCAAATGTATCGAATGAGATGAATGATGCGCGGTATCAGGGCCGGAACAGTGGCAGGACTTTCTGCAATATCAATCTGCCCGCAGGGTTCAACGAGTAAGTGAAGATATTTGATATTTGACTTTGCTTCCTCCATCTCATTATGTGTGTCCTTGATCAACTCGTCCACTTGTTTGATGTAAACCGAATGAGCGGCTCTCATTACGTTAATGATTTGCTGCGTATCGTCATGATTCAGTTGTTTATTAAGCCCTAAGAGAACCTCGACTAACAAAAACGGTGAAGATTACTATAAGTTATGATTGAACAACATTCATCAGCGTCGGAACTTACAGCGATATAACCAAAACTCATACTCCTCAACGGGGCAGACTGGATTACTTTGCGATTCTAGTGTTTTGTCGTTTAACAAGTTTCGAATTTGTGTCGTCCAAAAGACGGCGATTGATTCTAAATTCTTTACGAATTCGCGATCATGCGCTATATCCTCACGGCATATCTGCTTCACAACATTCGGCACATATAAAACCGTCATACCGGCCATTTTATAATGCAATCCGGTCAAGTAACCCAAAAATTTATCCATGGCTTTACAAAATCGTTGCTTGACAGTATCTTTCCACTCGGTGTAATTACGAAAAATCGGAGCATAAACGATCTGCAACTTCTTTAGTAAACATCCATCGACATCCTCATGTATATTGCCGAAATGAACTTCATCGTGGAAACCGGAAACTGTGAATATATGATTAGGATCGCGCATAAAATAACTTAGATCGAAAACGGGAACTACGGGGAATCCCAAACAGACGGTCAGTTTCTGACGATCGTAGAAAATCGTCATTATCAATTCGTCAACATCCTCTAACCAACGAGTAATTGTACTAGTTGTGTCTTCATTCCAATCACGATGATCCAAAGCGAATAGCATGGTCATATCCTGTACGTAATTAACGATCTTCTTCAGATCCTCCTCGCTGTAAGACGCCTTCGGCGCTTCAGTGCCCGGAAGCGTCGATTTTACGTCAACTGCACCTAATGTGGGCCGCGGGTAGAAGTATATAAAAAACGTCTTATTGTAAAAGTCATCAAGCCTTACCTTTATGCTCTTCGATTGAAGTCTGGAGGCTGAAAAGACTATCATCATCGCCACCATCATCTCTTCCACTCTTTGCAGAATTCATATTTTTTTCCTTTCCGATTTAAAAAACACGTCTAACGTCTCTGAGGATTTTTTCGAAAGAAAAATTTTCCAAAGGGCCTTTTTGATTCTACGAACACGGAGTCCTTACATTTGCTTCAGATCGAAATTGTTCAAGTAGTTTTCTCCATTTCGACGTTTTAATTCTCCATTTGTTTTCACCGATATGATTTGTTTTTGTTGAGAATGCTTTCGAAGAAACAAAGGAATAAATTTCAAATAAAACGAACTCTACAGGTGGGGTGGCATCGGGAGGGTTGTTTAATCGATACTATTGACGAGTTGCCAGTGAACTCTATCGGAATGTTTATTCGATGTTCTACGGAGATGTTTCCAAACCGCTTTCAACCCTTCGTCCTACCTCTCATTTCCCCTCGGAAATCAATTTTCTGAAGGAAAAAATCGAATTTATGAGTTGCTGTTTAAATTGATTCCACTTACGTTTACTAATTATTAGTTCCAATTTTGTTTTTTCTAAAAGTCATGAAAACACAAATTCTTAAAAATTTATGTAACTGTATTTTTTTTAAAAGAACTTTTATCTCAAGCCTACTCTACTTTCATCATTACTAACTTCATTTTAATATCTTTTCCGACAGTTGCACGAATTACAATGCCTACCATCTTTTATTATGCCCTAAAAACCTAAGTGTCTAAGTTAAAAACCATTTTCAACGTCTATACAGATACTTACTAGCTAAAGTATGTCTCTCCAAATAAAAACCTTTCCTGTTTATAAATTTAATTTAATAATGATAATAATAATTTAAACCGTCGGTACAATTTCAACGTGCATACCCATTTAATTTAATGTTTAGCGCCACCTGTTGGACATACTTTAATATGATTTATCAACAAGGTGAAGGTAAATTTTAAATACAGACGAATTTAGCACAAACACAAATCCCTTCAGCCATTAACACGGCAAACAATTAATACTTCAGATATTAAGGGATAGACACAATTTAATTCGTCGCTCAAAAAGTGTTTTTACAATTTATTATAATAATACCCTCTTGGGTACTATACAGAAATTTACTCTAATGCTGTTCTTGCTTCTGTTACACATTTTTGCCATCATCTTTGGCGCTTCAAGGAGCTGATTTTGAGAGCTGACGTTGATTAATTCACATAGGTACAGTATTTCCCAGCGAAGTACAGGAAATCATGACGGAATTATTTCACTAAGTAATTAACGCCAAATGTAGATTTATATATTTATCATTAGCATAAAATTTTTAAATTTGCCTTTTAACCATTATAGATTAGTGTTTAAGCAACTAAAAATTATATTGATGCATTTGCCTTGGTGCCTTGCAAGAAGGCTCAGCAAGGAACAAAATAACCCAGCGTAGTACGCGAATTTACGGCAACGATTTTTTTAGAAATTCGCAGTTATACATACATTTATGCATAATGCAAAGACTACACTCCTTTGTTTGTAGTGGATGGAATCATTTATTTTTATTTTTGCAGTAATTTATTTTTGGAGTACGTTGGCGCCAAAAATTATTTGGTTTGCCGCTTTTTGATAAGGTTAATTAGAAGTATTTTTGAAAAAATGATTTTGGAACAAGGCTTCATTTAATAACAACCGACCTACAAGTGTTTTACATATCAATGCCTAATACCGATGAAAGGGGCGGCATGCCGGATGATGAGGATGCCGAACTTCTTGCCTTAGAAGAGCTCCTGTCTGTCGCGGAAGACGACCAGCAGAAGGAAATTAAGTCCATTCCTCAACCACATAACGATGACGCATTTTTAGAGACGTTCAGTTACGATTTGGGTGATGGCCAGAAGTCAGCAATAGAAAAGGAACTAAGAGCTGGTCGATTGGTAAATAATGCGGTAGATCAATTGGATTCTTCTGATGATGAGGAAGTTCAAAAATTCCTTGAAAGAAAGTACAATGAATATGGAAATGACATCAGTAAAAAACTGAAGGAGCAACGTGAGACAGAACGTGAAGAAGCAGTAAAGCGAGATATAGACCATTTGGAGAAACAAACCAATGGAGAAAATTCACTGAAATTGGATTCAAATATCATTCACATAAAAAATCCTCATAATCCCATAAATAGACGTTCGCTTGTTAGTCAATCCTTTAAAAAGCCACCTACGGAAGCAGCAAGAAATGTTTCTAATGTACAGAATACACTGGGAACCAGTAATGGGCGAGCCCAGCATATCCTGAATCGTAAGACAGGTGAATCTACAGTCTTTATAGATCCGGTCTTTGGGCTACGGATGGTTAATCCTCTCGTATCCAGTAGTCTGCTCTTGGAACGCATGGCAGAAAGGAAAGCGATAGCATTTTCAGGGATAGTATTTCATATCCAACATGGTGATCTTTCTAAGGACTGGGTCATCGCGGGAGTACTTGTTTATAAATGTCCCATAAAGGTTTCCAAGAAAGGCGACCCCTACTCTATTTGGCGTCTCTCCGATCTTAAGGGCGATATAAAAATGATTTCGCTATTTCTATTCCAAAAGGCACACAAAGAGCTTTGGAAAACTACGACAGGTACATGCTTGGCTATTCTTAATCCTACGGTTTTCGAAAGTCGCGCTAGCAACGGGGAAATCGCAAGTCTATCAATTGATACGCCGCAGAAAGTGATGATTCTTGGTACCTCGAAGGATTTGGGCGTGTGCAAAGCGAAGAAGAAAAACGGCGAACCGTGCACGGCGACCGTTAATGTTTCTGAATGTGATTATTGCGTCTATCACGTAAAACAAGAATTCAGTCGAATGTCAATGCGCTCGGAATTGCAATCACCGAATGCGGGGCGAGGATTGAACGAATTGCGCAATAAAATCTTAGGTAAAATAAATCAGAGCAGTTTAATAACATATCAATAAACCTGATTGATTAATTCTTGTCTACGCCAGGTAAATGTGAAGTTTTTTATGGCGGAAGATCTTATACAGCGGTGCCTGCTAAGAGGAGTACGAAGCAAACAGCTAAAGACTCAAATCGTTTAATGTCATTATCAGATTATGCCAATTCGCCTAATGCTGCCAACATAAATCATACTGTCAAACCAAAGACATGGACGAATGAGGGAGTTCCTTATGCGACTCGTGATGGTCCTGTTTCTAAAGTAGCGGCTAATGTCGAAGCATCAAATAAACAACGACTAAAAGATATCGAGCGGCTTAAAAGTTTACGAGCGGAATTGGAAATAGAAAATCCGGCTGAAAATCATAATACCGGAAATTCAAACTCAAAGTCGCCAATAGTTGAGAAAAATACATTAAATCGTGGGTCTGACTATTCAAATTGTTCAACAAAATCAGCGCCAACTAAAGACAATGCATTGCCCGAATTAGACAAATTTAAAGATCGCTCCTTTTCATTTGAGTTACCAAAATTATCGCGTGAAGGCTTTAATATCGAGGTAAATATTAATGAACATAAAATGCAAGCAGCTAAATTGAAAGCAGCGCAATTGATCAAAGGGAAACCATTACTGAAAGCAAATCCTAATTCATTGCGTGGCACGAAAGAGGGGAAAAGGCGCGCCATTGATGATCTTCATGACCGTTTAGGAAATCCATCCAAGCGCAATAAAATCGAAGAAGATCAAAAGGAAATTGAACGAAAATCACGAATTCAGCGTATTATGGAAGCCACTTCATCACACTCGAATCTGATCGATATGCGCGAACAGGAAGAAAAAGAGAAGTACTTTAATAAATTAGAGAAAAAAGAGGCTTTAGAGGAGAAAATGCTTAATACTTATAAAATATCTTGCAAAGCTGTTAGTTGTTTGCAATGTAAATATACTGCATTCTCAGCAGCGGATCGTTGCAAAACAGAGGGCCATTCATTAAAAGTAATCGATGGAGAAAAACGATTTTACAAATGCAAGGACTGTGGCAATCGTACAACGACTCTCTTTAAGTTGCCTAAAATTAGTTGCAATAATTGCAGTAGCTCACGTTGGGAACGGGCACCAATGATAAGAGAGCGTAAGATTGATGATGGCAGTCAAAATCTATCATTACGTGGCGACGAAGAAGCATTCCTCGGAAGTTTGAAATCAAAAATCTATTTAGATCTACTTGTACCCGAAGAATAAGACAGACTAGGAGTAATTTCGATTCGTAATTAATGGAAACCGAATTGCAATTTTCAAATAATATTAACAAATTAGTACGTACTATATCTGTTTAATTATAAGATAGGGATTAAGCCAGATTCTAGGACTAAATGCACTTTTTAAGCTACAATAAGTAGGAGCATTACCTTCGGCCAGGTCGATGCTGCACCCATAATATAAATTGGTAATATAGTTCTAATATAGTTCATTTTTAGAGCGTCATTTTTAGAATACTATTTTATTTTTCAGTTTACTACACAAGGTGAGAAATTTAACTACAAGCACCGTCCCCACCAATAGAAAACAGTATGCGATAACATAATATTCCTGCCGAATTTCATGAGAATACATGTATTCCTGCAATCGTGATCTCCACAGACAGACGAATATGCAAAATGCTATAAACAGCTAGAAATTCGTCCACGTAAAAAATCAAATATCACTCTGTCGCCAACAACAAAACTGGGAAATTTTATATTTTGTTAACTGTTGGGATTCTTGATCTTCTTTCCTTATGTTACTAACGGCAAATTTTTAACATGTTGCTGTGGCCTATATCCAAGCTTGTGTTTATAGAAAAAATTGACTGAAGCAAGGTAGAGATTATTTTCCTCCTTCAGGGTTTAGGGCATAACAAGTGCGAATGCCAACTTCGGTCTGCACAAAGCCTTAATACTCTACCCCCGTAATGTAAATGTTTAATTCGATTGTAATAAAGCTAATAAACTTAATTATGAGCGTTAGTAATAGGTGGGTGGGTTACTGATCCGGTCAAATACTTTTACACTAAGAATATATTTAAATATCGTTTGAAGATGATTTTATTTATCTTCACATAATTTTAGTGTTGGTTTCCAGTGGGCGGACTATTGGCTCGCCAACGGACGGACGCTTCTTATGATAATACATTTATCTTGTACAGTGAACTCGGATGTAGTAAAAGCATATCTTTAATTTCAGTATGCAAGTTGAAGTACTGAATCATAATTATAGATAAATTTATATTGGCTTTAGAGGGTAGGCATGGTACTGGTCCACAGAGTATGACACTGAACAAATACATAAAATTAAGGGCTGCTGCTAAGTGAAATTACATATAATTTTCTAGATCTGTCGTGTATCCTTTCGTGTGTGAGCTATAAAAATTATGGTCATTCAAATAAAAATATTCATTGATTTCTCCATTTCCGGAAATAGTTTTCTTGATTGGAAAAAAAGAAATTAGATTCTGATAAAAATAATTAAAATCAAAAACGAATTTAATAAAAAGTTTATAAATAATAAAAACTCGAAAATGTGCATGAAATATTTTTGGGAAGTTGTTTCTTCAGATCTCCATAGTTATTATTTGGTATTTATATTCACCGCTCACTGATTATTGGAGTCAAACCATAAATTTATATTACGGGTGTAAGGTATTCAACACGAGTTAGCATTCTCACTCTAATTAAGTTATTAGAAACAATTTTCCTTTTGAAATGTTTTAACTATTCATTCACTATAAATATGTTTCCTATTCATTCATTTCATATATCATTGTCTTCCCTGTTTTTAACGTATCCTGCTTTTCAATTCGAAGTGAATTAAGATTTCTAGCGTAAATGTGTCACGAAATAATTTATTTTAATTTTAATAATTAATTAACGTTAATAAAATTATATATATATATATATAAATATATATATATATATATATATATATATATATATATATATATATATATATATATATATATATATATATATATATATATATATATATATATATATATATATATATATATATATATATATATATATATATATATATATATATATATATATATATATATATATATATATATATATATATATATATATATATATATATATATATATATATATATATATATATATATATATATATATATATATATATATATATATATATATATATATATATATATATATATATATATATATATATATATATTCGTGCCTTGAACTCCCTCCTAAGTTTATCCGCCAAGCTGTTGAAATCACGATTACAAAAGAACAAATAGCTGTAAACAGAGATATGTCACCACAAACTAGGTGCAATTGAAAATGGAACAAATCAAACCAGTCTTTCCAAAACCATCTATATAACAAAATGTCAAAAATCGACTATTTTTGATATGACTTGAAAGATATTAGAATATTAGAAGATATTACTTGAAAGATATACTAGAAGATATGAAAACGAAATTTTATTTGAAAGTGCAAAATACCATTGAAAATTTTTTCAAAAATAGACGTGGTCAGCCCCCATTAACGTTATTCTGGAAATGAATCCAAAGTGTTGGTTAACAAAATAAAGAGGCCTATAGAAGTAAGACCAGTGGATCGGCACATTTGTCGATTTGGCATATTTTTATATTTGAATTGATCAGCAGTCACCGATATATATGAAACAATGAATGAAGAGTAATGTATTTTTTGGATTAAGAAAATCATGATACCATCAAATGCATCCAAGTGTTTAGCTCATATTTCACTAAGCGAAAGCTCACTTAGCTCCCACTCCCACTGAACCGGAGGGCACAGTAAACATTTAAATTGGATTTTAGTAATTCTGCTAAATTCTGCAGGGCCCGACGCAACTGGCCACAATCAGCCATGCCAAATAAATGTCATTATTCATGATGGTTAACATATTCGGCTCTCCTTTACTATCCATTCCAGATTGTAAACAAAATACATCTTCCTCTAACGGCATTGGAGCGCCCATATCTAAATCTTCAATAAGTTACTTCAAATTAACTTGCTTGCTTCGAATTATTTCAGAATTTTTTTATTATAATTTCAAAAATATATAATATAATATACAGAAAATATTAACATTTCATTTCAAAAATTTGTGATTAATTCTTTTGAAATTTTATTATTTAATTTCCAGCTTTAATTGTTGAAAATTCAATTATATTTAAAAATATAAAATATTGTTAAAATTTAGTTAAACATTATTGTTGACTTTATAAAAATTAATTATAATGCTTCATCTTCTACCAGTTTAGCGTGTACGTCCATTAAACTCTGAAAATGAAAGGAAATTCATTTGAAAAGTAAACTTTTACGTTTTTATTTAAATGAAATTTTTTATATATCTCAGAAGCTGATTTTTACAGTATAAAAAACTTTAAAAAAATTAACCTACAAAGTGCTTCATCTGCTAAACAATTGAACACTAAGTAATGCCTTCGAGATCTAGAGCTCTATTCAAGATCGTTTTCGATTAACTTCCCATGAACATCATGTAGAATGCCCTGTTTTTTATAAGAATAATAATAAAATTGTGTTTTATTAAATAGTACATGAAAATGTACATGCAATCGGAATATCTTACAGTTATGATTTCCAAAACCAATAAAACTCGAAATATAGAAAGTTAAAATGTTATGTTTTTAATTCGTTCGTTTGGGAAAGTTTCGCTTATGCGCAACGAAGTAATTAAGAATGTTCTTTAAGAAAATATTTCAAATATTAAAAGAAAGCACGATAACGAAGTTTATGGTAAATAAGCACCTACTAGGGATTATAACAATTCCTAAAGATCAAAAGAGTTTGTTTTACTAACAAAAAACATAGGAGACCACCAACTACTCGAGACCCTCCAAACCACAATAAGTAAGCAGTATTTTATATATCCTCCACCACAGCCATTGTAATGACACAAACCCTCAAACTATCATGACATCCTTACCTTAAAATATTTAACAGTTTTAACCCGTAATTCCAAAGTGGCATCCTCATCACAGATCATCAACGTATTTGGATGTTGTTGGAATGCGCTGACAGTCCACATATGATTTACACCTTCTTCTATGGCTTTATATAAGGCAAAAGCTTTATGAGCACCTGTAATTAATATCATCACTTCTTTTGCATCCAACACTGTACCAACGCCCACGGTTAGTGCTTGACGCGGTACCTTGGCGATGTCGTTGCCGAAAAATCTCGCATTTGCTTCCAACGTATCTTGCGCTAATGTTTTAACACGAGTGCGTGACACCAATGATGATCCAGGTTCATTGAAAGCGATGTGGCCGTCGGGTCCAATGCCACCAATAAATAATTCGACACCACCGGCCGCTTTAATTTTCTCTTCATATTGCTGACATTCATTAAATAAGTCAGTCGCGTTGCCGTCGAGGATATGTACATTTTTAGGATTAATATCGATGTGTTTAAAGAAATTCTCCCACATAAAATAATGATAACTCTCTGGGTGATCGCGAGGTAAACCTGATAACGTTTTCGAATAAGATAAATAGATGGATTGTATGATGATATTTCTTAAACTTACCGACGTATTCATCCATATTGAATGTTTTAACAAATTCAAAAGAAACCTTGCCGGCCTTATGGAATTCTATAAGATTTTTATACATTCCCAAGGGCGTGCTGCCCGTTGGTAAACCCAGCACAAAAAATCTAAATTTTTTAATTTCGCAATAATGAATAATTAGAGGAAAAATTAAATTAAAAATTCGTGCCTATCTTTGTCTGGCTTAAAGTTGTTAATCCTTTTCATTACATATTTTGCCGCCCAAAGTCCAACGGAATCGGCGGTGTCCAATATAACCAGCTTCATATTTACTACAATAAGAAACGAAACAAAATGTCAGTAAGAAAGTGTTTCCGTAATCTTCATCTCATTAGTAAAATATTCATAAGTATCAATGTTTCAGCTGATTTCTTCGTAATTCATTGAAAGATGCGTGGCAGCTATTGAAAAATACTCTGGCTCAGAATTTCTTCGGTCGATTTAGCCCTGTCCGTCCAGCCTTCCGTCTGTCAGTCTGGAGAAATCATGCTTTCAGGAGAATAACTATGTGATTCAGATAAAACCGGGTACAAATGTTCATTATTATTATAAGCTGTTTGGTATAGAAAATTGGTGAAATCAGATAATAACCACGACCACTTGGTGGCTAATATGAATCTATCTACATCTGTAATTTTTTGATCAAGATGATAGTGTTGAACATTAGAAATGTGCAAATTTTCCAATTTGCATTTCCTTCCTGAGCAATGCTAAAATCGCTTACTCTTCCTCGCCAAACGTTGAGAGGACAAATTTTAAACCATAAGTGCTTGAATAATAAATTGATAGTTTTCCAGCTTTTATATGAATGTAATTGGAAACACTTTTTTAATTCATATCATTAAAGGTTTTTTTAACACAGACTGGAATTTCATTTAAGAAACAGCTCGTCCATAAAAAAAATTCGGAGATATAATTGATAACTCCTTAAACTCTACCTCATCAGAATTTGAGCCGCCTAAAGGAAACTAACGAACGAATTTGTCGGCCAATCCTTATTTTTATAGAATTCATTCCGTATCACTCTGCCGGCAAAGGTTTTGTTGTTTCGCTTTTGCATTGTTATGAATCGAAATCATCTAATCAATCGGCTTGTCATAAAGTTGTAAAGTCATGGTAATTATCTGTTGACAATGGTTATTATTGCATTATCCGGAGAATGCGGATTCCAATCGATTAAGGTTTACCCTTAATTATTATTATATTTTAATTTTAATAGTAATGGTTTAACGCCAGAAACATTTAGTTTATTATTTTAAAAATAGTAAGAAACGGACGCTTTGTTTAAAAGTAAACTTACACAAATATTCCGTTGCAGACGAAAATCACAGAATTGTATGACACTCAAGATTGTCAATAATTTGATGTCTCTCTTATTTCTTTCCCAGAGCTGCCAAGCTACGCGTACGATTCAAGTCTAAGCTCATTTCTTGCTGTTTCTTATTTTGACGGCGTTAATACCGGTCCAGTGCCCTTTTGATGTTTTTGTTTATAATATTTTTATTGCTTTTAATTTGCTTTCAACTTCAGTTGGAAAATACTGCTCTGCTTATTTGCTTCTACTTTACCTGCCTTAACTTTAATTTACTTCCTTCTGTTCATTCCGTGATTAAAGCCTCAACTTTTATATGACCGAATCGAAATTGCACGACAGCGTACAATAAAACGCAATTAGGAGAAAAATAGAATATGAAGTTAGACATATTATGCATAACATATTTATTCAATTCATTTGAAAACTGAATCAAAATTTATGGTTCTTAATAATTTTGGTAGGAGTAATATCAAATGTGAACTTCAGACTATTTTCAGGAGAAACAAAATTTGGTAGAAAATTATAAATTCATAAATGTTGGAAACAACCATGGGACCCCAAGACAATTAAAAAGGAAATAATTTTATTGGGGAATTAAATAATTTTAATGGTAGTTCACTAATTACTCCATAGATCTCGTTTGAGAAAATTATTTGAGACATGGCAACCAAGGAAACGCATCATTGCCCGTTATTTTTCAATACTGATTCGATCCATTTGATATATTAAAACAAACCACTCTTTAAGTGCCAATTTATACGTAGATTTGTCTCCAGCCTCAAGGAAATTAAATTCGCAAACTATCGAAGACTCCTAAACAGCCAAATTAGTACGAAAAATCAATTTCGCTACTGAAGAACGCGTACCCTCGCATGTCTGTAATTTAGTAAACAATAATCATGTTTATTTTGATTTATTTTAAAATGATATTTTATAATTGAAGTCTTTCAATTAAACATTAATTTCCGTATTATTCGTATTATTTGCTCCAATTCCGTAATGAATCAAAAATAGACAGAAGATACCGCTTTTTCCCGTTGAAGCCGTAAATGTAATTCTAAATTAATATCTAAATTTTACACTCTTGGATATAACGGAATAAGGAAAAGATAGCGACGAACAAATGACACTTACATTAGTTAATTCTATTTAGAAAAGAATTGTTACATTGAAAGTTAAATTAATATTAGATTTAGTTTTAAAATATAAATAATTCATATTTTAAATGATAATTCTCGTTTCGCCCCACATTGCTTACATGAGACGGCATTTTTCCTCACCCTGCTGAGGGTCTCCTTGCTGGTGGAATAAATCTTCACCGATCCCATCAACAACACTCAAACGGCCACCGCTGCGATGTCGAGAAACATGGCTAGTCACAGTTCGCCGTATACGATCAGATACTGCAACTTCTTCGCCTTCACCATTAATAAGTGCTGTCCTCATATTCTCACTAACGAACCACTTTTGTGTCTTCATCACGATATTATTCGGCGGTTCATGTGTAACACCAGTATCCGTTGACCAAACCGTTACCGTGGCACCAGCATCAATTTTTACAGAACGATGAAATCTAAAAACGGTCTCATTTTTTCCTGCTGTGCGTATTAATTGCCAGCCACCAATCTGTATTTCCTTCATTCCTTTATTCATCAATTTCACGAACTTTCCTTCCGAATCAACTTCGATAATGTGTATATCGCCCTTGGCACTACCACTATCGTAATATTCCGCTTGACTGACATCAGAAGATTCATCAATAAAAGTACGTTTTCGTTTATGGGTTCCAACACTAGGAGTAGGTTGATTACGTGAAGGTGTCTTCCTAACAGGCGTGGCACGTGTGGAACGTAAGGACTGACTGAGGGAACTTACCGTTGCCGCATTTAAGGTCGAAGGAGTAATATTTAAACGGCTTTCTTCACCGCAAAGTAATTTATCATAAGCGGCAATTTCCAAATCCAAAGAAACCTATTGGTAAAAATATTTTAATACTATTAAATCTTTCAAAAAACAAAAGAACGAATATTGTTTACTTTAATATCCATTAGATCCTGATATTCTTGTAGTTGTTGGGCCATCTCATCACGCATTCGTTGCAGTTCAGCATCAAGACTGGCAATTTCAGCGATGTGACGTGTACGTTCATCATCCAGCAACTGCTCCAACTCACGAATGCGTGCATTCAACCCGGCATTTGTTGATTCGAGATCATCAATACGAGCATTAAGCGCATCTATACGTGTACGCGTTGTTCGAAGTTCTTCTATTGCACTTGCAGCCGCGTTAGAATTACGATTAGCTGCTGATTGAAGATTCTTTATTTTATTCTCATATAGCATTTCGATCTCTTCTCGGTTAGCACGCATTTGACCTTCATACTGTTCTCTTAGTTCTTGCAAAGATTGAGCCAATTTTGCCTCGTACTGCTCGCATAAGCGCCCGTCAATCTCACTAATTTCAACCTGACGACGTGATCGAGTCTCGTTAATTTCTTGCGTATGAATCTGATCTTTAAATGTGAGCTCCTCACGCAAACTCTGAATATTATTCTCAAGATCGACGCGTGCCAAAGTTTCATCTTCGAGATTCTTACGGGCTTCATCCAATTGTTTGCGCAAACGATCAACCTCCTTTTGCAGATCATTCAAATCATCCATGGCTTTTTTACGATCAGCATTAGCCGCGCTAAATTTGGCAGTCAAGTCGGCTGCACGTGATTCATACATACGAGCATTTCCTAAAAAGAAAACAACAGATACTAAAAAAATGTTAAAAGATAACGAATTTATAAACAAACCTTCGGCAATGGAACATTCTTTAGTCTTCTTATCTAATTTAGCCCGTAATTCTTCATTTTCTTCCCATAGCCGCTTCGTATCAATTTCCAACTTAGCCTTCTCCCGAGCCGTTTCATCCAATAAACGTCTGGCATCCGATAATTCACTCTCATACATAGACTTGATATTGGTAGCCTCGCGCGTAATGGTTTCCCTGGTGGTCTGAACTTCAATGGAAAGCCTTGCATTTTCATTTTCCAAATTTCGTACACGGTCGATGTAACAGGCCAAACGATCGTTCAGATTTTGCAGTTCTGCCTTCTCCTGTAAGCGCGAATGGCGCGTAGGGCTTAGTGGACTAGTGGAACGTTCCGCCGGACCACCGCTGAGTAATGGAGTTGACGTCCCACCAAGATGCGGCTGCGGAGTTGCCGTACTTGCTCGTTTTGATTTCGTCGACATACTTTGGCGTGACGGAGCACGTCCTGCAACTTTATTTTGCGACAGTTTTAAAAATTACAATAAAACAAATTGCTGAAATTCCCAAGTAGTTTCGTCACCACTTCAATGTTCTCACAAATTATTTCAAGCAAACAAAAGCCGAGTGGAGCAATAAAGAGATCACATACAACACACAGTGAACGAACAAGTTCTTTTCGATTTACAGACTGTACTAAAAGTGCCAACAAGTTCGTAGGTTGATACGCCTCTATCGATCTTTAGTTGCGGCAGAGCTTGCAGTCGTATCAAACCAATTTAAAAATTATAGATGTTAACGTCGATGTCGCTGGTCGTTTTTCTTCTTGAGCGGTCAATGCAGGGACCCTTGCAAGGCAAATTTTTATTTAAGGCAAATTTCTCGTATCCTATAAATCAACCGTTTTCGTGCCGTTTCTACCTACCGTGTGAGCTTCGGATATGAATCAGAAAAAATTTCAACAATATTAATTTGCAAAATATATAACTTTCGGAGGACTTTCAGCGAAATCAAATAAAATATTTTACAATTAAAAATTATTCAATGCGCGCTTCGATGGGACCTTCCCGGGACACACCAATTCGTCGTTAAGATTGAGTTTTCGTTGAAGAAATGTCAAATTTACAGAAACGGCGTCCGTAAAATGCTTCGTTCAGTTTATACCTTTCTACATTTGCGGGTTGTCGACATGATTTTTCATATCGCGCATTACAGGGTGATAACAAACCATTAATCTGGTATATATTTGAACGGTTTATTTATAAAAAATCTCAACTGATAATTAATTCTCGTAATAGCATATTCAAAGGTGTCAGCAGCTTTTAATTCAGTTCAATTTCTTCATTTTTCACTCCAAACCCTATAGAAGCCAGACACTGCTTCTCGGTATTTATCAGTGACAAATTATGTTTTACTATGTCCATTTATTGTATTTAAGCGTTATTAAGAAATATTGGACATTTATTTATTTATCTCTTCTAATCCCTTATTTCTCATTTCTCTTAATACACCTCTTACACTTTACTTAATCTCGATCTAAATTCATAAAAAATTGCAGATACTTTAATAAACAACAAAATAAACTCATTCATAATAAATTATAAAAATAAACAGTTTGAAAAAATTTATTGCAATGTACATGTCGCGAAATTTCTTTAATATAAGGAATATTTTCATATAATATAAAAATTGTAAACAATATATACATTATCAAATTCGTATTAACTTTTCTTAAAAAATATGGCACATTCTAAGCCACAAAATTCTTATTCTAAGAGAAACCTTTATAAAAACTAAAATATATATATTTTTTCTTACATATTTTTGTATAAAATTCTACTAAATTCACCTATATTTTGATGAAGTCTGTATTATCAAATTTCTCTCATATTTATCTCCGTTTTTTCGCCCTCACCCGGTTTTAACGGGAAGGTCACCAAATAATTTCTTTTGTCTCTAACGAATTAATTAAATTCCTTAGACTTCGATGAATTTGAGTTGAATGGAAATTGTTACTGTTTGGGATATCTTTTGCTACAAGCAAACTAGACCATCCAGCACCTCGTGCTCCTAAATAATCAATTTCATATAAATTCCCGATATGCAGGGCTTCAGACGGACTAACATTATATTTTTTCAATGGTATCTCAAAAATTTTTCGGTTTGGTTTCTGAACCTGACAGTCATACGAAGTTAATATAAAATCGAAAAAGCTATGCATTTCCATTGCCTTTAGAAGTATTTTTAAACTGGGATCCGAATTAGAGATAACCCCTACAATCTTACCTATTTCTTTGAATTTCAGTGCCAGTTCCATAGCACCATCGATTGTTAACCAACACTTATTTGTTCGATACTCTTCTAAAAGTTGGTTTGCGATGATATCCAACTTCTTTGCCGGTATAGAAGGATCTGCACAGTGAAAAATATTATAGACCAATTGGATCCACCATTGCTGCCAAGTCATATTTTGCTCAAGACATCCAAAATTTGGATGTAACTTCGACATTGATTTAAACTCGTTTCGAAAACATTGGGAGAGACGATGTTGATCAACATCTAAACCCAGAAGTGCTGCTGTTTTGGCGTATTGAATTGCTGGTGCTGTTTTAAATTTAAGTAGTGTATCCGTCACATCAAATGTTATTAACCGAAACCTTTCCATATTTCGCAAAAACATGCTCGTTGGAGGCATAAGAATTTAGGTGTAATACTCAAAGAACAATTTTCCTGGTACAATTTTTGTTCCTGAGTATGACAATTTGAACTTTCGCAAAAAAGTAAATATGAAAACAAATAAATCAGATTACTTATGACAGTTGTTTTGGAAAAAATCATTTTTTATTTGGTATATTTGGTTGAGGTGGATGCATCGCGAGGTGAAAAGTGTATAAAATATGCATTAAGGTTAAGGCACATCGACGTCACACATTAATTATCACTCCACATATTTATTCGTAGGTATCATATTGCAACTGCGTTAAACTCATTTTATTTGATTTTATTTTTTCTTAGTCTGAAACTTCATTCAAATATAGAAGTACGGCCGCAACTATGTAGCAATAACATAAATGTTCAAGAATGTCCAAGTCATGAGCCATGATTAGTAAACTTTAATCGTATTAGTTACGTCTTTGTGTTTTTACTGTTCTAAAGCGGAAGCCTTTTAGTGCAAAATTACCGAAGGGGTTTCTGCTGTTATAACAGAAACAAATTGTGATTATTTCTGATTGTTGGATTTATATAAAATTTCTTTATAAAACACCTTTAATAGAGCAATCTAACACTGTTTTTAACACTAGATTACTCATAAATTTTTTAGAGAATAGATAACCATAAATAGATAGCCCTAAATTTTCTTATTTTTCATCAAATCTACCTCATTAGACAGGCGTAAACAGAATGCAGATCTTTGCTTCAACAAACAGCTGTTAAAGCTGTCAGAGTTACAGTTTATTTCCAGATCTCTTGCTGTTTCTGGCCGAAAACTTTAATATTATTGATTATTGTAATATTATTAAGGCGTTTAATTTACAGCTAACGAAGGATTAAGGGATTTTATTTTCCAACAAAGGTAAATATAATTCTTTAAATATGCCCGCAGCAATATTTTTATTCGCTAGTATTACGTAATTCTTTTTAGTTTGATGGCCAAAGTGAGTATTGGCGTTCTGATAAAGAGGTATTCAGTCGTAACGATTTTCCCAATAGTCACTGTTAGTGCTATCTACGCGGACTGGTCACACACCCGCAATTGGAAGAAAAGTCAGCTTATAAACAAATCGGAAGACGTTTAAGTGAAAGGAGGGACACAATCAACGAGTTGTCCAAAATGAACAAGGAGTATCTTTGGCTGCTTTTTCCTTTTATCGGTTATGCTCTTGGTAATTTCCTTGATAGGAAAGAGACGGAGCGAATGGTTAGATTTCGCGATAAAAGTGCTCTTTACGGTCGAAAATTAGAGCCTGGCGAGGAACCTTCGTGGTAAATACTTTATAAAGGTGTAATGGAATGTCATCAAATTGTATTAAATCTGATATCGGATTTATGAAAATTGTTATTAAATATTGATGTTTTAATTTCAATTTAATGGTTTGTTAATGACCAGACACGTGCATTTTTTTGCTTCTTGTGTGCCTAGTGGCCTTTCATAGCCAAATTGCATTAAGACAAAAACTTGAAATATTGCCTTTTAAATTGCCTATTAAGGGGTTGATCTTGATTGCAAGTCCTAATAAAAAACCCAACCATTCGTTTTCAATTATCATTTTCAATTTATAAATCCTTTTTGATTGAAGATTTTTAAATCCCAAACTAAATCAATATCCCAATTGTAGTCTATCGTATTCAATTTTCGATAAATTTGAAGCGGATGCTCGATCTCTCATTCACTGTGCAAGGAGGAAAAAATTACTAAATATATCGATTAAAATTTCGATCCACCTGGAACAAAACTAATCATAAGGGCAATTTGACGTCAGATGAGGATTGCTGACATAACTTGAAGAAATGCTTGCGGGAGGCATTTATCTTGGATTTAGACCCATGGCAATAGGCAAAACGTAACTCCATAAATCATTGACCCGATTATAAATTAGCCGGGAAAATAATAAAACAAATTTCTTATGCCACCCTGGGAGTCGAGGAATGAATTTTAAATAGCTACTCAATTGAAACAAAACCAACGCCCGAAAGAATTTCAAAATAACTAAACCAACGACTAGCATTTCTATGAATATTTTCCCAATGGTGACACCACGATTACCTCAACCGCATAACGTTATCCAAGCAGCAGTTAATCTGCGGTGTATGCATAATATTCAATTTTAAATTCGCATATTGCTGTAAAAAATGTAATATACCTTTTTAACTGTATATTGCATGATATATTTCTTATCGGGGATATACAGAAGACAATCGTTGCTACAGATTAAAATTTCTTTATAATGGATATTTTTTGGGCTGTTGAATTTACATACGCAATGTGTGTGTAAACCCGTTTCGTGTTGTTTTTGTTCCACGTACTCTTACTAACGATTATAACTATATGAAAGGGCACGTCGAGTGCGTTGAAAACATTTTATTTTTATAAATATAAACAGTGGACATTAAGTGAATCATTGGGTACTTACAGAGTTTAGACTAGCCACCAAATTTATGTCAAATATATAACCGTAATTATAATTAATTGTTATTACCTCAAACTTTCAATGAAGTACTTTTAATTGAGCTTCGTTGTGTGCCAAATAAGACATTCGAAGATTGGTGGAAACGCGTATGGTTTCAAATGCGTGATTTGATTTTTTTGCACGGAATTATTGGTTTTCACTCACATTCACATTCACGCCTGCAACTTGAAATCGAAATGCATGATTTGATGATTTCGATATAATAGCTTGAACACATAGAAATTACTGTTTCTGCCGGCAGTAACAGTATTTCAACATTGAACACATAGATTTCTCGGAGAGAAGGCAGTAAATGTCAACATGCTTTACAAAATGTAAACAAGAATTTTGTGTAAGAATATTCCGTTCATACAGTTCAGAACAAAAACAAAATAAGAAGAACAAGGGTAGCAGACGGCAGTAAAATTAGAAATTTTCAATCTCTTACCTGGCAGCAGAGATAATGAGATAGGAAACTCTTTACCCACAAAAAAATGTGGCAAAAACAAACCAAAATTTTACACGACCGAAACTCACGTACAGCGGTTATGTACATGTGTGCGTAATTCACCATTTTAAATGTCACGTATGATATTTCATGAAAATATGTAAACAGTTCGCTTCGGCGACTTGACTTGAAAGCGCGTTCTGTGCTCTGTTTGATTTGTGAAGTGGAGATAATAAGAAAGAGTCACGAACAAGAATATTTAATTCTTGAATAATTGAATTCTATCCAAAATAGGATGCTGGAAGGCAAACAATTAATTTGCAATCAAGGTAGTATAAAGCAGCCTACACAAAATAGAAATAATCAAGTGAAAGACGCCACTTATTTCGAAAAAGAAATTGAAACAGGCGCGCCTAACAAATTATTCAATTCACAAGAACTCAGTCATCAAAGTAAAACAGGCTCCATACTTTTTAAAATTTACGGTAATTCTATTAAATATTTCATTTTTCGTCGCAATCGATTAATATAGTAAATTCTTTCAGATTTTCATTGATTTTAATGCGCGAATGAGCTAAACTTTCCTCTAGTTCTAACCAATTCAGAACGCTTAACAATTTATGGTAACTCACCAAGCATTATAACTCTCTTGCATGAAGTTTTCAAGAATGGAAATGAGACTAAATAATTTAAAACGTATAGAAGGCGCGAAGTAATACAAAAAGTAAAAACAATATAATGGTCGAATTCTAATTAATTTTGAATATTTTCCTTTCTAGAAAAGAAGCAGCAAAGAAGTGAAGAGAAAACATACGCAAAAAAGATAACGGAGGAAACAGTATCAAAAATGGAAGTAGCCGAAAGAAATTTATTTGATGAGAGCAGTAATAGTGAAACGGAAGAAACGGAAAAATCCTGACGGCTTTTGGGATCGCCTCATAAGATATTTTGACCTGGACGATACGCGTAATCAAACACTAATCGATGCACACTTTCAGAGGAAACAACTGTTGAAACGATTAGATTAGAGACCTGCTTGTGTTCGTCGTTTGGATAGAGAATTAGTAGCAAAATTTTAGTGAATAATTTTCGTAACTGAATTTAATTTCTTTTTGAAAGATCATGTGCTTTAATATATTTACTTTTAATCATTTAATAATAAAATTCTAAATAGTATTTAAATGTATGTACGTCAATTTCTGTATTTGTGATTTCCTCTTACTCTTCTACCCTTTGGCAGCATGTTCGCAAGTCTGGCATCTTATATTTTTGCTTAAATTTATTTAAATGTAAAATTTTTTAATACTCTTGTTTTATAATATAATAATTGAATTTTTAAGTTGTTTTAGCTCAATTAATATGTTATTTTATTTAAGCTAAGTTTATTATTAATTGTTAATTTAGTTATAAAAGTTGATTACAATGTTTGAAAGTTAAAAGATAAATTAAACAGAATATTAAAATTAATTAAGAATGTTAAATTTTCTGATCATTAGGCATTGGACATTTTTAAACTAAAAATGTTTAAATCAGTGCTAAACATGTTACACTTTTATATTGGTATAATATTACGGTTTTCCAATTGGCACTAGAACTCTCAATTGGAAAACATCAGCAACTACTTGAACATCTTAAAGTGATCCATCGGTGGCAGCATCCGGAAACCTGAACACGACCTCATCGCCTGGACATCCAGCCTGGGAGCACCCTCGCACACGTGGCATATTATTTTATTATTAGAAAACACGAAGTTTATGAATTTATAAATTTAATTAAAATTTTTTTTAAATTTACCGCGCACGTAAGTTGTGGTGGAAAAATGTATGAAAAAATCATTGGGAGGTGAAAAATAAATTAAGGCATGCCAATTCAAGCAATTTTATTCATTCGCTTTTATACGAATTTCTCTTAAGGATGAATTCATCACAATAATGTTGAAGAAATAAGTACGCAAAATATGTTATAAATTATGTAAATTATTCATATAAATGATGTAAACCATGCTCTACATATTTTTAATATGAATACCTAATATATTGAATTGAACTAAACTATTCAGGATAGAAATAAAACTTACTTAAATAATAACAGTAACTCAAAGTGGAGTTAGAAATTACCAAATAATTGTATTAGTTCACATTATTATTACACATTATTATTATTATTATTATTATTATTATTATTATTATTACATTATTATTTACATTACAGAGTAAATTAAATTGACATATTCTTTTATTAGCTTGTTATTTAAGTCACACCATTTCGGAAATTATTAAAACTAAGCACTAGAACTAAGATGTTCGGTTTTTTCCATATAACATTTTTGAATTAATTTAAATTAATAATATTAATTAAATATTAATTTAAAGCGAATATAGAACTTATAAAGTATTTACAATGAGGTGTTATATTAAAACATTGGTACTAGAGCTTGAATAACTTGGTGTACGATTAGCAAATATGATGATTTAAAACACAGTTCTGCACTTGGCTTCAGGTTAATGTGAATAAGTAATGCGCTAAATTCCTTTAAGTGAATTGTTTTTAGTATTAGTTTAATTTATTTTATCCTCTTAGGTAGAGTTATTTCTATTAAGCAAGTCATTTTTAATTTTTGAATCACTAACCTTACACGCAATATCGTTTCATTTGCGTTTGTTTTGTTATATGTACAAAAGAAAAAGATTTTCGCTAATAAATTAATACTTATATCAAACAATATATAAATACAAAGCATATACACAAGTTGAACTATAAAAGTGTACATGAAATTTAATTCAACACTATATATCGATAACTAGGTTGGAATCTCAAAACAAAGGTGTTGGGATATGTAGACGGGATTGCCAAAAGGGTCTGAGGCTGAAAAGTTTTTTGGGAACGAAGTTTGCAATTCCAAGAATTGTTCTGATTTGTTTGGGAACGTAACTGCCGATTTCCAGGAATTTCAACTAACACTAACGCCAATCAGAGCTGCATTTTGCCAATCTGTCAGAAGTTTCCTATCTCGTTATCTCTGCCTGGCAGTAACTGCTTTTACTGCCCGACAGAAAATATTTTTTTCTCACTTCCCATAAGAGCCAATGTAAATTTTGACATTTCTGCTACTGCCGGCAGAAACAGTAATTTCTATGTGTTCAAGCTATAAGAGCCAATGTAAATTTTGACATTTCTGCTACTGCCGGCAGAACAGTAATTTCCATGTGTTCAAGCTATAAGCTGTAAACAGATAGAGACATACTAAATACAAAATACATCAAAATTACACAGGCTCTTATGGGAAAAAATCATTTTTCTACATACATTTGTATGTAGATAAAATTTCACCCATTTGGAATTTGACATTTTGTATGTGGGCTTGTTCTTCTTCTTTTACTAGTCTTGTTTACATTTTTTTACCCTTCGTTTCTTTCGGACCAATTTTACAACATTGTACACAAAACACACGATAGATGTTACAGTAATAATATATTCATGTAATGAACTCATTTTTTTAGCTTGTTGATCGAATATTTACGGATTTTAAAATACAAGTTTAGAAATCAAATACGGAAATAACCCATAATGACAGATTTGTATTTTGTATGTCTTGTTTTGTTTCACAAAGATAAAATGAGATGAAATACAGATGTATTTTGTATTTAGTATGTCTCTATCTGTTTACAGCAATAAAAGCTCAAGTTCATGTGTTGTTGGCATGGGTACATACTTCTCAAGAAATAAGTACGTAATTCAAGAATTTTAATAAGTAAATTTTTGTATGCTTTATGCCTTTTTTTAAAACTACAACGCTGCAACCAATGAAATTCCCTTTGCTTGCATCTGTGGGATATATTGCTGGAAATTAGAAGCTGAATTAATATACAAACAATAAATGATCTTTAATATAAACAAGATGTCAAGGAGAAAAATTAGAACGAGTTGTGTTATTTTGATCATTGGAGCGATATTATTTTGCGAATTTTTAATTGATTACATAAAATTGTTTAAGGTGAATGAGTGGAATTTTAGTGAAAATTGAACACTCGTTGGTTACATTTCAATGTATCCTTTCAATGTACCCTCAGTGCAAATGGCCAAGTTTGGAGAGAGACGTTAATGTAGAAGAGCTGCATGCTTTAATACTTGCCGATACGCATTTACTCGGTCCTTTACGGGGGCACTGGCTAGATAAATTTTATCGCGAATGGCACATGCACCGGGCTTTTCAGGCGGCAATAACTTTGCTTCAGCCGGAAGTAGTTTTTGTACTTGGGGACATCTTTGATGAGGGTGATTTGGTGGATGGGAAGCAATTTAAAATGTATGTGGAACGTTATAAGAGGATATTTCGCACACCATCGAGTATGAATATAATTAGTGCTGTGGGCAATCATGACGTAGGATTCCATTACAAGTAATTTTGTCTGTTATTCAAGCTTGAAGAAATCCTTATTCTTTTCTAAACGACAAGATTGCATCCATATTTTATTGAACGTTTTGAGTCTGCTTTCAATAATACTGCTGTTCAACTTTACACATTCAAAGGAGTTCACTTTGTGTTTATAAATTCGATGGCAATGGACAATGATGGATGTGAATTTTGTGAGGAAGCACAACATAAATTACAACAAATCGGATGTGAGAGATGCAAGAAAACTATGGTAGATGTCTTTTAATTCTGAAGTTTTACAGCTTCGTTAAAATGTTTGAAAGATCCGCTGTGCACCAAAAACAATGACGAATTCAAACGTTGGAATTATAGTAGGCCCGTGCTAATGCAACATTTTCCCACATATCGTGTGTCGGATAGAAGTTGCCATGAACATGATTCCCCATCGATCACAAGATATCGTGAGGGTTGGGAAGTGTTGTCTAAGGAATCCACAGATCTTTTAGGTAAACTCAAAAATACAAAGCGCAGCATTAAATTAAGATTTAAAACGTTGTAAATAATTATAAACTTTCACTAAATCGTGGTAAACGCTTTTGTTATATTAGGCAAACTCTTACATCCAAGAGTAGCCTTTGCGGGTCACAGTCATCATTATTGTCATTTCACAAATCGATTTGGCGTGGATGAATACACAGTTGCTTCATTCAGTTGGCGTAACAAAATCAACCCTAGCGTTTTATTGGTTTGTTGTGTTTTTATTTTTTATTCTACAAGCAGCTTGATAAATCTTTTCGATTTCAGGCCAGTTTCACGCCAGAAAAACATGCAGTTATAAAATGTGCCACGGCTGCTCAAGCAACAAATTATATAGTCTACATCTGTACATTAATATTTATAATTACATTATTGCTTTTGAATTGTTATAAACGTTGTCTTCGTGTTTTATGGAAACTAAAGAAAAATAAATAGTATTCAACTATTGTTTAACGAATCAACTCTTCCTTCGAGATTAGTGTTGGGTGCACGAGTTTTATATGCGCTTTTGCATAAGCTTGCATAAGCTTACTGACACCATCGTTTCTTGAAGCTAAAATCATAGCCGAACATTTTTACAGAACTTCTCTTTAAGAGACGTATTTTCCTCGTCATGAGAATATCTCGTTTCGTTTCTATGCATTCTGGAAGCATTTTTTTAATGAGTAAATAGATTTATTAGACTGAAAAAAACGATTTTATTTGCAATTTGAAATACAAATGAATTATCACAGGAATTTCATTCTTCATTTATAATTTATGATTTATATATTCTGAATCTCATATAAAATCAAAATTTCAATCACCAAACCACATTTAAAAATAAATGAAAACTAAAAAATATTTTCAAAAAATTAAAAGCTTCATTCATTTTTATAAATATTAGTTAACGACTCCATAAAATTGTCGATTAAGTACAATAAAGTATCGCTAAAATATAATAAAGTATCTCCAACTTTAAGTTATGCGTATTCTCGCAGAAACATCTCCTTCCGATATGTTTAACTTACTGGTATAGATATATATACATATAATAATTTATTAACTGCGTTTCATATATTACAGTTAATATTAAATTTCTAATGTAGCACTTAATCTTTCAATATTTCCCCCTCTGTTTTTTCTCCTCTTTCGGTTCATCATTTGGTGGTTCATTACTCTCTTTTAACAAATGTGATAGAGTCTGGACGGTAGTGTCACGGGACAAGTCTATGTGTCTAGTTTCAAAGCATTCATCAGGTAGAAATCTAAAGAGGAAGATATTCCCTAAGTCTTAATTTGGTCTTAACTTGGATTTCAAATTACTTACTTATGCAGTACCGGTGATATTAAATTAGCTTCTAAATCTTTTATTTTTGTTGGTCCTGTTAGAAATGAAACTATTGTTCCCACTAACAGAACGCTTCCCACCCCGATTGGATTGATCCAGTGGAATGAAAGGCGATACAGTGGAAACACACCACTAGAATCTGGATACACATTAGGAGTACCGGTCAGATTAGCTGGACAATCGGCCACAGACATTTCCAATTTTTGTGGAATAACAATTCCTGCGGCCAAGGCAAACTGAGAACCAAATGATATCCATCCGGACATGAAAATGCCCGCCGCAGCTCCAGCAGCTGCACCTTTTGTATTGCACCAAGGCACGAGCATGCCTAAAGTAAAGAGTCCAAATGATGTGCCAGCTGCAATTGCTGTCATTGACGTGGCCACACTTAGGATAGCACCCATTTTCTCGACGACAGCAACTAGTGATAATGCAATACATCCCAGCGCAACAATAGTGCTCTTCACTAGTATGCTGGAAGCGCGCGGACCCATCTTAATTTTAAAACAGCCTTTTACAATATCTTCAAGTAAAACCAAAGCCGTAGAATTCAAGACCACTGATAGGGAGCTTAGGGCAGCACCAAATACGCCTGCAATAAAGAGTCCCGGAACACCCTGAAGATGCCCAATAGTCTGCATTACGTATATAGGAAAGAGCTGATCATCATTCTGCAATGTTAAGAAAATGATCAATTCTAGTATGGTCAATTCTAACAAAACATATCGTTACTGCATACCTCAATTAATCCCACTGTGGCGGGATCACAACCACGATAGAAATCATAAATAAGTAAGCCAGCGAAACAACAGAATGATAGAAACAGAACAATTCCCACTGTAAAATAGATTATAGATATTTGACCTTTGCGCAGTGTCGGCAAGGACATGTACCGTTGCACCATAGTTTGATTTACCGAATTGAACGAAGTCCAATAGAGGAAACCGCCTATAAGAACGCTCCAAAACGTATGACGTTTATATGGTGAAGGATCAATACTGTAAATAACGAGTAAAAAGATTAAATCTATTATTCAGACAAACTATTTCCCAGAGATTAAAAAATAGGATGGATCACAAAATGCGTTATATCCAGTTGTTTCTTGACACAATTTTGGTTTAGCAAAAATATTTCATAATTATTATTTAAATATTGGTTTCAAAACATATTGGTTTCAACACTTACTCAAACAGAATCACTCTTCCTCCTTCGCTTGCTCTTCTAAAAGCTTCTGCTGGTCCCTCCATTTGGACTGTTCCTAATATTACGACAACAATTACTGATACAAACATGATCAACACTTGCCACGCATCGGTGTGCACCACAGCTTTAATGCCTCCCTAATACGATTGTAACGAATAATATTAAGATTAGTTATAACGTTTAAGAAATTTAAATAGTAAAACTAACTTACGAGTAGGGTGTAAATCACACAGGCCACACAAACGATTGCACTAATCACATGAATATTGAAACCACTGACTATTTTTTTTGATCATCGAAGCCAGTTTATGAAAAGGAAATCGAATTAATTAACAAATTTATAGGCCTTAATTGATTGCATTTTTCTTCCTTGTTTTTTGTTGTAAGATCTCACCTTGATTAAATGCAATTGCCGGAACGTATAGGATGATGGGCAGGAAAAAGATCTGAAGAAAACCATAATGATCGATTAGAATTAAAAGAATTTGACTGAAGTTCTGTAATAAAGATTTGAAAGATTATTGAACCCTACCTCATCCATGACGAAAAGGAAAGATGCCAAACTACGTATGTGAGAATTAAAACGCAATTCCAGATACTGAAATAATTTATAAAAAAACTTTCTGTATGAAACGGTTTTTATCTGAAACTGAGAAATAATGAAAAATCTTCATAGGGAGGGAAAACATTCCGATGCAATATAATAAACAAATTTTATTGATTCATGAATTCGATTTAAATGAGGAAACATTTAATTGAAATTTGTTCAAGCTAGGCAACGGATTTTGTTCTAGAACAAAGTCCAGCAATTACCGAGACCTCAATTTTCTTAAATATTGACGAATGAAATTGCTTCAAAACAAATTTCAGCAAATTGTTCGCAAAAAAAATTATTCAATTTGAAATGAGCAGACATTCACTTATATTGAAACTCATGATAAAATTCATATTATCATAGATATATCTTATCGTCTATTATATTGCAACCTTCCTTTATCTGATTTATAATCCAATAACAAATAAACGATTACGAATAAATTGCACATGCGCATATATGCACTCGTTAATCCTATATAATCGTCAACCCCAAAGCACTCACCTCGTAAGAAGAAGAGACACGAAGGCCAGAGAATACAGGCAAATAAATCTGCGACACCGCAACCGCCATAAAAACTATGGATACTACAATTAAGTAATATTGAGTTCCATAATTGTAAATTTCGGATGGTGTACCCAATATCGTAACACCCGATATATAACTGAAATTTGGTTATGAAAAATATAAATATATTTTTAAAAAATAAATGTTTAATAAACTTTGTTTAAATTTAAACCCGATTAGATTGAACTATATATGGTTCAAAATTCTCTTACAAAGTTAGAATACGATTAATCTTCTTTGACAGTTTTTAAAATACGGTCAGCTTGAGAACCGATTTACCGGTCTTGTCAATATCATTAAAGTGTTGTAAGGTGTTGTCAAGACTTGTCTTTGCAAATAAAGCAATCTTGTTGATTTATTCCATTTTAATGGAAAAGTACTTCAATTGAATTTCAAGGGCGAATTAAAATGCTTAGGAGGTTCCTAAGGAAAAGCTCCCCAGGAGGGAATACTTCTGTGTATAATTATTCAGACTATCTTATCAGTTTGTCATTTAGTTTCAGTTTATTATGAGTTTATATTTTGTAATTTACCTGGCCACAAGGCTCATTGCAACCGGAAATGTACTTAGGTTTCGTGATCCTAATAAATATTCACTCATCGTGCGAAATTTCTTTGCTGCCACAGACGTCCCATCATGAGCACTTTGGGTTCCGGTTAATTTTCTCCTAAAACGAAATTTATGATAAGATGGTTTTAATTTAAATATAAAGAGAAGAGAGTGAGTTTGAAATATATTACTTATAGTAACCAAAATAGACACCAGTTCCCGTTGAGAGGATCAGCATTAGGGCGAACACAACGTAATCCGCAATATGGAAGTGAAATTCGGTAATGGGGGTTTCTTTACCCATCTGCAATTGGATACAAATTACAAAGAATAGAATCAAAAATTATTCCAAAGTACGGCTTATTTTTTTAATGGTCGCATATCGTTAATCGCAACATGTTAATCTATCTCACAGGTTAATAGAAGAGAAACGTATGAATGTATCACACATTCCTTAACAAATATATAGAGGCTCATTGTGCAACAATAACTCTTGACAATTTTGTTGTGGTTTCTTTGTAGAATAACAAAGTAGAAACAACAAAATATGCAAGAATTGTTATTACACAATCACCGCGTTAAGACTAATCACTAATCTAAATAGATTAGTAGATCCGTAAAATATACGGGCGAAATCGTCAAATAGGATATGATTTGTGTAAAGCTGCCCTAAAAAAGCATGCGCATTTGTACGTAGGCCATCTTTCGGACATCCTTCGGAGTATCCCGTCGAAACAATAATTTCAACATGTTCTTAAGAACAACTGATCAATTGTTTGTATACCGTTTAAAACAGATGGAAACATTGCGCAAGTTTCTCACGGAGTTGGTTGTTTAGCTTTTAGCCTTTAGTCTAATGAATCATATGTAAAAAGATAGGACACTCATTTCGCCGTTTCAAAAAGCAGTTAGGCAGTTTTGGTATACATGAGATGGACCGTAGGTTTTTCTTACATATATTTTTAACATATATTTTAATAAATACTTATGCAAAATGCGAAAGCATTCACATACCATGATTGTGAAAAACTAGAATTTGCATTTTATGCATTGTGAAAATTATTTTTCCACTGAATAATTTTTTAACGCTTCGAAGATATCACCCTATTAATTCCATGCCTGCAGGCTAAGAAAGGTAAAAAACTTGCCAACGGAGTACGAGATTTTTTGCCTGTCTCCACTGCCCGAAACAAGATTAATAAATTGTGTATGGATGCGTGTGTAGAGGATGTCATACATATATCTTTATCTCTAAAATAATTATCTGACTTTACGAATGATTTCTGTCTTGGCGATTGCGCCATTAAACGAATTTTTAAATTTAAAGAGCTATGATGCCGAGATAAAATAATAAGACATGCCATAAACTCCATAAAAGGACTCAGAATATATATAAATATTATACATTGCGCTTAATATATTGTTACACAAAATTAATATATAATTACCCAAAAAAATTTTTTCTATTTGCAAAACTAGGATATCGTTTTAAAATTTAATATTCATTAATATGGTTTCATTAAAGGATTATGTTTGAGTATAGCGCCTCATTTTTTACGAAAATAAGCAAATCAATGAAGCAAGGAAAATTATTAGATTCATCAATTAGTTTATATATGCTAGGATTATATTTAAGTATAACATATAATACACATATTTAGTATTCTACTTCAACTCTAGGGAAAGTTATAACGAGCTAATAACTTTTCGAATGAAATCAAATTTAATAAAATAATAATTCTTGCTATCAATTGTACTAATTATCAATAGTTTTAATTATCAGCAGTTTTAGTTATCAGTATTTTTAACCGTTTCAAAATCGAGAAGAGAAAATGTGGGGACCATCGCAGTAACGCTTAATAGCTCACCCCTTAAGGTGCTCCCAAATTTCACGACTTGTTGCTCATATATTTATTTACATATTCGAGGGGCGTTCAATTTAATTTCGGCATTAGTGTGAAAAAAACATGTATGTAACTAATACTATTTTTACTCTTTATTTTCGTTTTAATTTCAGAAACCTATTTTCATAATCTATTAAGTGAACATTAATTCCTACATTCAGGTCTTTATCGTTGGAATTTCGTTTCATCACGAAGCCCTTCTTTCAGGTTTGGAACTATATAATAATCACCAGAGAGTAAATCGTGATTTATTCTCAGAGATTGGTCTCCTTAAAAGCAGGATTTCGAAGGTCATGCTAATTAAACGGGGGTTTGCCATAAATTAAATTAAATTCATCCACTTTTTATGGTAGTCGGTAATGATCCACGCCTTTTTCCGTAATTTCTCACAAATCGCTCGCGGCAGTTTTATTTTTATTCTTTGTATTTATTTTTGTATATAATATTAAAAAATAATATTTTGTATTTTGTATGTATTTTATTTTTTATTTTCTTTGGCGAGAATTAAAGAGATTTCTCAAATTTTTATGGGATCAGGTCTTGCGGGAATGTCAAGGCATTTGCGTAAAATTTGGAACGATTTTCCGTCATCCCTAGTCAACTTTGGTTTGTAGACAAACCGGTTTCGGCGATGTGCCATCTTCAGTGTCCGTTTTCGTTCGAACGAAAACGGACACTGAAGATGGCACATCGCCGAAACCGGTTTGTCTACAAACCAAAGTTGACTAGGGATGACGGAAAATCGTTCCAAATTTTATCAACATCCAACCCTGTCGGAAAAATCAACAAATATCAAGCATTTGCGTACTTTCAGATTATTAATGACGTACGAACATTTCATCCTCGGTAACGACTTAATTCAAAATAGTTAATAGATTTTCAGAGTTCTAGAACTCTTGCAATATTCAACTCTCACATTTTCTAAGATTCCATGACCATACTAGCATCTTCCTCGCGACGTCTTTCTAGAGATTGAGATAATGAAGGAGTATGATGCCAATTTAGAAATTAGTTATTTCTGCAAGTGGTAAGTTCCTCAAATATTGTTCCATCAGGCATCTGAAATGCCAATAAAAAATAACCCACAAACTATTAACTATGATTTCAAGAAGTGAAATATGATAATGTTACTAGCTGTTGAGATTAATAAAGCAATTAGTTAGGTTGCTTGCGTTATTGATGAATAGCCCCGATACCGTGAATACATTGAATGCCCATGTTAAAAACAAATTAATACAACTATTCCAACTGCAAACATACAAGTGTTTTGCCATTACAATATATTGTGTGACATATGTTTCTTTAGAAATAATAAAACTCAACTGATAATCGTGAAATAATAACAATTACTCATATAATTAGGATATTTATTGCTTTCTTTTCAAAGCTTTGTCATATAAGCATGAATGAACCCTCACTGAAAGTATGTGTTATTATTATGGGACTAATCTGTTGAAAGCAATCAGTGCCAAGCAGTTCCAGCTCTATTCTCGACATCGAAAAAATCCAATAGATATATTTATACAAAAATACCAATAATATTGAAACTGTTTTAACTGAATAAAATAGACGGCGAAGCTTTAAGAGAAGTCGAGTTAAATAGCTTTTACATAAATTACTAACTGTAAATAGCTGAAAAGAATTATTAGAAAAGAGATGAAACCAATTGCGAGAAGCTTCTAAAAAATAAGTTCATTAACCCAGAGGAATAGGAATTACACAGAGAACATGAATTAAACAAAACGTGTAAAATGAATAAGTTCAGTTGCGGAAATTTGTTGTTTTGAAAATTGTTCAATCACTAAGAAATGTTAAAAATAGAATACTACTAATTCCTTCTTCAACACTTTATAGTCTTCACAATCATATAATACAAACGCAGAATGCCGAGCTTAAGGATCAAATCAAAATGCAAAACGCTCTTCCTGTTAACTGCAAGCGAAAATGATTTGTTGATTTGTGTCTGACATCCTAATTGACTTTGTTATATAATATCATTAATATATTTTGGAAATAATCCGTATCGTAATAATTCAGAAGAGTTCGTAAGAGTTCGCGGTTATTTACGATATGATCAAGCTTTGAGAACCTAATTTTATCAACTATGATTAAACCTATGAATTACTTCACTTCGCCTCTTTAATAACTAAATGACCTTTGGAACACAAAAAACCACATGGATAGCGTTATGAAAAAACAATTTTCAGAATAGGAAATCATCAGTGCTCTTCTTGGATCATACAACGCGACAGAAATTCAAAATGCATTCTTCAGAGTATTTCCTATTTTACGGTTGTCGAGATATTTCCTAAAGATGCCTTCATAAATCGTAGGCGATGTTGAAAACATTACAATTCAGTTTTAACTATATTTTCTAAGTCAAGTAGGCGTGGATTGCAGGACTTTCCAAGTTTTCCGTCCGTGCCCCGTGCTGGCATTATTCGTACGACAATATATTACGAACTTTGTGTTTCTTTCGGCTGATCCTCAAATGAGGACCCAAGATATATTTCGAGCAGTTGAATTTTCAGTGTCCACAGTCTCTAGTTGTCAAATATTCAATAAATAGAAGGAACAGTGTCATACGTTTTATCAACAAAATTAGGAGAAGTCAAATATTTTGCATATATGTAAATGTATAAACTCTTACATAAACTAAATTGAAAACTTACAAGACATCGGAAAATTACTGAATGATATAATGACTTTCTCATTCATATATTTACCTTTTCACTTCTTTTACAATATACAAAGTCGTTTACAAAACTTGTAAATTTCAAAAGAAATTCCGAAAATATTCTGTAGAGAACGATCACTCATTCACGCGCATACCGGCAGAATGGCACCTTCGCCTTCCTTCCCGTAATAATACACAAGCGCTCACGAGCACCTTTGTACCGGACGGTTTCCTCACTTTGTTGATTTGATTGCGAGTGTCGCGGTAAAAACGCTTTTTTTAACTAATTTAATTTAAATAAAAGATTTCCTATTTTTGAACGTTATTTACAAATTTGTTAGCACAGCATATTATTATTTTTTTTACTCCAACTCAAGAGGAGCGATAGAGAAAGCAGTTTCAACCCACTTCATGACGAGATGACTTTCAGTTACGTAGATATAATGTCAAAGAACAGACAACCGCACGACACAACTCGCCAAGAATTACTGAAAGTGAACTCAATAGCAGGTACGTTTTATAACAAAAATTTAAATAAGCATAAGTAGAAATAGATTAACAGAGTGTTTGTGCTGGCACGAACAGAAACGGGAACTAGAATTTTATTGAACTCTAAAAGAGTTTCAGATGATCTAATAAAACCAGTGCAGGACAATGATTTTAAAGCTGTCGGCAAAATAATTAATACAAATCTTTGACTAACTGTAATAGAACATTTCATTAAGCTCAGAGCCAGTCATTCATAATAGACGATAATAACCTTAAACAATTTCAATTTTCTATTCCATGATCCAAGAAATAGTTTTTACGAAAATACACATAATTCTATAACGGTGGTGGTCGAAATTAGTAAAATAATTCTATCAGAGAACTCACCAATTATTATTTGGCCGTTCCTTATGCATCACAGCTATTATCTTGACTTCATCAGATTAGACTTGCCAGAATATTGTGTCTCCTCAGTATCAAAGTCGCCAGGCAACCACCTTGCAAACTAGTTTTCATACTAGCGTTCTATCAATACCTTTCATTAATGTTCCGTTTTTTGTTTTTTTTTTTGCTTAAACATCATTCCCATATTTTCCACGATGCAGAAATAGAACACGCCGAAAATACTACTTTGGATATTTGACAGGGCACCAAAAGCACAATTTACATGAAATCAAAATTTCCTTCCCAAACAGGTCTTACTAGATTTAGAAATTTATAACGGGAAAACATGGCTTGAAGCAAAATTGAATTTTTAGAAGAAACGAAATTACTTTTCGAGCAGCTTAACATTGTGTCGACTCAACTACAATTATTTGCCATTAATTTCAATAACGTATGGAAAAATATATACATATATAAATAATTTATTAATTTGTGTCAGCATGTAACGTTTCTTTATTTATTACATTATATATTCGCCTTCACATAATTCTTTTGCATAGCCCATTTTCAATAGACTGTTTGTTAGTTCGGTGTAATCTTCATCAATTATACGAATATATAACATGTCGCCTAACCTCTGTACTACATGTACCATTATAGTTTCATTTAATAGAATAAGAGAAATAAAATTTATAGCCTCCTGCAGGAGTATTTTGTCATTATCGCAATTAGAACAAATGCCCATTAGTTGGCATCGTATCGCACGAAATGGTCCTCCGATATTATCCGGAAAGCAATGCGCCATTCGGCTAAGATTCACAATTTCACTGTTACCGTAATCAACATAAAATATCTGCAAAAAAACAGGAAGTGTTAGGATCAAATATGTATTTAATGAAATCTTGGTAATTAATTGTTAACCTTAAACGTTATATCATTAATTTTATTACAAACTATCGCTCTGTACCAACAATCGTCTTTGCTATATTTAACTAAAATCAGTTCTTCCAATTTTGGTGCACACGTAAGGCGTTGTAAACTTGATATTTGATCGTCTGTCCAAATATTCGGTTTCATGGCGGTATTATTATCCTGATCTCGTATGATGTGAGCATAAAAGCAATCGGCACTTGCAATGTGAGTAACATTAATCATTATGCATGTATTGACTACCGGATCAATCCGCTGAATACGTGTCACCTCATCTGGCTCCAGCTTGATCAGCCGACTCGTTGAAAGACTTGGGTAAGGTTCCCGAAATGGGAAGTCCCTAAAAAAGTCATTTTTTTCTTCCTTTATTGTACAATTTTTTTCAAATTCAAGTCTTAGTGGTGGATTGTGTGATTCTTCTTCTTCTAAAGTTGTCAAAAAAGGATTTGTTACTCCTACGTAAGTTTTATCTGCAGACTAAAAATTGAAAGCTTGTTATTTTCTGTAGATGCATATAAGGGGCATTAATTCTAAAATCAGATTTTGGATTAGGTTAGAATGAATACAATTTTATTTCTAATTCAACCATCTATCAACCTTTTTGACAGGATTTGAAAGTACCTCCTCAAGGAATTCCCCAAGGAAAACTATTTTCAAAGACAAACATAATAAAAATAAAACCTACAAGATTCAAGCTTATTCCAAATATTTCCTTACTAAGCAAATTTGTCCGAATTTTGTGATTACTTTACATACCTTATAATTATTGTAAACATTTCCATGTTCTTCATTATTGTCTTTTGACAAGATCAGCAAATTTAGAGTTTTGTTAACATTATCGACAACACTGAATAAACATCTATTAAATTCATTTCGACGGAGTATTGCGGATAAATATGCACGATCATTCTGCATATAATTTACCCCCCGCAGCACACATTTTATAGCTTGAGTTGGAATATTTTGATATTTAAGTGGTAACTGATATAGGGTGCATGTTTCATTTAGATCTACAATTTCGCCGAAATCAATAAGGAGTAACTTTTTTTCCTTAGAATTTGTATCAGGATCGAGGTACGTTATTGCGCGCAGTATTCCATCATTCCGAGTTGACACCCCAAATATTTCAATGCTATTATTTGGTGGTGTGACAAGCTGAGGAAGATGATACATGTCGCTTATCTCCGATATTGCAACATTTCTTAATTGACAGATGTAAAACACTAAATTCTCATAATCTTCAATATAAGTAATTGTTGCCATAAATTCATATCCTTCTACAAAATCGCTTAAATCTCTTTGTATTACTTGAGGAACATTTGGCTTGATTTCAGAGATTCGCATTGGCGAAGAAAGGTTGCAACTCTTTTTCCATTGATCAGCAATTTTATAAATGTCGTAATCCATTAATGGTTTTATATTTTGCTCCATTAACAAATGTCTTTCTTTTTTCTCGTCGAATTCACTGGGACTTTTTGAGTTAATATCGGATGCCCTTAAACGCTGATCCCTATACATATTCCATTCTATATAATCTGTAAGAACACTTCGAGTTGACTGCCAGCAGTCCATCAAAAGACTAGTATTTCTTAATTGTAGATGGATGTTAAACTTTCGCGCCATATCAATTATAATTTGGGTGTTACTCATGTAATTATCGTAAACCCTCAAAACGTAATGATTCACTCCATTATTCTTACTTTTATCGACAAAGTACGAATTGATATGACGCCGCATCGTCGCACTTTCATCCAAGTAGTTATTTAGATTTTCGGATAGCTGTTGGACCTCACGTTCGCATAAGGAATGCAACATACCCATATTTTCAATATTTGCCTCAGTAGCCATCACTTTTAATAAAAATGCCACATTAGACACAATAAACTGAATGCGACCAATTCAACCGAAAAATAACCGTTTTAATATAACATACCCGTTATTTAAAATTTAAAACATGTCACAGGTGGTTAGACTGACCATTTAGTGTTACCAGAGACACAGAAATGGGACATTCGTTGCTGTAAATTATAAATTGGTTATAATGGCATTTTGTTTTTGTTATCGTCGTTAAACAAAATGCAGACAAAATTACAGGAAGGATACAACTTAGACAAACACAGACTGCTCAGAACGAAAACAGACACTGAAGATGGCACATCGCCGAAAATCGGAAAATTCACTGTCGGAAAAATCAACAAATATCAAGGTTATAATCGCCATTCATTACAATCTGTTGAATTTACGGACATGATGTGTGAGAACTCAACCGCTGTTGTTCTTGTTTATTGTGCGTTCGCAGATGCGTATAACGCCATATTTGTCATTGAGTACACTTTGTCCAGCCTTTATTTCTCTATAATTTTCAACAAACGTAAACAATAGTGGTAGGCTTAATTATAAGAAAATCAATAGGAATCTACGGTGATCGACCATCCTCCAAATCAATGTGAAATATGTAACTCTTAAAATCATAGAGGATAGTATAGAAATGTATAATTAATTTTTAATCTTTAGATATCTTAAAATGTGCGATATGTTAAAATAACACCGGCTCTTGTGGGAAGAAATAAAATATTGCTGCTGGCAGCATCATTGAAACATTGAAAAGTTGTCTATTTTTTGGTCTTCTTTGCACTCTGGACTTTTTTCCTACATTGAAACGTCTGGGCGTGACGTTGGTACGTTTGTACATTTAGCGTTATAACGTGTTCACAAACTATGAATTTGATGAAGCTATAAATGGTGTCGTTAATATAAAAAATTGCTTGAAAAATATTTAAAGTTACGACAGGGATCCGTAAAAATTGGTTTGAAAAATACAGAAGGCAGAATGTTTACAATACTAAGAGTATTTCCATTACAAATTATTGTACAAATATTTACAATATTGTACAATTGTTGTACAAATATTTACAAATATTGTACAAATTATTGTATACGAATTTAAGAGATGTCAATGTGGAGCGCAAGATAGAGTCATTAAAATTCCCTAAAATTTTGCTGTAGTGTAGGACACACTTTAAATTATTTTACAAAATATACTAAAAATTGCAACACTGATAAACAACACTCGTGTTCCTAAAGCCGAATACTTTTCATCATTTAACGGAGGCGTGGAAAATAATTTATTGAATTAAAAATTTCGGTAAAATTTAATTGAATACAATAGTTGAGGTACATTAAGAATAAATATACAAACACGATCGATAGTTTTATAAGTACTTCCTCAAACGTGAAGAGATTGTAATATTTTTAAGAAAAAGCATTAAGCAAAAATGGCGGCGCACAGCTAGCCGGCGTATAGGGAAAAATCAAGATTTTCTATCTAGAATTCCTCTAAAATTTATTTAAAATATATAACGATTGCAGAACAAAATAGTAGCTAAAAATGGCTGATAATGACGACCTTTTGGATTATGAGGATGAGGAGCAAACCGAAACCACGGTTACAGAAACTCCAGAAGCGCCAAAGAAAGATGTTAAGGGCACGTATGTTTCCATACACAGTTCCGGATTTCGTGATTTCTTGTTGAAGCCCGAGATACTCCGGGCTATCGTCGATTGCGGCTTTGAGCACCCTTCAGAAGGTAAAAACGATTTTAAAAAATACAATATATTGTATTTCTTTCATTATCCAGTTCAACATGAATGCATACCTCAGGCTGTTCTGGGAATGGATATATTATGCCAAGCTAAATCGGGTATGGGAAAAACTGCTGTTTTTGTTTTGGCGACTCTGCAGCAGTTGGAGCCTACTGAAAACGTTGTATATGTTCTTGTTATGTGTCATACCCGCGAGCTTGCATTCCAAATTAGTAAAGAATATGAACGATTTTCGAAGTACATGCCTTCAGTAAAGGTATTATCGTATGTGTAAAGATCAGTAAACAAGAAAGTTGAAAGAATTGCGTATTTGTTGATAGGTTGGTGTTTTCTTTGGCGGATTATCTATACAAAAGGATGAAGAAACTTTGAAGAATGTTACGCCGCATATAGTAGTTGGTACTCCTGGACGTATTCTCGCATTAATTCGCAACAAGAAATTAAGTCTGAAACATTTGAAGCATTTCATTTTGGATGAATGTGACAAAATGTTGGAACAACTAGGTGCGATACAATAAAATGTCTAACGTATAAATAAATGTCTAAAATATTTATAAATTATGTTGCGCAATAAATCTTAAGCCAGGGAAATTACTAGTAAACACCAACATTTTAATGTTTATAATAAATATTACGTTCAAAAATTTTTCAGATATGCGCCGTGATGTTCAAGAAATCTTTAGGAGTACGCCCCATGGAAAACAAGTTATGATGTTTTCCGCCACGCTTAGTAAGGAAATTCGACCCGTCTGCAAGAAATTTATGCAAGATGTAAATATCACCGAGTTAATTATAATATCATTAGATCTTACAATAATATCTGTCTCAATCAAATTCAAATTAAAACTTCCTTTGAGAAAAGGTTTCGCTCAACATATTCGCTTTAAATATTATTAACAAAATTGAAAAAAATGTAATTTGTATAAAAAGTAAAGCTACTTCGAGCGCGTATAAAATGAGCTACTGTATGTAGTTAAATACCAAATAAGTTCCAATTCATATTATCAACGGCCGGAAAAACCACACGATTCAGTTTGTTCTTTCTATGGCTATGCCGATTTTCATCGATATTTAAAGTATACAAGTCCAAGCATCAACGAGTCTATTTAAATTACATGATTTAATAACAAACTGCAAGGACATTAACCGTGACATAGGGCTCCTCATCCTGACCATTCATCTGGAAGGAAAGATTTCTGCCGAACGCATTGGGTTAGGACTTACTTACATCACATGTGAATTCAGTGTTGGAGTTGCCGTATGTAATAAAACAACTGCGCTTAATTGCTAATAATACTCTAACAGTTCTTGAAACAACACATAATTCGAAATGAAGGAGTCGAAGTTGACAATTGTTGGGAATTTGATATATTGAGAAATTATTTTAAAAGCTTATCTTTATATTCTTTTCCTTTATTCCTATTTCAAATTGTAGCCCATGGAAGTTTACGTAGATGACGAGGCCAAGCTTACATTACATGGTTTACAACAACATTACGTCAAACTAAAGGAAAATGAGAAAAACAAAAAATTATTTGAACTGTTGGATGTACTCGAATTTAATCAAGTGCGATTCGAAAACTAAAACTAACTATAAAACATAAGTTTAATTTCTGTTAACACTTCAGGTGGTCATTTTCGTAAAATCGGTTCAACGATGCATGGCTCTGGCACAGCTACTAACGGAACAGAATTTCCCAGCGATTGGTATTCATCGCGGTATGACGCAAGAGGAACGCTTAGATCGTTATCAGCAATTTAAAGACTTTCAAAAACGTATTTTGGTCGCGACTAATCTTTTCGGACGAGGCATGGATATAGAACGAGTTAACATAGTATTTAATTATGATATGCCTGAAGATTCTGATACCTATTTGCATCGCGTGGCACGTGCGGGACGCTTCGGTACCAAAGGCCTGGCTATTACATTTGTTTCAGATGAGTCTGATGCTAAAATCCTTAATGAAGTTCAGGACAGGTTCGATGTCAATATTACTGAACTGCCCGATGAGATTGATTTGTCTTCTTATAGTAAGTATTAGAAGACATAAACACACATAATCTACTAATATTTTATATTTCAGTTGAAGGACGATAGGAAGCGAACCGACCACATAAACCACAATACTTGTTCTCTTTTATGATCAATAAAAGTTAATTGACTATCTAGAAATCAAAGTTCAAGTGTAATTTTTATTCGTATTTTATTTTCCGTTTAATTTTAAGTAAAACCGATTATATAAAAAGATAATAAAGTTTTACACATACCAATCTAATTCAATTTAATTAAGGATGTTTTTCTATTTTTTACGCATTACTAAATTTACTCAGTGCTTAATTGTTTAAGGCTTTTGCTTTACATAAATGTTAAGTAATTAATTCAATGGTCTTAAAACAAGTCATAGAAATAGTCTAGGCCTTGCCCTAATTCCCAAATTGAAATACCAACTGCCATCTCTTGCGCCAGTTTTATGCGTTCATTTATAGAATATAATGTTGGATAATAAATCAAGTGACGTCCGGAATTCATTCTATAACAAATATTAAAATATTAAACAAACATTTTCAAAATTTGTGAATATTCTACGCTCACCGAATTTCCAAAAAGTTCTCGACAATTTCCTCATCGAATGTTAAGCGCTTTTTAGCATGCTTCAAGAAGTCCAAGTATTGGTGAGCCACTATGGAGCCGCCACCATCTGATGCGTAGTCATTTCCGTACATGTTAAGTCCCATAAGGATCTTACTGCGCTTAGTTTTAAAGTCACGTGAATTTGCTGGAACCAAATTTTCAATTGCACGACGTACCCAATCCAATGGAGCGTTAGGACCTAGAAGCAAATATTTTAGCAACAATTTATTTGAAATAAATATAAGTAAAAATAAATTCTACCAGGGTGATCTACGCTGGAGAAATCATATGTCATGAGTGAGAAAGCGTAAATGTGTTTGTATAAAGCCTCTAAATGTTCCTCGTTGAAAATACCTTTCATACCAGGGCGCCAGGGAGGAATTACTAGAATCAATTGAAGATTCTCTTTTTGCAAGGATTTTGCTTAATTTTTAAAGAAATTAACATTAATTTAATATCAAAAATTGTTCGAAGATTTGAATATTATACAACCCACACATTTCAAGAATTAATCTTTGCAAAAATAAATCAACAAATCCAGCTAGTTGTGACCAAAATTCCAGAACAACACCATCAAAACCATACTCAATACAGACGTCAACAACGAGCTGATTGAGTTTTTCACGTTCCTCAGCAAAGCTTAGTAATTGCAAGAAGTCCTTTTGTCCGAATTTTTCAAAAACGATTCGAGGAAACACTGAATAATAAAGTAAATAAATAGAAAGAATACGATTAAAATGTCTGACTGATCCAGGTGTTCACTCGTACGTTTAATTGAGTTTCTTGCTGATTTTTTTCGTACATCCTTAAGCCAACCGGAGTCAATGTCATGCGTTCCAGCGAAAGTATATTGATCGTCTTGTTTAATGATTTCAAGCCATACCGGAGATATAATATCAAATTTTCTGGCGAATATTTTAGCCACGTCATATCCATGCGACGACCACTAATGGTATTAAAATTCATTAACTTGTAAGGAAAACTGATTAAATACCTTTTACGTACCGGCGTTACATAACCCAAAACGGTACCGTTAAATCTACGGATTGCAGTTTCTTTATAGTACGCAGCATTCTCGATAAGTATATCCTTAGGTAACGGTTCTGACTCAACAAGGTGCCGATCAAAAACGTTATCATTTTGAGGACCCTTTCGTACCTTTAGCTGTTTCGTGCATTGTTTGGCTTTATCACCGGGAGCAATTGTAGACGCAGCGAAGTTTGCTATGGTGCTGCTAATTACTATTAGAACGACAGTTGCTCCTGGAATGGTCCGCAATGGGAGCAATGTTTGACTCATCCTATAGCACACAATTAGAATGCAAAAATATGAAAAAATTGATTGCAAATCCAGTATGGAATCAACAAAGTCCTACTCTCTTATCTTTTTATACACGACTCTTTCATTCACCCCAATGTGACTTTTAATTGTCAATAATACGAGATGATGCGAAATGAGTGAACGAGAATCTAGTTGGAATATCAATCGTAACCGCTCAGAGTGACTACGGTCGACGCTAGGAAATCAGATAATAAGATATCAAAGCTAGGAGTGTGTGAACCTAAACTTCTAAGCCCGATGTGTTTAAAAATTTCACAAACGCCTAGTTTATTTGAATACATCTAAAATTAAAACCAGTAACTTAATGTTGAATTTGATAACAATTTAGTAACTTACTTTTCTTTGTATCTTCACCGCAATATCACAAAGTGATATATAAATAGCGTTATCAAGGTTTATCTATAAATGCTAAAAATTTATCTATAAAGACGATCTGATAAATGCTTCAGTACAAATCACATAAACTAAACATGCTATGATCTGTAATGATGATGTCAACATGGTGAGATCCATGGCTTAATCGGTTTAGGAGTGATTGTGAGATAAAGTAAGTTTATATTACCTATATTAAGCTGTAAAAATAGAACCTAATAAAGAGTATATTCGAAATTCTTTAGTATCAATTCCTCCATTAACTTTAAATGAGAAAATATTGGAGGCACAGAGGAAAATGGTAGCTCTTGAAAACAACGTCATATTAATGAAAGCGATAAAAAGAATGTTGAAATGAAAATTTAGGCATGATAAAATGATGCTTTAAATTTCATAATATATATCTATAATATATAGAATTCGAATTTCCAACTCATTAAAATTTATTGCAGAATAAATATTTCACCAAGAATCGACGCACGCAGGGTTCATGCTTACTCCACAAATTCATGTTTAGATATATGTGTTGAGAACATACGATATATTAAAATAAAAACAATGATTTATGTTTTTTGAAGGGGAAGTGTGTATTTGAAAACATAATACAAACCATTTAAAAAAGAACAGCAATAGAGCTCAACGAGTTCTAAAAAAGAGAGCATACAGGAGAGAAACAACATGTGGTTGATTTCCAAAAGTTTCGCTCCTGGAAAAGTCAGTATTATTTTATACACCGGTGTGGTTGGTTGGTTCGTTCCAAGGTAATGGTCGTGTTATCAAAAACCTTAAAATGAAGGCTGAAATAAAATATGAGTGAAGATTCTTCTGCCAGCATAAATACATACATACATATATATATACGTGGTTTTGTAAGCATGCAATTAATGATGAAGCATATATTGCATGATGATGGAATGAGTGTCATTTCTTATTGTTTAATAAAGCAAAATTATGGTCTATTCTAAAGCTGTTGTAATAGTAATTCATAAACATACATCATAATATTAATGAGATTCTAATTTTTTGTTGACTGAGTGAATGATGAAATAATGGATACATTACAAATCATTACGGGAATGCATCCGCACTGGCAAAAGTGTGACCAGCCTTTTAGTAGTCTTGTAAATTCTAAGAGAAAAATAAATAAATTTGAAAAAAATGTAAATGTTAATATTGCTCAAAAGAAAAATATATTTAAATGGAAACTTAATTAGTAATTCGCTATTAATTAATAATGCAATATTTTTTACTGCTTACAGAAATTTTACTCTTAAATGAAACAAATGCAAATTAATTTGTGGAATGTTTTAAATGGAATTAAATTATTTTAGAAACGAACTTCGTAATGAAGTAAATTCACCGTAATTAGAACATTTTGACATAAAAGTCATTTAGTATTTAATTCATTTTATAGATATATTTACAATGTTTAAGAAATTTGTATATTTTATATAATTCTAAAGACTTCCTCCAGAGAGACACCTGTAAGTGCAAATTAACCGTAATGCATACATGTATGTGATGGCTGATAGACACTAAGCAGTTTTCGCCTTCGTTTTATTTTTTTGGCTATTGCTAACCGGTTTTTCTTTCAAAGAAATTTTCAGAAATTGTGATAAAGTGAAATTTTGTAAATGCGTTAAAATTCTTTTAAATGAAGGGAAACTTTTGTGGTGGGCAATATATTTATATATATAGATGTGTATATATCTTCCTATACACTACAATGAAGAAGAGTTTCCCGATAAAGGGAAACCAGACTCTCCCGATAAAGGGAAACCAGATTTGAATAATAAAAACTATTTTATATTAAATTTAATTGATCTGGTAACTCAAATTCATTTGTTCCCCTCTCTTCTCTTTTCTCTCTCTCGAAGATATAAACAAATTCTTCCCGATTAGAATAATTTTGTTTATTTATTCATTAAATATTTATTTAAAACGTCAGCAGATCGAACCTCGTGTAGATTTCATTGTTTAAAAAAGTTCGAATACGTGTTGACTGATCAGCACAAAAAATTCTACAATTTTTTAAAATTTAAACGAATATAATAATTAAAAAAGCTATTAAAGTTTTATAGCTTTTATAATTTCAAAAATATGAATTTTTTTAAACTCTAAAACTTTTGTAAGTTTATAATATGTAAGATTATTAATGACATTACATTTATTTTTAATATTCAAATATTTTTAAAAAATAAAAACTTGTTTTCGTTCGATTTAGAAAAAAGTATTTATGCTTTGAGCCAGAGATCTGATAAAGCCCAATTTCTTGTAATACCAAATGAATGAGAAATATTCCAACGGTGTTACCACCTCGCTGGTCGATCTGCCAAAATGCACGAATCAAAATGAAGAAGTCGTCAAATCGTTGAAGGATAACAATTCTGATATGGATAGCACTGTTGGTGATAAAATTGTTCTTGAAAGGAAACTGACACTTATTAATGGAGTGGCAATAATTGTGGGTACAATTATTGGTTCGGGCATATTTATTGCACCAACAGGAGTATACTATTACACAGAGTATGTTTATGTTTTATAATGATCATAATTGATCTGTTTTATTTCTTTTGGCAATCAGTACAAAATTTTAAATTTAAATTATTACTAACATCGCCTTCTTATAACTCATTCCACCACCCATCCCCCGCGAAATTCAAAATGAACGAGAATTTAACATTTCAAGATTAGCTTTTCAAGAAAAAAAACGGAATAATAAGTCTAGATAATTACCTTCATCATTAATATTAAAAATCAACTATATAAACAAATGAAATATTTAAATTGCTTAATATAATAAGAAATCATTAATATGTTATTAATTAATTGATATGATTATCAATATATGGACTCTCCCACCATCCATGCAATACAACGATGTTAAGAATGTTCTAAACAGTCTACAAAATTAGATTAGAATTTCTGTTTTAACTGAAGGTTGAATTCCGGCATTTCAAACTAATTAAAAGCAAAAAAAAAAAACAACGAAATAACACTTTCGCTCGTAGTGATCGTAATAAATTGTCAAGCGCCTTAATTGATCTTTAGAGAGACTGTGCTGAAACCAGTTAAGAACAATAAAGCATACGGACACATACACACACGTGCACACACACGTGCCCACACACGCGCGCACACACACGCGCGCACACACACGCACCCGTACACTACCGCCTAAACACATGCTGACCGTGTAATTGGCTGTACATGAATACTTATAAACAATATTCGTATGGAAACTTCAAGGGAAACGAATTCCTCCAATTAAGTTTACTTTTTTTTAAATAAATTCCGCAAAAAATTTCCGTGTTGTGATAAATTGATCCACTAAAAAAGAGTGCTATTTTATTCTTTATTTTATATATATGAAAAGATTATTCTAATTATGTTTTTTCTATCGAAACAGATCGGTTGGCTCGTCGATTCTGATTTGGGCTGCGTGCGGAATATTGTCGACGATTGGTGCACTCTGTTATGCGGAACTTGGTACCAGCATAACAAGATCTGGCGGTGACTATGCTTACTTATTGGTTGCTTTTGGCCCTTTAGTAGGTTTCCTAAGACTGTGGATTGCTTTATTAATAATAAGGCCAACAACTCAGGTAATTGATTATGATATAGGTACGTGATAAATAATTAGATATAATGGTTGGATAATTAGATAGATAACAGATGGATAGATAATTAGATAGATAATAGACAGATGGATAATTTTTCATCAGAACACTGAATATAATACAGAATATAATACAGCAAAATATTTGAAAATATTAAAAACAAAATAATTTTCTGATTTGCATGATAATTTTGATTTAGCTTTGGCTTCGGCCGCGATCTAATAATTCTTATATCGTTTCGCAGGCTATTGTGGCTTTGACGTTTGCCCAATATACCGTAAAGCCATTCTTTGAAGACTGCTCACCACCAGATAGCGCTGTTAAACTTTTGGCCGCTGTATGCCTTTGTAAGTGTTTGAATAAAAATTTTAAAATGTAAACGTTCAGTAAAAAAAATAATAAATATTAATTTTTTATTTTTTAGGTTTTCTAACTGCAATTAATTGCTTATCTGTGAAATGGTCTATGAAAGTTCAGGATGTATTCACTGCGGGCAAATTGTTGGCATTGGCTATAATAATATTGGCCGGTTTGTATCAAATGATTACTGGTGACAATCGAAACTTCGACAAGCCTTGGGAAGGAAACTACGAAATAGCAAATATAGGTTTCGCTTTTTATTCCGGACTGTTTGCGTTCGGTGGCTGGAATTATTTAAATTTCGTAACTGAAGAATTAAAAGATCCGTATAAGTAAGTGGTACAATTAAGATTGTATGTGCGATTGAACTAGAGTTCAAAAACTTTTGAGAAATAATTTAAAATTTCGGATTTTAGAGGTTCGTTCTTTTTATTTTAACCGTTTTTTCAATTTCAGAAATTTGCCGCGTGCCATTTGGATTGCTATGCCGCTCGTGACCGGTATTTATGTATTGGTTAATTTAGCCTATTTTGCGGTTGTTTCCAAGGCCGAAATGCTGAGCTCATTAGCAGTGGCAGTTACATTTGGCAATCATGTTTTGGGCCCATTAGCATTTATGGTACCAATATTTGTAGCGCTTAGCACTTTCGGTGGTGTCAATGGTATTATTTTTACATCAGCCAGATTATTTGCCACCGGAGCACAAGAAGGTCATCTACCAGCCTTCTTTCAACTATTTCATGTTAAACAACAAACACCTATACCATCGCTAATATTTACGGTAAATGATCAAAACTTGAACAGTTTATTTTTCTCCACATTTACGTAAAGCAAAAATTGAAATTGTTTTTATCATTTTAGTGTATCATGTCGCTTTTGATGTTACTGACTTCAAATGTTTACGTCCTCATCAACTATTTTAGTTCAGTCTTATGGTTGTCGGTAGTTGCCAGTATTGCCGGTATGCTATGGATGCGCCGAACAAAGTAAATAAAACTCGAAGTTTTTATCAGAAATCATTCTTTATTCATAAGCAATTTCTATATGTTATTGTTCTTTTTAGACCAGAAATACCGCGGCCCATTAAAGTGCATATAGCCTTGCCAATAACCTTCATCATTTGCTGCATTACTTTAGTGATTTTACCAAGTTTCTCCGAACCAATTAATCTTCTGGCTGGTTTATTAATAACATTAACCGGAATACCATTCTATTATACTTGCATTGCATGGAAAAGCAAACCGAAATGCTATGGGCGTTTAACACAAGGCGTGTTCAATACCTGTCGAGCCATATTCAATACCGCAGTAGTAGAGGCCGTTGAAAATGATAAGAAATATTAATGAAAGAAACAGTCGAATTTAGTATTTTCTGGAAAGGTATTAAAAACTGTTTACGGAACGTATAAATTAAATTAATTAAAATTTTTAATGTTTTTAAAAAAATCATTTATAGTAATAAATTTAATTATTTTAGTTTTTATATTTTAAGCAAGATCAATTTTCAATTTAATTTAAAACGTTTTAATTTATAGTAGTTTTTCAAATATGTTACCTAAGCAAATTAACATTTAAGATTTTATTATATTGCAAAGAAAGAAGTCTTTATCTCTTGAATGAACGAATTTGAGTCTTCCTTTAGAGAAACTATGAACACTTGTGGATCGCTTTTAAAGATTCCTTGAAATGTTGGCATGTCTCACGAGAGTGCTTGACCAAATTCGTTTTGAATTGATAAAAAATTGCAGGGAATGACTTATTTAGGATAATTTTTATAAAAGGTTTCCTTACACACAGATAGATAGAAATCTTTAAAAAGGATTTTGATGGAATTTATATAAATAAAAAAGTAATATTTATACGATGTATATGTGTACGTGCATGTATTAGATGTACGTGTTGAAAAATACAATAATCCAATAAAAACACATCTAGAAATTTCTTTGAACACGTATTTATAGTTTCAAAATGAGCCAGACCTATTGACGTACTTAATGACAGTTACTTATATTAATACGTAAATATGGCTTAGTTATACATACATATTCTAGACGTTTGTCATGAAAGATAACATCCATTCATTTTTATATCGACGTAGTTATGGATTAGGATCTGAAATTGAACGAAATTATTATCATAAAGGAAATTTTATTTTATCGAAATTGCGGAGATTTTGAAAGAATGATCTAAAAATTAAATAAAAAATTTTAATGGATTTTAATATTTTTTTAATTATTTTAATAAGTTGCGAAAACTAAATTTCAACCATAACACCTACTTTTTTTTATTCCGACTTGGCGATTTTCAAAGTAAACGGTTCGTATTTATCTATATTAACATACAGTCGCTGTCACGCATAGAACGAACTAAACTCGTGTCATGATCGCGTTTCCATCCATATCAAAATCAATGCACTAACCAACAAAAATTATATCAATTGAAGAAAAGTGAGAAAAAAACGTATATGCAGTTCACTGTAATAAAATATTTCACTGTGTATGCATGTGTATGTTTGCGTAAGTCTCAAAATCCAGAGTAAAGAACAAGTAACACTCTCGCACAAAATATTTTGCTCTCCCAGAGCGAGATTATTTAGAAGCGTATTTCCGTTTTTAAACGGTGCCGGATGACTTTGAATATGATGTTAGTTTTAAAAATAAAACTATATTTTCTTGTACGTCGAGATCTAACGTTTGAAAAAGTGAACTTGTATGATTATCTTAATCGTTGATTATGATTGTTTTTATAAATCCTTTGTAATTTTGAAAATGTTGTGGTAAACTAGTGTTATCCGATTAAAGTCATGATTAAAATCAATCAACAGCATCCGAGAAAAGATATTTGTCGAATAAATGAAATTAGTTAGGATTGAAACGTAAAAGTGTTCGGTTTTGATAATTGCGAAGTAGCGAAGAAATAACTTACTCTATTATTTCTTACTCTATGGTTAAAGTCAACCGCGTGTGACACAAAAGCATACGATAATATCAGCTTATTCTGGGCAATATAATATATAGATAATATTTGGATATAGTGCCAATAAATAAAGTCATTTTTCATAATTCGAATAATTAAATTTATTATTATTAAGCGTGAAGTAACTTTATACAAAGTCTATGAATTGATTATGAATTGATTAATCCAATGAAGAAGGAAGTGACCGCGCTATTTTCTCCCCCTTGGATCAAAATAATCAAATCGAACAAAATGTTAACAAGTAAGAATGACAACTCCGTATTGGTCGATGCTCATACACCCTACACCCATAATACAGAATTCATGATTATATTCAATAAACAATGGGCGGAATACGCTTCTTTCAAATTAAATTTCCCTTGTTTTGGTAATTTCTATCTGTTAAATCCTTAACACTATTTTTCCCGAAAAAGTCCGCGCATAGTATAGTATATTAGTGTGGGTGCCACGCTCATTCCCGTGGATTTATAATGTCCACCACCGCCATCCATGAACCGTACATGAAATTTCAGCTTCAGAATTCCATTAAACACTGAAAAATGTTATTTTGCAATTTTTTATTATCAAAAAATAGACGCGATGCTGATACGATTTTCAGTATCAATTAGTTTGTGATGACCGAAAATATTCACACCAAATTCCATAACGATAGCTCTATTTGTTCTCCTGTATTTGTGATTTCCTCAGACAAATGGACAGACCAGAAGACGAACAGACAAACAGACATAAATAAATCGATTCAAGGGATGATATTGAGCAAGAATATTTATACTTTCCTATACTTGCACCGCCCCCCTTTAATGCGTTACACACGAAAGAATAAAGTTTATATAGCCTCATCCCTGCGGGTGTGGGGTACACAATGCTTGGACAAATGTTTTAGAAAAAGAAGCTCTTGTAAAGTTTACAGCTAATTAATTCGACATTTATCCCATTTTTTTTTGTATTTTCTACTTTTCTCCCGAGAATTTTGAATATGCTTGCGCGTATTGGAATTATTTTAGCATTGCTTTCTTGGCCAACAATACAACAACACTTCTCATACAATATCGATAATGAGCCACTATTTCGTCTCGATCAGAACATACACAAACTGAAATTGTGGATAACTGTTAGTGCACGTCAACGTTTTCTTGAAATATCCTGGCAGAATGCACCAGCACGCGAGAGTGACGTCATACTGATAACTACATGGGATCCGAACAGTATCGATGATATTAAATCGGCATCGAGTAATAGTGATCGAGCGCAATTCATCATTCAAGATGAAGGTAGTGGCAGTAATACGCAACCGGAAGTTTGGCTTGAAGGCATTACAAACAATTACAATCCTTTGCGACGGGTCACACAAAATCGTTCAAAATATAATTTGATTGAGGATAGTGCTTCAGCGATTTCAACAATTTCATGGATTTCATATAAAGACACGAAAAAAATTGTTGCAGCAATTCAACCATCGTCGAGGACTCAGTGGTATACAACAGGTGTTCTCTTCGACATTCGACTGCTATCCAATATTAACGCAAATACAAGCTGCTATGGCTACTGGGCCAGTTACGTTAGTGGCGAGAATCTACAGATTATGGGTAAAACCTGCTTGCGTGCATACCCTCGCTGGATGCAAGATATACGCTCTGTTATTGGCGACTTGCGCATGCGCGACCTCTTCATAGTAGGTACCCACGATTCGGGTTCATATCGACCTAACTTCAATCCTTTGAAAAATGAAACAATCCTTACCAAATACACGCTTACACAAGATGAAGACATACGTAGCCAATTAATTCATGGAGCACGTTATTTAGATATACGCGTAGGTTACTATCGTAAGACGCCGGAAAAATTTTTCATCAATCACGGCGTTACGCGACATATGCCACTATTGAAGGTGATAAACCAAGTCAAAGATTTTGTGAGTGAAACAAATGAAATTATAATTTTCGGATTGAAGGAATTTCCAATTGGTAAGTAGAATCACCGAACCCATGTAGTTTGTAATTTCTTTTTCTAAATTCATTTCATTAAATTCCAATCAAAGTCCTTCAAGGTATTTGTATAGAGTTTTTAAAAAACAATTAAAGGTTTTGGTCGCTCATTGAATGTCCATCGTCAACTTGTGCAGTATCTACAGAAATACTTTGGTGAATTTATTGTTCATCCATCCGTAACATGGCAGACTTCACTTCGCGGCATATGGTCGCGTCAACAGAATGTTATTTTGGCATACGATAATCTTGCTATCGTACAAGAGTTTCCAAACATAATTTTTAATTCTGTCGAACAACGCTGGGGGAACGTTCAGAATTGGTCTAGTTTAGAACAACATCTGAGAAAAATTAATACATTTGATCCTTTGTAAGTTTAAAAAAATCGATTTTTCATCATTGAATATCAGTAACTAAATAAAGTATTTGAACATCATTATGTAAGGAGAATTTCAAGCCGCCCAGTCGCTGATATGGCGGAATTAACACCGGATACGTGGGATGTAATCTTTGACAAATATGGCGGATTGCGTAAGATGGCCGACAACGTAAACTGGCGACTTTCTCAACTGTACCGAAATGAATTAGGTACTAATGCAAATATCGTGGCAGTCGATTTTATGCTCGGAACTAGTTTGATGGATATTTCAATTGATTTTAATCAGAACAGGGTAAATCGTCAATAATTAAATTTTAAAATTAAATGAAATCCGAGAAAGCATTACATGCGCATTTGTTACTCTTGTTTTGTTAAAAAAATCGTAAAAATTAAAAATAAAAGTAAAAAATATGAAAGTATATATACGAAGTCATGTATACTGCGATTTATACAAAAACTGACGAATCTACGATGTTCTATTATATAAGTTCAGACGAACAACGGTTATAAATTTTTGTAGATGCATGCCGTAAACACATACAAATTGGTGCGGAAATTCACAGGCTTGGTGCGGAAATTCATTGGTCAATACAACGAAAACGACAAGAACAACAACGCGCACCAAAAAACAGAACATTCTCAATTTTTTCGTTGTCGCCAATGCAAGCAGCACTGAAATTTTTTAAAGCGTGTTATTTTGACGGTTCTCCCCGAATATTCGCGCGAAGTTTCTATTGGTTTACGGCAGTACGCAAACAGAATGGCATATTATTTGCCGGTGTGTTTTTGTATAGACATCAAAAATAATTCCTTTCCAGCATGAACTTTGCATAAACATACCCATCCACTTAATTATTATAAACTTCTCCCCATGGCAGATACGTAACAGCTGATTAGAAGCCAGAAGAAAACAATAATTTTTGAAGATATGTTGGAGCCGATTATTACTCAAGTTCCTTCGCTGCATCAACCGCTCCATTCCAAAGTGTCGAACTATCTGAATGATCAGCGACGTTCTGGTCAGTTCTGTGATTTAAAAATAGAATTAGAAAATGAAAGTTTCACATGGGGCCATTATTGTGTTGTTGGTGCACAAAGTGAATTCATTGGAGGATCACATTTAGTGCAGAAGTCCTCATTGCAATTCTCTATAAATAATCCTTTGAAAGTTACTATACGAAATTTTTCATGCCTTCAATGTTTGGAAACTATACTTGATTTCTTTTATGAAGACGTTGTAACGATAGCGACCGAGCATGAGGAGCATTTTAAAAATCTAGCCAAGATTCTTGAAGTTACCGAATTACTCAAACTGTTCGCCATAACAAAGGATTCGATCGGAACAGAGGACAGGAATAAAATTGCTTTAATAAATGAAGAATCGTTTGTTAAGCAAAATGATATCAATATAGCCATCGAGAATGTTTTAGAGCAGAGGAATTACTTTAAGGTTGTGTTCGCCAATAAAATTTAGAACAAATATGAGTACAATCTAATTTATAGGTCCACAATTCCCGAGCGAATGGCAGAAGTGGATGTAAAATTAATTACTGCATCGGATGTGATTTCAAATGTTATCGTGTCCACGAAATGATTTCTCATATGAGTATTTGCGAGTCCGCACACCTTACCTGTTCATTATGTGAAGTTGGTTTTCTTTCGTGGCGTCATTATGATACACATTTGCGAAAACATTCGACAGATGCTAAAAAACCATTCTTTTGCTTTGAATGTGATGCACGTTTCTTGACACGAGCTGCATTAATGGTTCATCACCCAAAGCACTCAGCTGAAACACCCTACGTGTGCCCTCAGTGCCCTAAAGCTTTCAAATGGAAACAGGGTCTTAGCAATCATTTACTCATACACAATTCCGAAAAACAAATGCTCTGCGATGTCTGCGGATTTAGTGCTTCGCATATGAAAGCTCTTAAGGCTCATAAATTATGCCATACAGGCGATCTATTTAAATGCACTTTTCCTGGATGCTCTCACACTTCAAATCGCAAGGAGAATCTGAAAATTCATATTGATACCCATAAACAAGAACGACCATTCGTTTGTGAGGTATGTGGTTATAAATTCAGCCAAAGCAAAAATCTAAAACGGCATGCGTTAAAGCATTCCACTGAGGATATAAACAAACACAAGTGTCAACTCTGTTCCTACGCTAGTCATCGATCGGACAAATTGAAGGAGCATATGCAGCGTGTACATACAGAAAAGGCCGTCCAATTGGAGTTACCGGAAATAGTAGAAAATTCATTCGAGAATCAAGAAGACTTTCAACTTCCATCCATACCCTTGAAGTTAGAAGAAAATATTTTAACGCAAAGTAAGACTGAAATAATGAAATTCAAAAAGAGACGTCTGCTGAAGGCGAATATTAGAAGTCCTTCAATGAGACAGTTGAGACCTATAAGGGCCAAACCGGTTACTTTTTCTACTACGTAAACTACTTCCAGTAGTATTCACATATTAACATCAATTTGAGCATCCAGGGTCGCAGTGCTCTAAAATCAAATTTGGCAGCGAATCAATCAATCAATCATCCAAATCCTTAATACTTCTTTATTATTCAAGCCTAATCCTTGCCCATTTTTCATGCGTACCATATGTTTATAACTTTATTATTACATGCCACTATTCCTTTCAAATAATATAATTATTATTTCACCAATTGGCGGAGTTTTTCACCTTCTATTTCAATTGTTCAAAAGGTCGTGAAGATCCCCAAAAAGTTATTTTATGTGAAAAGTTATGTTTAGTTAAGTATACAACAGGATATATAGTAGAACAATATTCACACTTTAATAAACCTCCCAGAAAAATAAATTTTTGTGATGGATATATAAATTCTATAATTATCATAGATTTATTTTCTGATAATAAAATCAATTTTTGACAATGATTTTATGTAATTTTATTATAATGAAACAAACCATCAGCGATTTTTTATGGAATTTTTAGGGGTTTCGGTCGCTGATTTCTTTCCTCTCACTATTCTTGATAAAGACCTAATATTTTTCAGTTCGGATGATACAATAAATCAAGTATCTTATCTCACTTTATATTAATGCATAATCGCTTACACTTAATTTCAGGAAATAGGTTCTATAACGAAACTGCTGGCAATTACGTAAACTTTGTTTTTAATATTGAGATAGTTTTGAGATAAACCCGAATTCTCAAATTAATACACGTAGTTGAAACACCCTGTTATAGGAAATCTTAAAATCCATATGGTGTGTGGGAAATTAATGTTTCAATTAAAATAATTTGGAGAGGATAATTAAATAGTATGAGATTTTTATCTGGCTGGTTAGTTAAATAGAATTAACTGCCAAACAAATATTTATTTTTTGTCTTTTTTATAACTTCTCTGATTTTACTTTCATTATTAAAAATCGAGAAGTATGAGAAATTTAAATTGCGCAGTAAAATTATCACCAAATTATGAGTAGACACGAAAATCGCAATACAGACAAAGTTCGATGAAAAAGAACAAATACAAGTTGCTCCTATTGAGAAAAATGCAACAAGAACACGTAATCCCATGAAAATGAAATAAAAATTGTGCTCACCGCTCTCTTGAATATATAAAAGATTAGAAATTTGGAAATCTCATTTAGTACAAGGCAGAATTTTAACAAATAAAGTTGTTCTGTTATTATAATTAGCAATAAAGTAGATCGGTGAAAACGAAGGACGTGCTATTTTTTAAACGGAAATAATTTTAGCTGTATTAAATTATCAAGATGTCGGAAGCTCATTACGATGAATACGAACATTATAATTTCGATCAGGACAAATATATTTTCTCAAGCCATAGTGGAAAACAACGATCGAAAAAGGAGGCCAATGAACATACTAATCATTTCGATCCCAGTGGCCATTCTAGAAAATTATTAACCAAAATGATGAATACAAATAACAACAAGAAAGGCGGATGTGCTGCGAAGAACTAAAATTTGATGGACTCCCAAAACATTGAGCATTGTATTTGTTATTAGTTAATAGAATACGTAAGCATTTAAAACGTGATTTCAAATACCCAACACCTTTTTAGAGAAGTGATTGGAAACATACAAATTAGCAATGCATACACGTACAATGCGTTACGTTGACGTTTCGACGGACGTCGCAACGAAAGTTTTCTACTAGGCGAAACCCTGGTTATCGTAGAGCGTTTGCAACGGAGATATAATATATTTTGAAATTAATAATAATGAATAAATGATCTTGAGTAGCGTAATATCATAAATTCTCTAAAAACGGAATAATATTCTATAGAATTGCATAAGAACTTGAAATGTAAGATTAAGCTTGTGTATTTAATTGACCTGCACTGAAAATAAAATCGATATGAATAGAGTAAATGTTTTATTTTTACACGACGTCGAAATTGAAGGAAGTATGAACTACGATGTGGGTGGTATGTAGTACGTGCAGGCAACAAGGACGCCTTGGTGATCCAGTGCTCGGGTCGACCCCGTAAGAAAAGCAGATTTCGAACGAATTATGCAAGCAAAAAATGGTGAATTTAGATTTTCCGAACAAGTTGAAATTCCCCACGAATTTGGGATTGTGGGGTTTTGCGGATTAATAAGTGTTAATTTATAGTAAAGCTGAATGATGTGCTTATGAATTGAGATTATGGAATGTAGGTCACCATAAATTTTTTAAATTTTATATTAAGTTCCAGGTTCTATTCTTTCAATTTCTTATATAGATAATGAAAATTCTTTGGATGGAATTCTATGCTATATAAAACCCATTTTCCGTTAGATATTATGGAATTTGGTTTTTTGTTTATTATTATAGAATTTCTAAACAATTCCATATGCGCAAAGGCCTCTCAGAAATTTATTAAATAATTATAATATATATATATATATATATATATATATATATATATATATATATATATATATATATATATATATATATATATATATATATATATATATATATATATATATATATATATATATATATATATATATATATATATATATATATATATATATATATATATATATATATATATATATATATATATATATATATATATATATATATATATATATATATATATATATATATATATATATATAATATATATATATATATATATATATATATATATATATATATATATATATATATATATATATATATATATATATATATATATATATATATATATATATATATAATATATATATATATATATATATATATATATATATATATATATATATATATATATATATATATATATATATATATATATATATATATATATATATATATATATATATATATATATATATATATATATATATATATATATATATATATATATATATATATATATATATATATATATATATATATATATATATATATATATATATATATATATATATATATATATATATATATATATATATATATATATATATATATATATATATATATATATATATATATATATATATATATATATATATATATATATATATATATATTATATATATATATATATATATATATATATATATATATATATATATTATATATATATATATATATATATATATATATATATATATATATATATATATATATATATATATAATATATATATATATATATATATATTATATATATATATATATATATATATATATATATATATATATATATAATATATATATATATATATATATATATATATATATATATATATATATATATATATATATATATATATATATATATATATATATATATATATATATATATATATATATAATATATATATATATATATATATAAATATATATATATATATATATATATATATATATATATATATATATAATATTATATATATATATATATATATATATATATATATATATATATATATATATATATATATATATATATATATATATATATAATATATATATATATATATATATATTATATATATATATATATATATATATATATATATATATATATATATAAATATATATATATATATATATATATATATATATATATTATAAATATATATATATAATATATATATATATATATATATATATATATATATATATATATATATATATATATATATAATATATATATATATATATATAT